>JAPDNY010000013.1:62657251-63227251 GCA_029375565.1 Gekko gecko | reverse complement strand
GACCCCTTGAAGAGCAGAAGATTGCGAAGAGCTTTTTTTGTGTGTTGTAGAAAATACACTTACTAGCACTTGGGAATAGGGCCGCGCTCAAGTGTCTGGGAGTCAGCTCTCATCTTGGTATAAATAGAAGCCGTATTAATAGACCTGATAGAGGCATATAGAATTATGAATGGCATGGGAAAGTGCAGTGTAAGAACGAAGGCTGAATGGGAATTACTCACATTCTCTATTTTGGGGGTTTTTTTGCTTACATTGAAATATCTTCCTCTTTCATTTGCATTTGAATTCAGAGGCCTCTCCTTTCATCCTCGATGGTGTCATAACACATGAAGTCAATAGGGTTGCCAACCTCCAGGTGGCACAGGGAGATCTGCTATTTCAATTGATCTCCCTCTTCTGAGCATAGAGCTGGGGTCACTGGGATGTATGTGGGGGGAGGTATTTGTGAATTTCCTGCATTCTGCAGGGGGTTGGACTAGATGTCCCTGGAAGGTCCCTTCCAACTCTACGATTCTATAGTTCTATGACCAAATTCAGTTTCCCTGGAGAAAACAGCTGCTTTGGAAAGTAGACTCTATGGCATTATACCCTGCTGAGGTATCTCCTCTCCCCAAAACCCACCCTCCCCAGGCTCTACCCTCCCAAATCTCCTGGTATTTCTCAACCCAAAGCTGACAACTCTATAACAGACAACTCTAATTTGCTGTGTTTGATTATGCAGACTTGGGTTGCCAACTCTAGTCCGGGAAATTCTTGGAGATTTGGGGTCAGAGCCTGGGGAGAGGAGGGAACTCAGCAGGGATGTGATTCCATAGAGCCCGCCCCTTCTGAAACTGCCCTTTGCTACAGCAGAACTAGGCCTGCCAGTTCTGGGTTGGGAAAGACTTGGAGATTTGGGGGATGGAGCCTGAGGAAGGCAGGGTTTAGGAAGGGGAGGGACTTCAGGGGGCTATAATGCCATAAACTCCACCTTCCAAAGTGGCCATTTTCTCCAGGTGAACTGGCCTCTATCACCTGGAGATTAGTTGTAACCCCAAGAGAGCTCCAGCCACCACCTGGAGGTTGGCAACCCTCAGTAGAACTAACCTCTGGCATCTGGAGATAGCTGTCATTCCAGGAGAACTCCAGGCCCCGCCTTGAGATTGGTACTTCTAAGGCAGACCTGTGTGGTCTCATCTGAGAAAGGAATTGGAGATCAGTGTTGTATTTTGCTTTATTATGCAGGAGTGTACATTAGAGATCTGGCTCCTTGTTGTCTACAGTTGGCTTAAATGCAAAAAACATGCTTCACTTCAGAAGCACAGGCAGCAGCCCAGGCCTGGACCGCTTCCTTCTGAGGTGGCCATTCCTTGCCAGCAGCTACCGTGTCTAACACAGCGATGCTGCGATCCTCACAAATGAAACGTTTGAACTTACCCCGCTCCCAGTGCCAGTTTCCTCTTGAGTTTAGTACCCCATATGCTCACGTTATTTTCTCTGCAATTTAAAATTAGCAGTAGTTGGAGAGTATTTGCATCTGCACAGTTGGTGGCATTCATCATCGCCACATAGGTGATAACCATTGTTGGCACGAGCTTAGAACTTGCTGGAATTGGGAGAGGTGATGGAGTTTTCTTAGCCTTCCAATTCCGTTTGGGAGCCTGCAAAAACTACAGTTCCCATCATCCCCAGCAGGACACCATGCTGGGGAAGAATGGGAAGAATTATTTGCAAGAAAGACCGGCCTTGATCTAAGCCTATCTTCTTTGGAAAGTGTCACCTCCTGCAGCTAGGGTTGCCAAACTCCAGGTGGGGCCTGGAGATCTCCCAGAATTAAAACTGATTTCCAGACTACAGGGATCAGTTCTCCATAGGGTTGGCAACCGGTATGTGTGTGGGGGACTTACTGGCATCAAACTGAGGCCCAGGCCTCTGTCACCAGCGTTGCATTAATGTCACTTCCAGTATGCACCAGATGTGATCCCCAGCAATGGGGGGATGCTCCGGTATCTGGGCAAAAACTCTATAGTAGTAGCTGTTTCTACCATAGTTTTTCCCTAAATTCCAGAGTGTCCATATATCACCAATGATATAATGATGTCACTTCTGGTACATGTTGGAAGTGACACTGATGCATTGCTGGCAACAGAGGCTTAGGCCTTAGTTTGCTGATGGTAAGTCCCCTCACTGGCTGTCTAAACAGCTAGGGTTGTCAGCCTCCAGGTGATAGCTGGAGATCTCCTGGGATTACAATTGATCTCCAGGTGAAAGAGATCCATTCACCTGGAGAAAATGGATGCTTTGGAAGGTGGACTCCATGGCATCATACCCTGCTGAGGTCCCTCCTTTTCCCCAAACCCCACCCTCCTTAGGCTCCACCCCCAAATCACCAGGTATTTTCTAACCCAGGGCTGGCAACCCTATAAACAGCACTGGGGGAGGGCCACCACAGCGTGGGATTCCCTACCCATGGCAGGGGTCCAGGAACTCTAATTCTCCTGAAGAAAAATGGCTGCTTTGGAAGGTGGACAATTTAACCCTGCTGAGGTGACCTCCTCTTCCCAAACTCCACCCTCCCCATGTTCCATCCCTGAAATCTCCAGGAATTTCCCAATCTAGTGTTGGCAATACTACCCGAAGCTGATGAGTCTTCCCTCTTCAGAAAGTTCTCGAGGATGGGGATAATCATGGGAGCAGGCAGCTGAGCATTTAGGTGCCTGTATCAACATGTATTTTGGTTAGATTTGCATTCAGCACTCACAAATCACCACTGGATTTTTAAAAGAGTATTAGGCAGCAGTGCTCACAAAGAGCATCTGGTTTCAGGTCAGATTTGTGGTTGCTTACCAGTACCCTCACGTATTTGAGAATGCTGCACAAATTTATTTTATTATTTACTGATTTACATTTATACCCCACCTTTCATTGTGGTTCAAGGCAGCTGACAATACTAACTGAAGACTCCAGGTAACACCAGGGCAAATAACAGGCTCCAAATCTTTCTCTTCCTCCCTCCCTTAAAAGATGGCAGCCACTCAGACCCCCTCAAAAGCCCTGGCCAACGAGCAGGCCTTGCAGCACCTCCTGAAGATTTCCAAGAATCCTCTTTGGGTGGGGCTGCCAGCTCCAGGTTGGGAAATACCCGACGATGTGGGGAGTGGAACCTGAGGAGGGTGCAGCTTGCAGAAGGGAGGGGCTTCAGCTAGGGTATAACTCATGACCCGGATGGCCCATGTTATCCTGATCTCAGCAGACCCCTGCTGCTAAGCAGGGTCGGCCTTGGTTAGTACTTGGGTGGGACCCCACTGAGGAGGTCCAGGGCTGCTACGCAGAGGCAGGCTGTGGCAAGCCTGTATCTTTGTCTCTTACCTCGAACACCCTATGAGGTCACCGTTAAGTGGGCTGTGACTTGATGTCACTTTTCACCTACTGCGTATCCTCTTTTCCATTAAAAACTACAGTGCAGGCCTATGCAGGCATGATATGATGCGGACTGATTTTGCTGGAACGGTGTAACTTCACTCAGCCCTGACCTGGATGGACCAGGCTAGCCTGATCTTGAAAGATCTCGGAAGCTAAGCAGGGTCGGCTCTCGTTAGTTCTTGGATGGGAGACCACCAAGGAAGTCCAGGGTCATTACACACAAGCTGGCAGTGGCAAATCACTTCTGAATGGCTCTTACCTTGAAAGCCTTGCGTGGTTGCCAGAAGTGAGCTGTGACTTTCCACCACCATGAAAAGCTGTGTGATGTATATGTGTGGGGTTTTTTGCCTTGACCTGGATTGGCCAGGCTAGTCTAATCCTGTCAGATCTTGGAAGCTAAGCAGGGTCAGCCTTGGTTAGTACTTGGATGGGAGACCTCCAAGGGAGTTTAGGGTCGCTACACAGAGGCAGGCAATGGCAAGCCACCTCTGCCTGTCTCTTGCCTTGAACACCCTACGGGGTTGCCAAGTCAGCTGCAACTTGATAGCACTTTCTGCCACTGCGTGAAGCCAGAGGGCAAACAATTTGGAGATAATATTTTGTACATGGCATCTCAGAGGAGTGTAGGACTGAAGGGTTAAAGATCCCAATTCCTGACTTAGAGCCAGTTTGGTGTAGTGGTTAAGTGTGCAGACTGTAATCTGAGAGAACCGGGTTTGATTCCCCACTTCTCCACTTGCACCTGCTGGATGACCTTGGGCAAACCATAGTTCTGTCAGTGGTGTTCTTGAAAAAGAGCAGTTTCTGTCAGAGCTCTCTCAGCCCCGCCTACCTCCCAGGGAGTCTGTTGTGGGGAGGGGAAGGAAAAGGAGTTTGTAAGTCACTCTGAGTCTCTGAGTGAAGGGCAGGGTATAAATCCAATCTCTTCTCCTCTCCTCCTCCTCTTTATTTCTGGGTTGTTGGGGTTTTTTTTGCTCATTTGAAGAAACTGGGGGGAATGTAGTCTTCTGGTTTACCGAGTGAACAGCTGTGGGGTAATTAATATTCCCTGAAACACTTTTAAGTATATGGTGCTGTTACTTTAGTTTGTTTTTCTCCAGGCCGATTTTCTTCTTAATGCGTGGTGTGTATTTCCCCCCCCATGTCCAGCTTTAATGTTATAACTTTAATTATGCGATCTTGCAAGCTTTTAGTACAGTTACGACTGAAGTTAATGAAAGTTATTTACTTCCATTAATAACAATTTGTGCTCATTCCTGCATTTCACAAAAGATTACGAAGCTTGGTGTCAATGCAAGGGGAGGAAAAACAGAGGGGGGGGGACATCCCCAAAAAGGGGCCATAAAGCATTCCATTCGGACCAAGCACAGATGCCGTCTGCCACTTAATTTAATCTAAAGCAGTATTTTGAAGCAAATTGGGGGATCCCTCTTTGCTGATGGGTCAGTTGAAACTAGCATTTTATGTACACTTATTTACACTTACACTTAAATGCACTTATTTATTAAGTGTACCCCACTTTGTTCCCCAGTGGGGATCCAGAGCCGCTTATGCCATTGCCTCTTCCCCACAACAACCCTTTGAGGTAGGTTAGGCTGGAAAAGAGTGACTGGCTCAGGGTCCCCTACAGGCTGCCGTGGTAGAGTAGGGATCCGCACCTGGGTCTCTCTAGTCTGACACCCTAACCACTATAGCATGCAGAATATCTAGACTTGGCTGTGAACAAATCTGCTGACAACAAATCTGTTGACCATTTAAAGAGGCAGGACTTCAGTCTGGACTGTGGAGTTCCTTGCCCAGAGCTTACTCTCCCAGCTACTGTATTATAGCCTTCAAATGCTCCTCATGAGAGAGGAAAGAGGTCTTTGGCCCCGACCATTCCAAGTATTATTCCTCTGGCTTCTGATGCAAACTGGAAGTGATGTCATGAGACTCTCTAGGATTTGCAAAAAATAAAAATCTGGTGCACTGATGTCACTTCCGGTGAAAACTGAAAGTGACGTTAAGGGGTGCGTTAGGAGTTCTGTTGTAATTCCAGGAGGTCTCCAGGCCATACCTAGAGTTGTCAATTCTCTTCGAAACCCTGAAATCTGGGGAGACAAGTTTGAATAGGGAGAGATGCCATTTGCTTCCCCAGTGAGCAAGAGTTGGCTTCTAGCTGCCAGTGTTTTTCCCCCCTCAGAATTATAAATGTGTTACAATGCAAGCAAAATTACATACCTCACCATTATCCCATCATAACATCAGCCTACTAAGCCATCTCTTTAGATGTACTTTGCAAAGCATCAGGGAACTATTGTCTTGAAAGTGCAGGGGGGGGGTTGTGAGAGATTACTCTTACAGGAGGCCATGAATGAACCTGCCAAGTCCCTTCAACTCAACGGTGAATATTGTTTCACTCGTAATAGAGGCAGGGGTGGCGGAGGAGGAGAAAACCAAGAGCCAGAGCTGTTGTCTGCTGTACGAGATATCCCATCATGTGAAAATTAAATGCCTCTTAGTCTTTATCAGCCTGTCGGCCTAACAACTTAGAGAGCTTCATTGTTGCTGATGAGGACTGTTTTCTCCTGCTGAGTTTTCTGTTTTCAAGGCCCGAGCTCTGCCACTGGGTAACAAGTAACAAGAGACACAGACTGTCGGAAGTGTTCTAGTGGTAAGCATACTGGTTTCCCACTTGGCAGAGATGCTTCTCAAATCCAGAGTGTCGGAGGCACGATACTCACCCCTCTTTGGTTACGATCTCTCTGCAGTCTATGCGTTACCCTCGGTTTGAAGCTGGCCTCCATTTAGTCTATGGTATAGAAGAAAGGTGCTTTTGTTCTGACAGGCACTTATTTGGTGGAAGGAAACCTTCCTAAATCACTCATAGTACATTGGCCGTTCAGGGGCATTTGGGAAGGCGTTAATCCTAAAGCGAAATGTCCACGGAACTGGGAAGGAAGCCCTAAGAGTTGCCGTGAGGGTTACTAGGCAGTGCAGCGGCCATCTGGCAACCCTAAGCTGAGTGTGTATCTTGTGTCATAAATGGTATCCCAAATACGTTGCTCATTCCCACTGACATTTGAGACCTGTGCCTAAACTATGTTTTGTGCACATCATGCATTTTATAGGATCGCTGTAGCTCTCCTGGGATTACAATTTATCTCCAGGGAACAGAGATCAGTTCACCAGGAGAAGATGGCTGCTTAGGAAGGTGGACTCTATGGCCTTATACCCCACTGAAGTCCCCCCTCTCCCCAAACCCCGCCCTCCTCAGGCTCCACCCCCAAAATCTCCAGGTATTTTGCAACTAGGAATTCTGTGCATCTGGATACCACACTCATATCATTATGTGCATGTTCTACAGTGGCTACCAGCTAGAGATACCATTCCCCAGGCCGAGCGGGGGAATCCCTTGTTTTTGTGGGCTCCTGCTCTCTGCCAGCCAGAAGAAGGAAATTTCCCTACCCCTGATGCCATGAGTGATGTGTTGACGTCACCCAGAAGTGACATCAGCGTGTCGGTGACATCAGCGGGCAACACTTTGCTTTTTGGGCAAAACTCTATGGTACGAGGCTGTTTTTACCATAGAGTTTTGCCCAAAAAGCAGAGCGTCACCCACAAAGTCACCAACATGCTAATTTCACTTCTGGGTGACATCAGTGCATTGTGCAACATCCCCGCCCACCCCCGGAACACCCCCCCAAATCCCCTCGCCAGAGGACAAAGGGACCTGGCAACCCTCCTACCAGCTGATTGGCTAGTCTGATGAATCACAGATTTAATTTGTGCAAGCCCAGCACCTTAATGAGCACCGCGTAATTGCAGTGACCCACTGCCTCCCCATTGGTCGATGTTACGCTGTCCTTCCTGTATCCAGGCTCCCAGTTCAGTCCTCAGAAGTCAAGCCGTAGCATCTCTAATCAGATGAAGTGCCCTCGATGCCCTCTTGTGGTGTGCGAGAAGGAGAACACTGCAGCTATCTTGGCATCCCTGGGTCAGAGCCCTAGCCTTCTAAACGACGGCAGCGCCTGCTCGTTAGTTCATAAATAATTTGGCCCAACGGTATTTGGTGCTAATTAATTTTGTGAACTCAACCGGGCGAATGGGGTAATTGCCCGTGCTGTGCAGGTGAGCTCTCCTTCGCCCCCCTTCTCTTTGTCGGATGGCTTTCCCCGTCCCTATTTTAAGCATTCGGTCACTCTGTAGTATCTGAAGGGGGAAGGACCCAGTGGCAATTGGTGCGGTTCAGCCCAGATAGGAAGCAGCAGGCGTTGCATATTAAATCAAAACTCATCCTCGCTCGCTGATGGGGAGACACACACACACACACACACACACACACACACACACACACACACCAGGCGGGAAAGGTTAAGAGATAACACAGATTCTTAGTACTAGCTCTATCTATTTGCAATGAATTAATCAGATCATTAAGCAAATCTTTTCATCTAAAGTATCCCTTTCATTTAGTACTTTGTGAAACAAAGTAACTGGAGTGTTGATGGAAGAATTTGCTGTTGCTTTGCTTTATTTGGATTTGCAGAGACTTCAGAGGGATTCCCCCCCCCTTAGCTACTAGAAAAGTCATGTTCACAACTAGCAGGGTTTTTTTAGCACTTTACAGCTTGAGCACTGGAAGGGCTGATGCAATTGCAGGGCAGGGTTCCCTCTAAGATGAGTTAGTGTGAGCTAGCTCAGTTTTTTAGCCTCTGGCTCACACATTTTTGCCTTAGCTCAGGAAGGAGGGCTCCAGAGCAAACTAATTGATGCAGCAGCCGAATCGCTTGCTCACAACTTTAATGCCGGTAGCTCACAAAGTAGAATTTCTGCTCACAAGACTCCACAGCTTTGAGGGAGCATTGATGCAGGGGTGAGCTTACTGGCGCAAGGTCTGGATTCGGATCCTGCCTGAAAATCCGGAAGTGGCTCCAAGTATCCCAGGAGAAAATGGGGAGTCAACGTAACTGTTGTCTACTCCCAGGCAGAAAATAAAGTAGGAATGCTGGAATATGCAAATATATCTATATCTATATTTCCAACCCCTCCCCCCAGGATACAGCAAATTAAAACCGTCTGTCTTTGGTTACTGAATTGTCTCAATATTCTAGCAAGATGTGAATTGGTTTGTACAGAAGTTGTACCCCCCCCAAAGTCTTTTATCTCAGAATATCACCACCCCTTTGCGTATATAATTTGCACTGTACATTCTATTATATCTTATGAAGTTCTCATGGTGTAAGTGCTTCATCTTGTAGTGAACTAGAAATGTTGTAAGTCCATCCATGGAAATATTATACCAGGTTTCTGAAGAAATCTCAACATCAACTGTATGCTTCCAGTTTAGATTCAAAATTATTGCCTTTATCATCATCCTCAGGGTGTTAGGATGTGCCTCCCCCCTCCGCCAGCATCAGTTACGGCAATTCCTAATGCATTCTTCGGTATATTTGAATCAATACAATGTCTTAATTGAAACTGTTGGGAGTCATACAGCATTCATAATTAGTTTTCTGTTTTAAAAAATCCATTAGCCCATTGTTACTACCACGATGTAGCCTGTAGACATGTGGTACTATCATGCAAAATCCAAGCATTACAATTTCCAAAGAGACCAAATCTAGGATTATACCCACAAAAAGTAGACAATGGGGTTCTCTAAGAATTAAATACTTACTATGCTTAACCTGCCCTGACCTGAATAGACCAAGCTAACCCGATCTCATCAGATCTCATAAGCTTAGCAGGGTTGGCCTTGGCTAGTATTTGGATGGGAGACCTCCAAGGGATATCAGGGTCATGACTGGGGGTGTGCATAGGGTTTACCTGAACAACCCCCCCCCGAAAGATACCTTACTGGTATTTGGGGGGGGTTAAGCCAAAAAGAAATTAGATTTTCTTTTTGGCTACCAATACAGCTGAACCCAATTAAAAGCCAATATTATTCGGCTTTTATTCAGGCACAGCTTGGAGAAGGCATTTAAAGAGACCACGGTCTCTTTAAATGCCTTCTGAGTTCAGTCGCCGAGCCACACTGCCAGAGTGGCAACGTGACCTGCAGAAGGCATTTAAAAAGATAATGGAGCTGGGAAAAAACCCTGGGTTTCCTGAATATTTCTCGAATCCAAATACCATACCAGCATTCAGATTCGGAAATATTGAGAAATACCAATATTTTTCAGGTTCAATATACTCAAACCCAGAAAATACTGTTGTTGTTTTGCACACCCAATGCAGAAGCAGGCAATGGCAAACACCTTTGAATGTCTCTTGCCTTGAAAACCCCGTGGGGTTGCCATAAGTCCGCTGAGACTTGATGGCAAAAAAAAAAAAGAAGAAGTTTGACCTGGGCTATTAGTATATATTATCCCCCAGCCCCCAATTTAGGTTGACTTACAGTGAAATCCTAAACACAGTTACACCCTGCTAAGTGTACTGAAGTCTATGGGCTCAGAAAGGTGTGTCTGTGTTTAGGATTGCACTACTTGTTGACCAGAGATTTTCCCCAAGACCTGTTTTGAGAACGGAGTTGTAGTGACATCTCAAGGCTCCAATGTTCCCTTTAATCCCCCCCAACACTGAGCAGAGCAGTTCACATCCTGAGCAGACCATAACTACAATAATCTTAAAATGGGCAATGGTTGGGGGTTGGCAACCCTATCTGCTTGGCATGCAGGAGGTGCTGCGTTCAATCCCCAGCATTTCCAGTTTAAAAGAATCTGGCAGAAGCTAATGCAAAAGACCTCTGCATAAGACCATTGCTGGTCTGGGTAGACAAGACTGACTACAATGGATGAAGGGTCTGGTTTGGTATTAGGCAGCTTCATATGACTTGACAGCACATTCAAGATGGATCAAGATGAGTAGCCATTTTAGTCTGTCTATAGCAGTAGAAAAGAGCAAAAGTCCAGTAGCACCTTAAAAACTAACAAAATATGTGGCTGGGTAGGAGCTTTGTGAGTCTTCCAGGACATTCAGCTGCTGACCTAAAAGTAGCAGTTCTCTTACAAAGGAATTTCAAAGGAAGAATAGAAAGAGAGACTGCTGAAATGCAATTGATAATGAAGCTCAAGACAATGCATCCTCCTGGACTGAATCGAGACCTAGGTTTCCTGTCTCATTACGGATGCTGATTTTTCCACACCTGTTACTCCTTTGCATATCTCACCTAAATCCAATCACACTTGCTATTGTCATGCACCTGCAATTATCATTTGCCTGCTAATATCATTCGGCATCTGAAATCACTCCGCTTTCCAATAAATAGGACGGATTCCCATGCTAGCTGTATCTGAAGAAGTGAGCATTGACTCATGAAAGTTCATACCTTGCCACATATTTTGTTAACGTGCCGCTGGACTCTTGCTCTTTTCTACTTGCTCTTGTTCTTCTTCCACTAGTTGCCAGTTCCAAATTAGAATATTTGTGAATGATGATACATGGTAAGTATGATACACCGATTTCTCTCTTCAGACTGGTGATGACAAAACCCAAGTACAAATTTCACTGCCACCATGATCTTGATGAAAAATGTTCGGAGAGGGGAGAGGGTTCCTGCACTTGTAATGCTCATCAGACAACTGCTCAAGTCAGTTCATCAGAATTATTCAGAAAAGATGCTGTAGAGTGGGGCATGGTGCATGGGAACGGAGCTCAGTCCTAGGTATGGTGGTCTATAGGGCTTTTTTTTTGTTCTTTTTTTTTTTTGGGGGGGGGGGTGTTCCTGCACTTGTAATGTTGAAATGAAACCGAGCTAGAATGTACATGCAGCCTAAAAATAACTCCTTTCTATCCCCTAATAACTTTTTGTTGTTGTTGTTGTTGTTTTAAAAAACATAAAGACACTTATAGCGTGGTGCATAGAACAACCAGGCTGTCTCTCAGATTTCGCTTGTGTTTCTGCTTCTCTTTTGCAGCACATTACTTTTCCTACAGGTGACTTCTTATTACTTTCAATGGACGTTTATTTATGTATAGGTCTCGTGTCTACTTAGGGGAGATTGGTATTTACCTATGGAAGTCTAATCCTTCCACTTGTGAGGTTAAATTGTTTGCTTTTTTTTTTGCACCAAGTTGCCTGAGGGCTAGAATTTCCAAAGAAACCAGAGAGATCCCCAAGTCCCATTGAAGAGCAATTTAATATTTGTTCTGAAGCCCTTAAACTTCTTTTGAAAATGTCATTGTTGCTTTCTGAAAAGACCAGAATGTCAAGGAAAATTAGGGCATCCAGGTGCATGGAAGGACAAAAGCTGGGCCGTGGCTCTGTGCGTGGAGATTTGCTTTGTATGCCGAAGGTCCCAGGTTCAATTCCCAGTATCTTTAGTTAGTTAGTAGGGAAGTCAGAGCAGACAATACTGAGCTTGATAGATCAGAGGTCTGAGTTGGAATAAGGCAACTTTAATTGTTGCAGAGAGGAGGGGCTATCAGCAGGCATGACTCTTCTCACCTCTGTGGAGGAAGCTGCACTTGCCAGATTTGTTTCTTAGGTTAGAATCTTAGAATCATAGAGTTGGAAGGAGCCATACAGACCACCTAGTCCAGGGGTGTCGAACTCATTTGTTATGAGGGCCGGATGTGACATAAATGAGACCTTGTTGGGCCGGGCCACGTGGGTCATAAAATGTGATGCCCGGTAGTGGAGATATGAACTTTATAAAGGACACAAACACAAAGGTGTTGTGTTTTTTTTTTTTACTTAAAATAAAACCATGCTTAAAACATCAGCACTCTTGCAGTATTTTGTTTCTTTAACAGTGTCTGATCACTGACACCTCTTGCTCTCAATGATTGCATCAAAATGTCTGTGCCGTTGCAATCTTGAGTATGCTGTTCAGGTGCGTATCTGTAAGCTGCAAACCTATGGTGACGCAGCAGCAGCAGAACTGGAAGAAGAAGCAGAAGACAGCCAGTTCCACTGTGGGCCTGATAGAAGCCCTCTGGGAGCCTGATCCAGTCCCTGGGCCCCATGTTTGACACCCCTGATCTAGTTCAATCCCCTGCCCAATGCAGGACCAGCCTAAAGCATCACTGACAAATAGTCGTCCAGCCTCTTCTTGAAAGCTATCAGTGTAGGGGAGCTGACCACCTCTCTAGGCAGCTGATTGGTTGCTTGGTTGTTATCTGCTGTGCCCCAAGGGCTCAGATCAAACTATGGTATTTTTTTTCCTCTAATGTCCCAAATGGGTCTGTCTGACTCTGTCTATTTGTTTGTCTGTCCATCCATCTCATTTGTTTACCACCTCATCAGACACCTGCTCAAGTCAGTTCATCAGAATTATTCAGGAAAGATGCTGTAGAGTGGGGCGGGGTGCATGGAAACGGAGCTCAGTCCTAGGTATGGTGGTGATAATGTCTGTGGAGCTCTGCCCAGGACACTGGTGGATCTTCAGTTCTATGTCCTGGAACATCCTTCCTTTCTCTTGAACATAGTTATTAAAAGTAGGGATGCTCATTGGTTTTGTTCACATCCTGTTTGTGGTCCCCGTCAGGAAGCCAGCTTTTGATGAAACAGTTTGAATGCATCCACAGAATCTGATAATATATAACCTGATATATAACCTAATAACCTTAGCTTGTTATTTAGCTCTGCATATCTTAAACATCATTGTGTTACGTGTCAATTTGCTGTTCAGTCCCTGCCTATAAGTTTGCATCTTACCTACCATTCCAATGTATTTGAGAAAGTGTGCCTTGCACACGAAAGCTCATATTTTGAATAAACTTTTCTTGGCCTTAAAGGTGCCACTGGACTCTAAATTTGTTCTACTGCTTCAGACCAACATGGCTTATCACCTGGACAGAATCTGAATGTGTCCATTTATAAAACTGCAAAGTGGAGTGCTGTCTCTCATCTGATGCTGCCTCCAGTTGTTAAAAGGAACATGTTGTTAAAAAAAACTGTCTGGGAAGTTTGATTTGAGACTTACTACTTAAGTATTTGCTTGTGAACCTCGATCATTTTGCAGTTGGTACTTGTGAATACTTAGACAAAGAAGCTACTGACTACATCAGGCTTGCCAGCTTTGGGTTGACAATTACCGGGAGATTTGTGGGGTGGAGCTTGAGGGGACAGGGTTTGGGACATAATGCCATACAGTCCAACTTCCAAAGAGGCCGTTTTCTCCAGGTGAACCGATCTCTGGCCCCTGGAGACCAGTTGTATTTCCAGGAGATCTCCAGGCTCCACCTGGAGGTTGGCAACCCTAGACTACATAGGCATAAAGAGCAGGCATTGTATCCTCTGTACAGTTTTGCTGAAGGATGCAAGCACAAGGATGAACTGCAATGGATTCTATGCGCAACATGTAGGTCACATGAATAACCCAACCACGACCCTGGAAGGACACATGCCTCTTCATAGATGGTGGTGGTGGTGGTGGTGGTGGAAAGTGTCATCGAGTCACAACTGACTTAGGGCAACCTCATAGGTTTTTCAAGGCAAGAGACATCAAGAGGTGCTTTGCCATTGCCTGCCTCTGCATAGCAACCCTGGATTCGAGTATAAAAATAGTCACAAGCTGCTTTGTCAGATATTTATCAAGACACAATCTGGCCAATGTCTGATAGCACAAGCGGCTACTAAGAAGGCACAAAGCTGTGTTTTACGGTGTTGACATCAAACAACAGCACTGAAGCAGTCTGGCATGGGGACTCAATTTACTTGTAAGTGAGGTGTTCAATCAAGGTAAATTCATCTGGATGTACTAGTGTCTTTGTCCAAATTCTCACCACCCTCGATTAAAAGTAAGGGGGCCCTGTGCAACTTATTAACTTGGACAGATGTGCAGGTTGGATGTGGTTCCTCATCACTATCAAGGAAGAAATCAAATGTTTGAAGAGCATATCCTGAAAACTAGTTCTTCCAGCTCTAAGGAGACTTGGTTCCAATTAAGCCAAGATTCTGACTACAGGAGAATATAATATAGAGATGACTTGGAAAGCACAATTTGTCCCCTGTGCTGCCTCTCCAAACTTCACTACTTTATCTCTTATTGCACTGCCAAAGTTATGAACCCTGAGTAGATGTTTCCTGAACTCCACTTTGTAGGAGGGGGATTAAGAATTAAAGGTGGAAGGATGGATGGGGGGGAACATTCAAGTTTCAAAAGGCAAATATTTCTTTTGTTTTTCTTTCCTTTTTTTAAAAGGAAAAAAACAAAAAACTGTGTTCTTCAAAGCTGGTTAAGATTAATGTGCAATTTATCCCGGCAAAAGTTTGCATTTTAAAAGGAACAACCAACTGTGTGATCGTGTCATTAATATTTATACCTCGTCACAAAATGTTGACAGATTAATTATGCAACATGGTATGAAAATCAGCAGGCAGCGTGGGAGGGCGGTGGCAAAGTTCATGTATTAATAACCCAGCGGGAGGGCTGGCGTGCGCCTGGTGGGGCTCGCGGCTATCAGGTACTACTTTCCCTGGATTACCTGCATGGCCTCCTCTCGGTCCTTTTCCCTAAGTCCTTGCCTCATTAGAGAGAGAGATAAAATTATTGGGGAAAATGTGAGGCTGCCTGGTTCCTCTTTATGTAAATATACGTCTGGTGAATATGATGTTAATGGGTGGGTTTATTGCGATTGTGACCTGCCCTCAGGATTGCATCACAAGAAGCCACAGACTAACTTACATTGCAGGTAGCATCTCCAGCCTCCAAGTGGCACTTGGAGATGTCTCACTATTATAATTGGTCTCTAGGTGACCAAGATCAGTTCCCCTTGAGAAAATGGCTGCTTTAGAGGGTGGGCTCTATGGCATTATACCCCACTGAGGTCCCTCCCCTCCCCATACCCTGCCCTCCTCAGGCTCCACCCCTAAAGAGGGAGCCAGCGTGGAGGTAGTGGTTAGAGCTGTGGACTCTAATCTGGAGAATTCCCATGAAGCCTAGGGTTGCCTACTGCCTACCTCATGCCAGTGGGGAGATTGAGGGGGGCATTCAGGGGGTGGGTGGGGACATGGGCGACACATTGACCTCACTTCCAGAAGTGACATCATCACATTGGCGGTGTTAGGATGACGCCCTACTTTTTAGGCAAAACTCTGTGGTAAAAATGGCTACAAAGGAGGAGGAGGAGATTGGATTTATACCCTGCCCTTCACTACCCAAAAGAGTCTCAGAGCTGCTTATGATCCCTTCCCACAACAGACACCCTGTGAGGTAGATGGGGCTGAGAAAGCTCTGCCTTTGAGACACAGCTCTGAAAGAACTTATGTCTGACCCAAGGTCACGCCAGCAGCTGCATGTGGAGGAGAGAGGAATCAAACCCAGTTCTTAGAGTCCACACTCTTAACCACTGCACCAAACTGGCTCTGTCCCCTGTCCCCACCTGGAGACTGGCAAGCCTAATGAAGCCTATCGGGTGAACTTGGGCCAGTCATGGTTCTCTCAGAACTCTCTCAGCCCCACCCCCCTACCTCACAAGGTGCCTGTTGTGGAGAGAAGAAGGGAAGGCAACTGTAAGCCACTTTGAGACTCCTTAAGGTACAGAAAAGCAAGGTATAAAAACTAACTGTTCTTCTAAAATCTCTAAGTATTTCCCTACTGGGTGTCCTAACTGCAAGCTATGATTGGATATGTATGTATGTGCCATCAAGTTATAAATGACCAGTAAGGGACTTTCAAGGCAAGTGAGAAGCAGAGGTGGTTGGCCATTGCCTTCCTCCCCAGAGTCTTCCTTGGTGGTCCCTCATCCAAGTACCAACCCTGCTTAGCTTTCAAGATCAGATGAAATCAAGATCAGAAGCTATACTATACCATTCCACATCCCATTAGCACAATGTGTGTGTGTAAAGTATAATCAAGTCACAACTGACTTATGGTGTCCCCAGCATGGGGCTTTTAAGGCAAGTGAAGAGCAGAGGTGGGTTGCCATTGCCTTCCTCTGCAGAGCCATCCTTGGTGCTCTTTCATCTGATTACCAGCCCTGATTAGCTTCCAAGATCTAATGAGATCAGACTATACGGTACCATTCCACACTGTCTCATGAATGGACAGAGCCAGTTTGGTGTAGTGGGTAACAGTGATGGACTCTAATCTGGAGAACTGGGTTCCTCCACATAAAACCAGCTGGGTGACCTTGGGTCGGTCACAGTTCTCTGAGAACTCTCTCAGCTCCACCTACCTCACAGGTTGTCTGTTGTGAGGAGAGGAAGGGAAGGTGACTGTAAACCACTCTGAGACTCCTTCAGATAGTGAAGGGCAGGGTATAAAACCAACTCTTCTTCTTCTCTCCAAAATTATTTGACTCTGCTGTTCTTGACATGATGAATTTAGCATCCCAATGTGGTTTATGTACTGCAAGACTGACCAACTCTTTCAGCCAAACGTTTTGATATCTGTCAAGAGTGAAAGTCAGCTTTCTTACAAATGCTGTCTCTCTCAGAGAGCTTGAAACAACAGATGGGAAGTATTCTTTCAGCTACTTTCTTGCCGCTGCTCTGCACCAGTCCATTCCACCGGACCTTCTCTGGTTCTAGACAGTCTGGAAAGTGTGTGCAGGGAATTCTGAAGGCAGAGGCACACACTGAAGTGTCTCAGACAAATTCTGGAACAAGTATATATTACATTATATTTATTAAAAGTTATTATAAAATAATGGGATACTGGTGTGGATGGTGTTTCCCTGCAGCCAGAAGTAACTTACTGCAAAGAGATGCAGAATGCCTCTATGGTAAAAATGGTTATAAACCATAGAGCTTCCCCCCAAAAGTAGCGTTGCCCCTGATGTTGCCAATGTGGTGATGTCATTTCCAGAAGTGACACCACCGCATCGATGATGTCACCCGGGGATGTCTTTTGGGGGAGCTGGGTTTCCCCGCTGGCCACGTGGCAGGTGGTGGGCTGGAGTCCACAAAAGTGGGAAACCACACACCTCCCGGGGACTGGCAAACCTAATCCTGGGACTGGCTGGCCTCTTTGTGGGGGTTGCCAGTGGGGTTGCCCGGTCTGGGTTGGGAAGTAGCTGGAGATTTGGGGGGTGGAGCCTGGGAAGGGTGGGGTTTGGGAAGCGGAGGGACCTCAGCAGGGTATAATGCCATAAAGCCCACCCTCCAAAGCAGCCATTTTCTCCAGGGGAACTGAGCTTGGTCATCTGAATATCAACTGTATTAGCAGGAAATTGCCAGATGCTACCTGGAGGGTGACAACCCTAGTTACCAATTGACGGGAGGGTGGTGGGGAGGCAGCATCCCTGGAGAAAAAAGACAAACAAAGCCTCGCCTGCTTACAGGAAATTCTGACTATAGAGTCCCTGGTCATTCCTAGAGCAACCCTTATCACTTCCTGTAAGTAGGCGAGGCCCTATTTTTCTTTTTAATTTTTCTCCCCAGGATGATCACAGCCTGCCCTGGGTTTGGCCCCAGTTTTCACCTGCCAATCAAGAGAGCATCACTTGTCAAGGGCCACAATTACACAGAGGTTTCCTGCCATAAGCAGGGAAATGGCATTGGGGTTGCCAGCCTCCAGGTGGTGGCTGGAGATCTCCTGGGATTACAACTGATCTCCAGGAAACAGAGATCAGTTCACCTGGAGGAAATGGCCACTTTACACACTAGGCCATTATACCCCGTGGAAGTCCCTTCCCTCCCAAACCCTCCCTTGTCAGGCTCCAACCCCAAAATCTCCAGGTGTTTCCTAACCTGGAGCTGGTAACCCTAGTATGCACCGCACCTGAAGAGGTATAGCTGCCACTGTTTGCAGGCCACTCCTCACCCTGTCCCCCCGTCTCATCATTCACAAAATATCAGTATTTTTTTTTAAATGCAGAATATCCAATTATACCATTCTGAAAGCTTTCTTTGCCCTTTAACACAAAGCGGGAATGAAGGCCCAGCTCGGCCTTGGCAATAAGCAGAACTTTGACGCAACCCAGCCGTACCAAATCGAAGAGCAGCGGACAGACCGAACTGCCTTCTGCTTTCCAGTCAACCATTGAAAATTGAGAATAATGCCCCTGGAAAACAATGGCGCCCAAGTCTGTGTTGAGACACTTTCGAAAGGCAAATAAGGAACATTGATTTCTTACCGTGGAATAGGTGTGGATGTGTTGATTGTTGTCAAACAGCAAATTCAGGGGATACATATTTATGTCGAGGCGGCAGCTTCGGCTTGCTGCTTTTTGCTTGTTTGTTTTTATTTTATTTTATTTTTTTTGCCATGATTGCTCAGAAGGACCGGATCAGATCACAAGAAAAGCGCTGTTAAGCTCGTAAGACATCAAATCAATTCGGCAGACGCTGCACCTTATAATCATGCAATGCAAATAATGAAACCCAATAACTGAGCCCGAGCAGAAATGTTATCAAGCGGTTCTGCAGCCATGGCCTGCTCCGATGGCCTCCAATCGTACCTTTAACCATTTGGCTTCTGGAGGTTGGCAGCAGAAACCAGCAGGGCCAGTGCTGTATCCTCCTTGAGGGAGCTGCTGATAATTAGAATGGTTACCACTGGGTACTTCACCGGATCGAAATGAGCTATTTCAGCTGTCCGCAGAGACTTATCATCCCATGCTAGGCCAAATATATCTATTCTCTTTGGAATTCTTCAGGCTGCCCGTTGGGAAGACCTCGAGGGAAGAGAAGGGAGACGGGACTTCTCAGCCCTCATTTTGTAAAGGCTGCTTTCCTCTCTCCATATCAACATTTTTATGATTGCCCTGAGTGCAATCTCCTATTGAGGCTGATGGGACACTATTGAAGACATTGGAGACTCGGTGCTTGAATGCAGCTCCCCCATTCTGTTCTTCATGTGCCATTTTGGTGTAGTGGTTAAGTGTGTGGACTCTAATCTGGGAGAACCGGGTTTGATTCCCCACTCCTCCGCTTGTAGCTGCTGGATGACCTTGGGCAAGCCATAGTTCTGTCAGAGCTGTTCTATTGAGGACAGTTCTCTCTGAGCTCTCTCAGCCCCGCCTACCTCACAGGGTGTCTGTTGTGGGGAGGGGGAGTGAAAGGAGTTTATAAGTTGTTCTGAGACTCCGAGTGTAGGGTGGGGTATAAATCCAATCTCCTCCTCTTCCTCCTCCTCCTCTTCTTCTTTTTCAAAAGCTGTCTTGGTATAGTGGTTAGAGCTGGGACAGGATCCAGGAGTTCTAGGCTGAAGTCCCCACCCAAACATGGAGCTCATAGGGAGACTTTGGGCCAATCACTCTTGCTCTCAGCCAAACACAGGGCTGCCAACCTCCAGGTGAGGCCTGGCGATCTCCCAGACTTGCAACTGGTCTCCAGATGACCAGTATCAGTTTCCCTGGAGAAAACAGCAGGTTTGGAGGGTGGACTCTGTGGCATTATACCCACTTGAGGTATTCTTCCTGCTCAAACCCCTTCCTTCCCAGGCTGTACCCCAAATCTCTAGGGTTTTCCCAAACCTGAGTTGACAGCCCTATATCACACAGAGTTACTGGCAGCGTACAGCGGAGGAGTGGAGAATGAAGCATGCCACCCTGATCTCCTTGGGGAAAGGACAGATTCAAATGTTTCCTCAAACATTTTTGCACAGGATCCCCCATGCTCCAGAGACAGCTCCACATTCAGCATAACCGATTCTTGACGACCGGTTTGGGGGGCAGCTTCGGAAACTTGGCAGTCTTTGTGCATCCTCAGTGCCCCACTAACCCTGGAGGAAGCAGGACACACATACAGAAGACCTTTCATGCAGCATATGGCCTTCTTGGGTGCTCCATGCAAGTTAAGGTTCCAAGCTAGAGAATATCTGGAGTTATAGGTGACCTTCAGACTACAGAGATCAGTTTCCTTGGATGAAATGACTGCTTTGGAGGGTGGACTCTATGGCACAGGGAAGCTAGCCTCCAGGTGGGACGTGGGGATCCCCCAAAATTACAGCTCATCTCCAGACTACAGTGATTAGCTCCCTAGGAGGAAATGGATGCTTTGGAGGGTGGACTCTATGGCATTGTAGCCCACTGAGGTCCCTGTCCTCTCCAAACTCCATCCCCAAACCTCCAGGAGTTGCCCAACCTGGAGCTGGCAACCGTAGGCCAGGGGGTACCTGGCAATCCTCATACAGCATTATACCCGGCTGAAGTCCCTCCCCTTCCCAAACCCTGTTGTCCCTAGGCTCCACCCTTCAAAATCTCTAGGTATTTCCTGTCCCAGAATGGGCAACCCTAATGCACGTGTGGAACATTGATCCTTTTGCTAAGTTTCGGAGCCCCAACAAATGCCTGACGTCATCACCGTCCGGATCCAGGCTTGTGTGACCTCCAGAGGATGCAGGCATAGTCAGTGTTGCTCAGTTGCTGCCAAAATTCAAAGGAGGAAGTCCCTGTGGAAACCACCCCCCCAATTTTAGGAGTGGCTTCTGTGTGTACCTGGTTTATTATTTTATTTTATTTATTTATTAGATTTTTACCCCGCTCTCGTTGCACGGCCATTGACTCCATTTTCTTAAGAATGAAAGAAAACCTAAATGGCGGGGAACAAAGTTATTAGCAGATATTTCTTATTTGCTGCTAGGCTACCTTTCTCCGATGGTTCATTATCTCTATTATCGCTGGGGTCTCATTACTTCGGTAATAATGCATAAGTAATTTTTAACAGCAGAAGGAACCTTTTTGGAAATAAGAATGCTTTCCCTTAAAGGTGTTTTAAAAAGATGAACAATTCTGTAGGGAGGGTAGGAGAAGCTGAAAGACATTCATTACAGCAAGCCACATTCTGGACAGATTTAAAGAGAGTTCCACCCAGGTCTCCGGACAAGGCCTTGGTTAAAAACCAGCATTATGCTCCGGCAAGGATGCAATTTGTATGAAAGGACCTGGATGGGGTGGGAAGGGACTGCGTGGCCTGTAATAAATCCTCCAGCCTGAAAAAAATGGTGGCATTTATCAGCAGGAGAGCTGTCTGGTTAAAGGTGAGCTCGACAGTCCTCTCCATGGGATGCCACTGCTTTCTGAGGTTCGTTTCAACCAATTTCTGCCTACTTTTCTTTTCTTTCCATTTTGAAATGATTCCAACTCTCAAAAACATAATTTTGTGTCAGGGAGAGGCTTTGTCTGTCTAACCACGATTATCTATATTCTGATCGGATCCAGATGGGGCAGCCTTTGAATGCTGCTCAGATGCGTATACGAAATGTAGCAGCACAGGTGCTGTGGCCAGTGTGGCTTATAGCGAGCACAACTTCCCAGAGTTAACAGGCCAATACTAGATGCCAGTTGAAAATCCTGCTTATTACATATAAAGTCCTTAACTGTCTGGGGCTGGATATTTGGAAGTAAAATTGAACTAACTATAACCTTAATAATAGGGATCAGCAACTGTAGCCCCCTGGGCCAAATCTGCCCCCCTGAAAAGTATAAACTGTGCGCGCACACCCACACCCAAAGCAAGATAAGCTTGGGATTGTAGCAAAATGACTTGCTGGTGGCCTGTTTAGGGGATGAACACTCTATCTCCCAATAGGGTTGCTGGCCTCCAGATAAATAGAACAAAAGTTACCGTGATCAATTTACTAATATGCTCTCCAATATTAGATCAATCTTCCTTGCTTAATTTAATCATGCTTAACACAGCTGTAATCACATACATATCATAATCATATACAAATAATCACATACAAATTTTCAAATATGAACCAGTCCTTCAAATGATACTCCAAGATAGAGACACTGTATAAATCCCAGAATGAGTCTGTAATGTCTTAACTGTAACCAAGCCTATTCTTTACCATGTAAAGCTTGAGTCTATGCAGAGGATCGTAATCTGTAACGTTTCTATTGGTCGTTCCTATGGAATGGTTTGAAACAACCAATCACAATTGTAAATATATTTATGGAGGGAACAGACCTGATTGGCCTTTGTCTCTGTAATGCCATTGGTTCTTAACTTATCTGTGGGCGTGGCTTCGACAGCCCGGATCATTTAAAAGAGGAGCTGTGCTCCACTGTTGTTGTTTTGTTGTTGTGTGTTGTCGTTGTTACCTGATCGTATAGTTGCTGTTACAATAAAGCTGAATCACTTTGCTGAAATCACTGCCTCTTGTTGAGTTGCATACTTAACAAGAGTCCTCAGAAAAACCCTCACCACTGTAAATTGTAGCTATGTGTGTTCCACTGGGAAGACTTCCCAGGACTTCGGCACGAACAGTTCATCGCCGAGACCTTTTGTAAACAAAAGTGCTGTGCATCTGTTGCTAAGTGTGCGTACATGGTGGATTCCCTTTGGACTGCTACTTGGAACACAGAAGTGGATTACTACATACACATATTAGGAAAGCAGTCACGTCCTGGGAGTCTCTCCAGAGGAACAACCCATAGCTACAATTTACAGCTGTGAGATTTATTTATTTATTTATTTAGGATTCTTTCCAGGATTTATGTGGTGTCCCTACCTTGGGGTATCATCTGTAGGACTGGCTCATCTTCGAAAACATGTATGCGATTATTTGCATATGGTTATGATATTTATGTAATTATGACTGTATTAAGCATGATTAAATGAAGCAAGGAAGATTGATATAATATTGGAAAGCATATTAGTAAATTGATCATGGTAACTCTTGTTCTGTTAATAGCCATTCGTTCACGTGATCCCCTCTCTTCCTTTAACCTCCAGATAAAACCTGGACGTCTCCTACTATTACAATTGATCTCCAGGACCGATTTCACACAAGAGCTGTGCCGGCGTCATGCCTCCCTTTGCCCCTATTGGTCAATTTCCCACTTGAAGCGGCGCAGTTGCCTTTTGACCCGCGGCTTTGCCCAATTTTCCCTGCAGTTTTGTGATCCTCAAAAAACAGGATCACGAAACTGCGGGGAAAATCGGGTGAAGCCGCGGGTCAAAATGTGGCCTCGCGGCTTCGAGTGGGATGCTGGCGCAGCTCTTGTGTGAAATCAGTCCAGATGACGGATTAATTCCCCTGGAGAAAATAGCTACTTTGGAGGGTGGAGTCTGTAGTAGTATTATACCCTGCTGAGGGCCCTCGTCTCCCCAAATCCCACCCTCTCCTGCGTCCAATGTTCCCTCTAAGCTTGTGAGCAAAAATTCTACTTTGTGAGCTATTGGCATTAAAATTGTGAGCCAGTGATGTGGCTACTGCATACATTAGTTTGCTTGGGAGCCTCTTTCCTGAGCTAAGACAAAAATATGTGACCTGGAGGCTAAAAAACTGTGAGCCAGCTCACACACTCTCAGCTTAGAGGGAACACTGTCTGAGTCCCCCCCCAAAAAAACAAAACAAAACAAAAAAAACCCTGTCCAGGCGTTTCCCTACCCAGCGCAGGCAACCCTATCTCCCAATCTACCACCTGGTTTACAAATTAAACTTGATTAATAGGGTTGCCAATTCCTGGTTGGGAAATTTCTGGAGATTTGGGGGTAGAGCCTGGTAAGGTCGGGGTTTGGGGAGGAACCTCAGCAGGGTCGTGTTTCAATGCTTAGACTTTGCTTGAGCTCCGCATCAAATTTCTGCTTGTTGACCATATTGACTGACACTGTAACCCACCCGGAGTCTCAGTAGGAAAGGCAGACTGTTAAATAATGTAAATAAATAAACAAACAAGATAGGGTTGCCAGGTCTGGGTTGGAAAATACCTGGAGACTTTGGGGGGTGGGTCCAGGAGAGGGTGGGTTTTGGGGAGGGGAGGGGCCTCAGCATGGTCCAATGCTGCAGCCTGGGGAAACAAAGTATGGGGTCAGTTTATAATGAATAAGATCACTGACGAGCTATCTCAAAATCACTTGGGAACTTGGAAAACAAACTCCAAATTTGTACGTACCTAGTTTCCCTTCTTGCAATAGAGGATGAACAACGATCTTCTTCCATCAACCCAAGTTACTCATCATGGCTTCGTTTTTAATGTGGTGCAGGTTATTTGATCTGTGAGACCCTGTTTGTTAGTCCAAGCTGCTTATAATCTTCTCCCCCCCCCATGACTGTAACATTTGTCAGTCTCACCATAGTGTTTCCACGTTACTATTTATTGAAAATATACTCATTGTATAGTTTCTATTTAAGTCAAAAGTGTGGTTTATTGTTCTGTACTGTTCATTGCTTGTATGGTTATATTTTACTTTTAATAAAACTTTGAAGGGGGAAACATGGTACAGTGCCATGGAGTCCACCCTTCAAGGCAGCCATTTGCTCCAGGGGAGCTGATCTCTGTCAACTGGAGATCAGTTGTAAAAGTGGGAGATCTCCAGGCCCCACCTGGGGGCTGGCAACCCTAAAACAATGCCATAGAGTCCACCCTCCAAAGCAGCTATTTCCTCCGAGAGAACTGACCTCTGCAATCTGGAGAGCAGTCAAAAATCCAGATCTCCGGGCTCCAGCTGGAGGCTGACAATCCGACATATAAACGATGATAAAATCCAACATTAGTTGCCTTGACCCGCGTAGCCAGATGCTGGCTAGCCATCTACAAGGAAGCAGGTGTGTGTGTGCACGAGCGCATGTGTGCGCGTGCTGGAGAAAGCAATTTCCCTCCCATTTATTTTCCGTCCTTTAAGCTCCCAGGAACCCTTTCCAATTTTTGCCAAAGATAATTTCCCGTGGAAAGCTCACAGCTTGTTTACCAAGGTGAAGGTTAATTGGAAGGCTTGAAAATGCCAATGTGGGTTGGAGCCTGTTTCTCAGAGCTATTCCTTTGTCTCAGCTGCCCAGACCCAGGGAGGGTAGAACAGGTCCTTTTGATAGTCACCTTGGTTGGGCCACGTCCACGGCTACATGCAGGCAGGTTAACACGTCGCTGCCAGCTCTGGAGTCAGACACAATCAGAATCTCGGCTTGAGAGAAATCAAATGAATAGAGGAATGTTTGGGGGGGACAAGAGACTTCTAAATCCAGAGTCTGTCCGTTCAATTACCAGAGGCAAACTCATTTTCTGGTAGGAAAGTTGGCGTTTAGAAGAAAGGGGGCCAGGGATGCTTAGATTAATCCCCATTTTTCTCCGGCTTCCCACCTCCCTTTTCTTAGAACCTACAGTCAGGCAGAAAATTTTCTCTATCAGCTCCTTCTGTTCTGAAGCAGCGA
Source organism: Gekko gecko (assembly GCA_029375565.1). NCBI lineage: Eukaryota > Metazoa > Chordata > Lepidosauria > Squamata > Gekkonidae > Gekko > Gekko gecko. The sequence goes on along the minus strand of JAPDNY010000013.1, from coordinate 63,201,878 downwards.
GCTGACAATCTTTGCAAATCAGAGTCTGGGACTTTTCAGTTTAGAAAAGAGATGACTAAGGGGAGACATGAGAGAGGCTGATAAAATTATGCACAGGGTGGAGAGCGGACAAAGATAACTTTTTCTTTCTAGAATCATAGAATGTTAGAGTTGGAAGGGACCTCGCAGGTCATCTAGTCCAACTCCCTGCACTCTCCCAAAATACTAGAATACGAGGGCATCCAATGAAGCTGAAGGACAGTAAATCCAGAATGGTCAAAATAAAACATTTCTTTGCACAGAACATGATTAAAATGTGAAATTCGCTGCCAGGGGATGTAGCGATGGCTGCCGGCATAGACAGCTCTAAAAGTGGGTCAGACAGATTCATGGAGGATAGGTCTATCAGTGGCTACTGGCCCGGGTCTATCAGTGGCTACTGGCCATGAGAATAAAGGGAACCTCCATATTCAGAGGCAGTATACCTCTGAATATTGGTGCCAGGAGGCAACACCAAGAGAAGGCCTTGGCTTCTATGCCCTGTTGCTGGCCCTCCAGAATAACTGCTTGGCCATCGTGTGAGATGGGATGCTGGATTAGATGGACCACTGGTCTGATCCAGCAGGGCTCTTCTTGTGTTATATGTCTGGAGCTTGTGTCTTGCTTCCCAGCTTCCGTTGTCAGTTTACCTTGTGTCAGTCCAGAATGACGCATGGGTACTTTTCACAATAGCGACTTCAGTAAATTAGTTCAGAATATAGGCCTCTGACAATTGTCTCCCCCCTCTCATTGTTTCCGCATCTATGCATATTCATTTATTGATCTGTTTTTGTATCTGAAGGTACATTTGTATCCACGACAGCAAATCTGGCAGCGGTAGGGCTACTGTGCCCTGAATTTGGGCACAAGGTAGAGTCATGTTCTGTGATGCTGCTATAGATGTTGGAAAAGCTGCCCCTGTCAATATACTCTCAAAGGTGTGCCTGAGGATTATGTAGCTCTTCTACAGATCTATGCAGTATCAGTGAGCTTCCATCCTTTCTCCACAAGGAATGTTTCCATTGCAGGCAAAATTTTGAAGAGAACTTGGAGATGGTTGGTTGGGGTTGACAGGCAAGAAAATAGCTTTTGATAAGACTAGACTGCCTGCCTTGACCTGGGTAGCCCAGGCTAACTTGATCTTGTCGGATCTCAGAAGCTAAGCAGCATTGGCCCTGGTTGGTATTTGGATGGGAGACCACCAAGGAAGACAATGGTGACGATGAATGATTAACACATGGAATTCACTGCTACAGGAGGTGGCGGCAGCTACAAGCATGGACGGCTTCAAGAGGGAATTGGATAAAAATATGGAGCAGAGGTCCATCAGTGGCTGTGAGCCACAAGGTATAGATAGGAAATCTCAGTCTGGGGCAAGTGATCCTGTGTATTCTTGGTGCTCCAGGGGGCAACAGTGGAGGGCTTCTAGTGTCCTGGCCCCACTGGTGGACCTCCTGATGGCACCTGGTATTTTTGGCCACTGTGTGACAGAGTGTTGGACTGGATGGGCCGTTGGCCTGATCCAACATTGGCTTCTCTTATGTTCTTACGACTATGCAGAGGCAGGCAATGGCAAACCACCCCTTAACATCTCTTGCCTTGAAAGCCCTACAGGGGGTCACTATAAGTCAACTGCAACTTTACAGCAAATAGTAATAATAATAATCCCAAGAACATTTTGTACTTTTTTGTTCCAATTTTGTGAGCTGTTGTTTGGGGGGGGGGCCCTGCTGCATTAGCCCCCAATGGTGTTTATGCCAAGTCATGACCCTTGACCCAGAGTTTTGACCTCAGTCTCTTTCCTGCTTAACTTTCCTGCCCCTTCCATGAATCATCAAGTGTCTGATCCACAGTCTCAAATTCATGGCAAGGGGAAATGCTCTGTAGATACCAAGAGAAAGAGCAAGAGCGGATCCGACCCCTCCCCCTCCCGGGCAATTGCTCAGACTTTTATGCAAGAACACCTGCTGTGGAAGCTTGTGTAGAAGTCAGGGCTTGAAGTAACACATGACCTGATCTATTCTGTGGTTTCGAAGAAGCTTCCTTGCGGATTTCCCTGCAGTTCCCTACCCTAGCCGGAGCTAGAGGTTGGCCAGATCTGGATTTAGTGGCAGGTAGCTCACATCCAGTGATCCCTCTAGGATGTGGAGTCTTGCGAGCAAAAATTCTGCTTTGTGAGCTACTGGCATTAAAGCTGTGAGTGAGCGATTCGGCTACTGCAAAGAATTAGTTTGCTCTGGAGCCATCCTTCCTGAGCTAAGGCAAAAAATCTGTAAGCTGGAGGCTAGCTCACACTAACTCAGCTTAGGGGGAACACTGCTCACATCCCCACTGAAGAGTCTGACCTTGGGGCATGTTGAGATCAGGTGGCACTTCTCATGTGCTAAAAACTTTATATACACAGCAGCTGAAGCAACAGGAGTAACAGTTGTCACCATTGTTTGCAAAACTGGCAAAACAAGGAAAATGTACATCAGTATCCATTTAACACACACTCCGTGTGAGTGATTCTGATGTCCTCAAGCACATAAAAATAGCTGGACATTATGAGCTGAGGAAGAATCCAAACCGCATTAATACAATGATCGTTTCTGTGACAGGGATAAATCATGCATCGAAGTTGTGAGACGGGTTACAATTGCAATTTTTTCTAATGAATATTCCAAAGCTGAGCAAACGGAGGTGAGGTGCCAAAAATGCTCTTTGCTTGGAATGCCGTTTGAAGTAGAGCTGACCCTGGCTGACCTCCCTTAGACTTCTGCTCGTGAATTTTGACCTGAACCAAAAATCAATATCTCTAATTCTCAATGTGGCCAGACCTGTGGCTACTTAAATTTGGAGACTGGAACTATGAACAGACAAGACAGATCTTCCTACAAGCCTGAGAAAAGTGCTGGGTTTGCAGAAAAATCTGAAATTGAAATAACTGGGGATTTGGGTGGGGGGGATAATACAAGCAGCCCTTGTAGCTTTAAGAGAAGAGAAGAGATTGGGTTTATACCCCGCCCTTCATTACCCAAAGGAGCCTCAGAGCAGCTTACAAGCTCCTTTCCCTTCCTTTCCCCACAACAGACACCACCTGTAAGGTAGGAGGGGCTGAGAGAGCTCTGACAGAAACTGCCCACCCAGTCTGGCTGCTTGCTACAACAGCAGCCAGCCATCCCATGAAAGCCAGTGAGTTGTAGCAGTTAGATTTTCAGATTAGGATCTGCGAAACCCAACTTCAGTTCTCTACTCAGCTGTGGGAGCCCACTGGGTTACCTTGAGGCAGTCAGTCTCTCTCAACCTAGCCTAACTAACAGGGTTGTTATGAAGATAGATCCAGGTGAGAATGATATAAACTGCTTTGGGTCCTGATCAATGCTCCCTGTAAGCTGTGGAGTCCTGTGAGCAAAAATTCTACTTTCTGAGCTACTGGCATTAATGTTGTGAGTGAGGGATTTGGCTACTGCATCAATTAGTTTTCTCTGGAGCCCTCCTTCCTGAGCTAAGAAAAAACTTGTGAGCTGGAGGCTAAAAAGCTGTGAGCTAGCTCACACTCACTCAGCTTAGAGGGAACACTGGTCCTGATAGGAGAGTATACATGAAGTAAATAACTAATCAGCATAGTTGTAGGTGGGGCAGATAAGAAATAGGTTGGTTGGTGAGAAGGGGAGAAGGAAACATGGAAATGTAAGAATGTGGGAGTTGCCAGGAGAAAGGAAAGAGGAAATAGTGTAGGGAAAGTGATACAGGGGAAAATGAGGTCTCCCCCTAAAAGTGCTTATGGATTCCCCACCAAGCAACTGGGCCCAGCCCAGCAGCCAGCATTGCACAGTTTGTCCAGACATTTCCCAGGAGGAGTCTGCCAAGGGAAGGGAAGAAGAGAAAACTGAATATGAGGGGAACAGATAAAGATACATTGTGTCATGGGTCAGCAAGAGCGAGGACTCCTTGGGAAAAAGAGGGAGCACCATGAAGCCAGCTCTGAGTCAGCAGAAAGGGCAAGCAGGAAGATGAGCTGCAGGCTTATCAGGATTCACAGCCAACAGCTGGTGCAGAGCCACTGATGCCCTCCAGCCCTGATTCAACAAGTGAAACTCAGTTGACCATTCCTAGCCCTCCAGTATCACCCACATCCTTAGAGTGCCGCGGACGGAGGCTATGGACATAGCTATAGGACAGAGGACAAAGTGAACGCCTCCTGGCCTGATGCCAGTTGCTTGAGTAGCTGCAGGATTACTCCTGGGCAACTGGCTGCAACCATGACCCTTAAACATATGGCTATAAAAAACCAGCCAAGGGAGGCTGTTAGGTCTGGAAGCAACAAGTTGAAATCCCTCTGACTCTTTGACCATTGCGGCGGATCCTGCCTCAACCTTGTGATACTTCTGACTGTTTCCTGATCCTGCCTTCGTCTTGCTCCTGAACCTGCTTGTGAATAACACTCGGATTCACAGACCTTGCTGGATGGACTGACTCTCAGACAAGACTCCTGACTCCAAAGTGCTTAACCTTGGATCGGACCTTGACTATGCTTCTCGAGTTGGTGTTCTTGTCTTACTCACTCTGCACTCTGGCAGCATGCCCTGTGCTGTTCCCAGCCCAGCCTGTGACAAGTTGGCTTGTGACAAGGTACTGGCAACTGGCAGAGGATAGGGAAGATGTAAGGAGTAATCATATGGCAAGAGACCTGGCAACCTTACCTGGAGATCTCCTGGAATTACACCGGATCTCCAGTAAGGAGGCCCATCTGATGTACAGCAATGTGTCCATATTGCTGCCTACATGACTGGAAGTGACATCATCATGTCTGGGATGCTGCAGCAACACTCTGGTATTTGGGCAAAACCTCTATGGTAAATTTGGCTTCTACTGTAGAATTTTTTTACCAAATACCAGCACATCACCCTGATGTCCTGGATGTGATGATGTCACTTCTGGGTCATGTAGGCAGTGACATCAACATGTCGCAGCACGTTGGATGGATCTCCCTGTGTTTCAGGATAAGTGCTCCTCCCACTGGCCGGCTAATCAGCAGCAGAGAGCTGGGGCCTGGTAGTGGGCCTGCCTCCTAGTTGCCAACCTCCAGGTGCCACCTAGAAATCTCTCAGAATTACAACGGATGCCCGGACTCCAGAGATCAGTTCTCCTGGAGGAAATGGCAGCTTTGGAGGGTGGACTCTGGCATTATATCCTGCTGAGGTCACTTCCCTCCCCGAACCTCCCCCTCCCCCATCTCCAAACTGAAGTCTTCAGGAATTTCCCAGTCTGGAGGTGGCAACCCTAGTTTCCTTGTGCACAAGAAGAACAGAAGGAAGCTGTACAAAGGGAGAGGGTATGGGGTTTTCAGGAAGGGAAAGAAGGAATGCTAGGGGAGGGGGAAATGATAGGCACCCCACAAGACTGGTTGGGTCTCTGCTTGTGCTAGTATAATATCAGCTGTGACACAGGGAACAAGTTTAGTTTACCATCCATTGAACCCTTCATTTGCCACCTCTCCATAGCTGGATGTGATTAGAGTTGTAACTACCAGGGAATCATGTTGATTTATGCCAGGCTTGCTCCATTTGCAAGAATCAGCTTTGCCGCTTCCATAACTTTTGTGTTGTGCCTTCCCCACTGTGGAAAGTCCAGGTAAGGTGGCAGGAAGCAGATGGAACTCCCTGCTGTAAACTCCGAGCATCAGTGTCTAAACGCCTTCCCCTTTGGAGGCTGATTGCTCCCAAGGAGACCCTTGTGTTTTCAGCAGAGCATCTGCCTTAAAAAAAGAATCTCCGTGGGAAGCCGGCTTCTGCCAGCAGAAACATTTTTCTAACCATCCCTCAAGGTTAAAGTTGGATGCTGTTTCCAGATGGTCTCCATCTGATACTTTTCATTATTGAGGTCAGACATCCCTGCAAACCAGAGCTCCCAGTGCCAAAAACAACAAGCTGATAGAGGGGAATGCTGCTGGTATAAAAGCACAAGATGGCGTAAAGGTCAAATGGAGACGCATATGTCCCACTGAGGCGCTGCATTAAGAGGCCCGAGGAAATTGCAGCAGAGACAGACCTTCTTAGCCTCTTGTTTCTTTTTTTTCATTTTCTCACGTTACAAACAACTCATGTAATTTAATCTGCAAAATTGGGGGGGGTTATACCTTGCCATGTGGTAGGTTGTTACTGCTGCCATTTTACAGATAGGTAACTCCAGCCAAGAGCTGCGGTGGCTCAAGTGGTTAAGATGCTGAACTGCAGGCTGTGGAAGGTCAGTAGTTCAGCAGTTCGAGACCCGGGTGCTGCATGGCGGAGTGAGCTCCCATCTCTAGTTCCAGCTCCTGCCAACCTAGCAGTTCAAAAGCAAGAAATTGCAAGTAGATAAATAGGTACCACTTCGGTGGGAAGGAAACAGTGTTCTGTGCGCCTTGGTGTTTAGTCATGCCGGCCACGTGACCACGGAAACGTCTTCGGACAGTGCTGGGTCTTCGGCTTTGAAACGGAGATGAGCACCGCAACCCTGGAGTTGGATTCGATTGGCTTTTGAGCAAGGGAACCTTTACCTTTTTAACTCCTGCCAACCTAGCAGTTCGAAAGCAAGAAATTGCAAGTAGATCAATAGGTACCACTTCGGTGGGAAGGTAACAGCGTTCCGTGCGCCTTGGTGTTTAGTCATGCCGGCCACATGACCACGGAAACGTCTTCGGACAGCAGTGGCTCTTCGGCTTGGAAACAGAGATGAGCACTGCAACCCTAGAGTTGGATTCGACTGGCTTTCGAGCAAGGAAACCTTTACCTAACTGAGGGCATTTTTACATACTCCTCTTACTCCTGATTTTCTTGGCAGTCAATCCACAAGCATTGGAATAGGTTTACTTTGAGCACAGTTCCTCTGCACGTCTGCCCTCTCTGCATTTTCTCTATTGTGGAGTTGATTGATTTTCTTCCATACATGCCTTGAACAATGAGGATTTTCAAGAGAGGGTGCTGTCACCACGCCCCTGTCTTAATTTTTGCGCATTTGATATCAAAAGATCAACATCATGGCTGCATTTTAAAAAGGCATGAAAATACTGATATATCGATATCGTCTCACAGCGATAGTTCAAGCAGGCTCTCTGACTTCCCAGGTTGCATTTTAGAAAAAGAAGTCTCTTGTATTTTCTCTCATAGAGATATGCATTTTTACTTATATCTCCACGAGGGAAGGGTCTAGAGACTTACTTTTTTAAAAACAAAGGCTGGGAAATCAGAGAACTCATTTAAACTATCGTTACAACACTATATCAATGTATCAATATTTTCATGCCTTTAAAAAAAAAAACCTCTCACCTTCAGAGCAGGGGGACGGGAGGGAGTGGTTTGATTGTGATGATGGCTCAGTCATCAAAAAAGTGGGCTGAAGGTGGTTGGGAGTGGGCAGGACAAAGAAGACATGAAGCATGCCGACTCGAAAATTGGCTTCCAGAAAAAGAGCAAGGTAAAGATCATCAAAAAAGAACTGGGGGGACGAGAAAAACAAAACAAAGAACTTGAAATGAAAACTAAAGGCTCAAAATACATGCAGAAATCAGGAGATAAACCGAAGCAGTATGGGGTCGTAACTGATGGGGCGTGGAAGAGCCCTGAGAAAACGTTCACTTTGTATACTGAGCTTTTGTGACAGAAGTATGATTAACATTTCAGTCTCTCCAATCAAAGTCTCACAGCTCATTCCTAGGCAGAGTTATGCTTTTCTAAGCCTATTGACGTCAAGGACATAGGAAGATATAATTGCTTAGGCTACAGCACCATTCGGACGCTCATCTTGTGGTTTTCCCACATCATAGCGCAGGATGAGACTGTACTTATTTAGAAACTTAGTTTATGTACTTTTAAGCATGCTTCTAGCCCTCAAGGTTTTATGGAAACCTGCTCAGCATCATACAATCAGCTGGGGGCATAAAGAGTCTACATCCTATGCTTCTCATCCCCATAGTGTTGCCAGCCTCCAGGTGGGACCTGGAGATCTCCCACTTTTACAACTGATCTCCAGCTGACAGAGATCAGCTCCCCTGGCGAAAATGGCTGCTTTGAAGGGTGGACTCTATATGCCGTTGTACCATGCTAAGGCCCCTCCCCTCCCCAAACCCCACGAGTTTGGTGTAGTTGTTAAGTGCACAGACTCTGCTCTGGGAGAACCAGGTTTGATTCCCCACTCCTCCACTTGCGCCTGCTGGATGACCTTGGGCAAGCCATCGTTCTGGCACAGCTGTTCTTGAAAAAGAGCATTCTCTGTCAGAGCTCTCTCAGCCCCACCTACCTCACAGGGTGTCTGTTGTGGGAAGGGGAAGGGGAAGGAGTTTGTAAGCCACTCTGAGACTCCTTTGGGTAGTGAAGGGCAGGGTATCTCTCCTCTCCTCTCCTCTCCCTCTCCTCTCCTCTCCTCTCCTCTCCTCTCCTCTCCTCTCCTCTCCCAGATCCACCCCCAAATCTCCAGGTATTTTCAAACCCAGACCTGGCAACCCTACACTCCCATGGTCCTTAATTTTTCCCCATTTGAGCTATTTATATGACTCAAAGTGGTTAATGAAGCAGGCATAGCTACAGGGTCACAACAACATCATAAGATATCACTTGGGTCCAGTGCCGAGAATGAAATACCATGAAGTACACAAGTTCATGACCGTGGATTTCTTAGTTTATATCTTTCCTTGTTGGCATTATTGATCATTCAACTTCTAGAAGCTTCTGTCCTTTCTCACCCTGTTTCCCAAGTTTTATAGGTCACATCTGTCAGATCTTCTGCTGGAATTTATACGCTCTCAGGCCTTCAGGTTATTCTGGGTTCTGTATTCGGCTGCAGCTTTTTCTTCCTTCTAATAATTTGAGTCCTGACAGAGGGTAGCCTCCAGAAATGTCACTTACTATCAGTCCTTCCATGTTCCATCTTCCAGTGTCCTGGAGGGACTTAGCTGGGATGTAATAGCATCGAGTCCGGCCTCCAAAACAGTCATTTTTTTTTTTTACAGGGGAACTGAAATATATATACTGTGGAGATCAGTTGTAATTCCAGGGTATCTCCAGGCCCCACCTGAAGGTTGGCAATTGGGGTTGCCAGGACAGGGTTGGAAAATACCTGGAGACTTTGGGGGTGGATCCAGGAGAGAGTGGGGCTTGGGGAGGGGAGGGGCCTCAGCATGGCATAATGCCATAGAGTCCACCCTTCAAAGAAGCCATTCTCTCCAGGGGAGCTGATCTGTCAGCTGGAGATCAGTTGTAAAAGCTGGAGATCTCCAGGCTGCATCTGGAGGCTTGGCAATAAACACACAGGAAACACAGCAAGGTTGAGTAAACATGAGAAAACACTGTGTTAAAACAAAACACACAACTGAAATGCCACTATGCCTTCATATACTCACTCAAAGCATATATTCAAATATACAATAAAGACCCTACTGTACTTATTAATTATACTACATTGATAACAGAAACCTAAAGAACAATATATAACTTGTAGAAAAGTCCACAGCTACAGAGACAAATATGCAGACAGGATTCAATGCTGTAGACTATCTTGCTTTCTGATGAGAGATGCAGCAGGCGTCAATGCCAGTATTGTAGGCTGTTTTGCTTTCCGAAAAGAGATGCAGAACGAAGCAATACGCCTCCCAGGCAAAAGTTGCGTGTTTCGAGAAGTTCTACTTCAGGCAGATTATTTTTCCTTGAACCAAACTCACAATGCTACAATGCACAAGTCAAACTCTGTCGAACGCTTCTCTGGTTCTCCATATTGTTCTTTAGGTTTTTGTTATCAATGTACTATAATTAATCAGATCCACTTGGGTCTTTATTATATATTTGAGTATATGATTTGAGCGACTATATGAAGGCATAGTGGCATATCAGAGTTGTATGTTTTGTTTTAACATGGTGTTTTTCCACGTTTACCCCACCTGGAGGCTGGCAACCCTAAGAACATCTCATCAACTACTGGTCTTACATTCTGGTTTTATGGCCATGTGTGTCCTTACTTCTGGAACCTCTGACCAAAGAGTCCATGTGACTGAGGGGGATCAACCTGGACCCTGAAGGAATGGCTGGGGACACACAGATGCACCCACCTAGTGAGGGTTAAACCAGTATCTAGGGTGTGGCCAGAGGGTCATCATGTAGGTCACAGCTGGGTTACTGGAGCAGCAGAATCCTTGGCTGGGGAAGGTATCCCATTGGGCTGGAGAGCATGGCCAGGATGGAGAAAATCCAGTGCCCTTCCCTGACTACCCAGTCACCCACACCTTTTATTATAAGACACAAGGGTAGTCACAGAGAGGATCTGGGAAACCCTGGCATAGGCTGACTTGAAGGTACGTGGAAGGAAGGGAACCAGGTGTCAGGAGCAGGGAGTGAGGAAACTCGTTTGCAAGCAACAGCTGTACAGCAGTATTCCCTCTAAGCTGAGTTAGTGTGAGCTAGCTCACAGTTTTTTAGCCTCTGGCTCACATGTACATCCTTGTCGCAGATACTACTGCCAAGACAAGTCTCCCCCAACCTATAATTATGCATTTGATTTTTCCTACCTAAATGCAGAACTTTACATTTATCCCCATTGAAATTCATTAAATTTCTTTTAGCCCAGTTTTCCAGCCTGTCAAGATCATCCTGTATCCCGACTCTGTCTTCTACTGTATTTACTACCCCTCCCAATTTAGTATCATCTGCAAATTTAATAAGCATTCCCTCTATCCCTTCATCCAAATCATTGATAAAGATGTTGAACAAAACAGGTCCTAGGATAGATCCTTGATATATTATTTTACTTGCTTTTAATACTTGTTGTAAATGCCCATAGCAATTTGGTTGTATAAAACTGTTTAAATTCTGCAAATTAAACATAATATAATGTTTAAGAAGATGTAGCAGTGGACTATAAGAGGGTTCAGATGTTCTCCACATGGGAGGTTCCCTGGGGTGACCAAATGCTGTTGAAAAAAGAGCTCCTGCATAGAAATGTCCCTTTATTTCTATGGGGTTTTCTGTTTTCCTGTCGACTAGCATCATATGTTTGGTCGGGCTGAGTGAATTCCCTTGGCTCCATTTGGATGTTGTTTCTCTGATCATCTGCACCAGTGCATTCCATTCCTTTGCCCTTGTCCTCTTCTCTTTAGAACTGGATGGGAGGAGATTTTGTCTAAAAATATGCATCTGAATATGTAGTTTACTGTGCTATTCCATATGACATTTCACCTATGTTTAGACTGATGTCAGGTAGGTAGATAGGCAGATAGATAGATATGCTCACAAATATTCGTCACACATATATACACAGTATATATGTTGTTCTCTAACTTATGGTGCTGGAGAAGACTCTTGAGAGTCCCTTGGACTGCAAGGAGATCAAATCAGTCAATCCTAAAAGAAATCAACCCTGACTGTTCCCTGGAAGGCCTGAGACTGAAGCTGAAGCTCAAATATTTTGGCCTCCAAATGAGATAGGAGCACTCATTGGAGAAGACCCTGATGCTGGAAAGGACTGAAGGTAAAAGAAGAAGGGGACAACAAAGGATGAGATAGACAGTGGTATTGATGCAACAAACATGAAATTAAGGAAACTCCAGAGGGCGGCGGAAGACAGGAGGACCTGGTGTGATGTGGTCCATGAGGTCGCGAAGAGTCGGACTTGACTGTGGAACTGAAAAACGACAACAAAGTCTGTATCTATACCTGTGTGTTTGTTTAGACTTAGTGGGGGTGGCAGATGCGGGCTTGAAACACCACGATCCGGCTGCTCCCCCCAGGTTGCCTAACCCTGCAGGCTCCCACGCATCCTGACTCGCATCTGGAGAAATGCACATACGCAAGTAAACACATACTTATAAAATGATTATTTCATAGGCAGCAAAACAACGAGACTGGGGGGAAGAATGCGGCAGAGTCCGATTCAGCATGTTGTCCTGGAGAGCAGCGAGATGCCGTTCAGCTGAGAAATTTAGCAGTAGATAATTTCATGAGCATCCCTGATATAATGCTTTCACATTATAGATCCAAATCGCAGGGCTGTATTATCTGCAGATTATACTCTGCAGCTAGCTTAATTGCATATTACCTTTCTGTCGTCCCCCTCCCCCTCTAAAGATTGTCCTCTCTAAGCTGCTACCTGATCAAGGAAACTTATTTGTGAGCTGAAAATCCCAGATGTTCCTTGTAGCTCCCCCACAACAGTTGTACAATACAAGGGGATTTTGATAGTTGCAGCGTTTTCTCACCTCGCCGCAAGCTGCGTGGCTACAAAAGCCGTGCCCTCCGATTGGAGCTTCTTGCCCAACAAAGGTTAGGAAGGCCAAGCCGCTCCCTTCCCTGGGCTCCTGAGTCGCCAGGCTGTACTCTGTCAAGAAGTCCAGTCGCCGGAGGGAGCACTTACAGTCCTGACCTTAAAGAGCAATTCAGAGCAGGAACAGAGTTGCTCAATTGTTCATAAACCTGACATTTATGTCTCGCAGTCAGACTCTCGCACTGCAGGACACGCGGCTCTTTACAATTCTATCGAATGAAAATGAAATGCCCCCTTTTGCTCGCCATCCCGCCTTAACCATCCTTCCCTCGTAACTCTGTGATCCGATTTGGTTCACCAGCAGACCCACAAAGCAGACGGAGGCTTTCTTGTGCCACGTTTCCAAGGGGCAATGTGGAAGGAAGGCTTTGGGAAAGTAATGCATGGGATCACCCACGGGTATTTTGCAGCTTCCGCCAGCTTCAGTGCACAGTCTAGAAGGTGCACATTCCAGCACTGCTTGCCATGGAGGATACCTGAAAGTATGCATGGCTTGTGAATTGCCTTCTAGCAGCTTACATGCCCAAGGAAATGCTGATTGCCACTTCAGGAAGCAATTTTTCTCCAGGCCAATTTGGCTAGAGATCCTGGAGGTTTTTGGTCATCTTCTGGATGGTCACTGGAAGTGTGTGTGTGGGGAAGTATTTGTGAATTTCCTGCATCGCGCAGGGGTTGGACTAGATGACCCTGAAGGTCCCTTCCAACTCTATGATTCTATGATCTTGTGTGAAATTGCAAGGGGAGGGGCTGTGGCTCAGGAGAAGAGCCTCTGCTTTGCATGCAGAGGTGCCCAGGTTGATTGCCTGACATCTCCAGATGAAAGGCCCAGGCAGGAGCTAATGTGAAATACCTCTGCCTGAAACCCTGGAGAGCCATTGCCTGTTTGAGCAGACAACACTGACCTTGATGGACCAAAGATCTGATTCAGTATAAGGCAGCTTCACATGATCCTCAGTTTGAATGTACCCTCTGTGAAATTTCAGGGGATTGTGGGTACGAATCCCCCCTCCCTGCCAAGAACTGTCACTAATGTTGTTAAGAAGTGCCGTCATGCTACCGTGTCCAAAACCACAAAATTTAATTGTGGTTTAATTGTGAAGACCAGTGGCCGTGAACAATAAATTTACTACTACTGTAAGTTAAAGCAAGTAAAACTATACATAAACAATTTTAGATGATGCTGAAAATAAACCAGATTGTAACCTCCCCCTGTGGGGGGAGAGGAAAGGGACACAAGTGGGCGGCTAGGTGGAAATCGTTGCTGTCCTTAACCACAGGCCATTCCGTAAGGCGGATATGGATATGAGTTACGGTAAGCAGAACTGTACCTAGTATTCCAAAGGAGGCTGCACCATAGATCTGTACAGGGGCATTACAATACTGGCTATTTTATTCTTCACCCCTTTCCTAATAATCCCTAACATAGAGTTTGCCTTTTTTTCACCAACATAACAACAAGCCTCCAACCCAACCTTGCAGGGTTGCTCTGTCTTTCCACGGCAGGAAGACACCCTCTGGACAAGCCGGAGGCCAGGCCTGTAGCTACAGTGGGTCATCTTGGGGCTAGGCCGCCAGACTTCCTCGCAAGGCCCCACGACTTCCCATCCAGCCCAGGGCCCCTGAGTGGCAGCAGGTGTGGGGAAAGAGTCAGGTCTTCCTTTAATTCAGCTGGCCAGTGCCCCCTAAGAAATTTAAATGCCCCCTGACTTTAAAAATCCTGGGTACGGGCCTGCCAAAGGCCCATCCCCTGCTTCAATTACATCTAGCTTTAGCTAGAAATTGCAACCTGGGAAGTGTTGATTGGGGTCCGATCCAGGACATCCATGCATCTGCTAAGAACACCTTTGGCAGCCCCCAAGGAAACATCTGAATTTTAATTCTTTTTCTCAACACTTTCACTAATCAACGCTCCCTGGGAGGGGCAGAGCAAGCTGAGAAGAGGCTGGTAGGTGTTCAGAGCCTATATTGTGTTCTGAGGTCTTGCAGAGTAATGAAGGCTGGAAGATGATGGGAATAAGAACAGCTAGGAAGGCTTCAGTGCCTTTGGTCTCATAGAACAAAGTAGCTCACAAGACCACAAAATAAGAGCTTCTCTGGATTTAAATCAGTATCCTGGCCAGCAGATGCCCCCCAGGAAACCCACAAGTAAGACTTGGAAGCAACAGCCCTTTCCAGATCAGAATTTCTATTCAGAGATACACTTCCTCTGAATGTGGAGGTTCCGTTTGGTTATTTAAATGGCTGCAGCCAACTTTTTCTCCCTGAAGGGACCCTAAAGCAGCTTATAGCAATGAGACGAAATACAGTGCAACCAGTGTTCCCTCTAAGCTAGTGTGAGCTGGCTCACAAGTTTTTTAGCCTCCGGCTCACACATTTTTGTCGTAGCTCAGGAAGGAGGGCTCCAGAACAAACTAATTTATGCAGTAGCCAAATCGCTCGCTCACAACTTTAATGCCAGGGGCCGACGAAGTAGAATTTTTTGGTCACAGGACTCCACAGCTTAGAGGGAGTATTGAATGCAACTAACTAACAAAATAAAAAAAATTATCTGTCCAACCTTGCTGTGCTGTGCTTGCTTCGGTTGCCACGATGGTTGGGGGGAGGACATTCCTGAGGGTGGGGGGTGAGTGTGTGCCAGAGTGACTGGGACCTTTGCTTTTAGAAGATGTTAACTTTCCACCCAACAATGCCCTTCTCTTCCCTTTTCTGCTTTCCCAGGAGGAGTGACCTTGAACACATACTTGTACCATCTCAGACTCTAGATTACCAGAACACATATCTCCCCTGGTTGGCATGGCAATTACGCCGGAGTATGGATGTGACGTATGTTTGGGTGTTGGATGGGACCTCAATGATTTTCTATAATATGTTTGTATCCCTCAAAAGACTTCAGTTCTGACAGGGTGACTCTTGGATCTTGCATATGCTCTAATGAACTCGTCACTGCCAAAGCAAGAGTTGTTTGAGTGTAACTGGACCAGGGTCTGACAGCATCTTGGGCTAGTCCAGGGTCCCGTGACTGGTGCATCTAAAGAAACGGGCCAGGAGTCAAATGGCCAAGAGTCCTTTGGCTTTGTCTCTTCATCTCATGCTCAAGGGTTCACACTTCTGGCCACCACATCTGGGCATTATACCTGCAACATGCCCCATTGTCTCAGTCTCAATGCCTCTAGGTTTCCCCAGTTAAGTCCCCCCTGGCCTCCAGCTAGATGTTCTGCAGGTGTCCATTCATAGATCTCCGAGTCTCCTTTCTAGCTTGACTGTACCACAGGGTGGGTATATTCCCATGACCAACAGCTGCACTGAAGCCTACTGAACTGTGGCTATAAACCACAAGGATCTGTGGCATCTCATTCTTACCCAGATTTAAGACTGGGCATAGAAGCACAGCAGCTAAGAAAATATGAGGTATCCATCAACTGCAGTAAGTATACATTTATTAAGACTTTTACAGGATGCTTTGTATGTTTCAAACCCAAATGAGTTCTTCAGAGTAAAAGCTCTTCTCTGTGATAAAACTCCTTGAACCTGCCGCTGTTCGGGGTGGGGGTGATTGCTTCTTCAGATTCTAGAGTGACTGCGGAAATGTACTCACTAGAAATATATCAAACCCAAGACTGTGTTTTTACAAATATTTCCACCTTTCCTGATGCATTAGCATCACTTGTTTGAGAAGACATGTTCAAAATGGATATATGTCGATCAATATTGCATCCTATTTACTGACTGGCCATGTATCAGTATCTACAACAGGCCTACAGTGAAATCCTAAATAGAATGATACTCTTCTAAGTCCTTTAAAGACAGGGTTACCAACTTTTGCTTGGGAAATACCTGGAGAATTGGGGGTGGATCCTGTGGAGGACAGCGTTGGGGAGGGGAGGGGTCTTTGCAGGGTATAATGCAATAGACTCCACCCTCCAAAGCAGCCATTTTCTCCAAGGAAACTGATCTCTATTGTCTGGAGAGCGGGTGTAATTCCAGGAGATCTCCAGGTAAAGTTGCCAGGTCTCTTGCCATATGATTTAACCTTAGAGTTTACTAAAATATAGACTGCCCCATAATACCAGTTTTTACTGGAAGTGACATCAGCTTGCCAAGTGTGATACCAGCATGTGAGTCCCTAACCCCCAACTACTTCCTGGGGTTGCCAGCTATGGCCTGGCAACCCTATCTCAAGGCTCCACCTGGAGATTCCCTCTAAGCTGAGTTAATGTAAGCTAGCTCACAGTTTTTTAGCCTCCGGCTCACACATTTTTGTCTTAGCTCAGGAAGGATGGCTCCAGAGCAAACTAATTGATGCAGCAGCCAAACCACTCACTCAGAACTTTAATGCCAGTAGCTCACAAAGTAGAATTTTTGCTCACAAGACTCCACAGCTTAGAGGGAGTATTGTTCCTAACTACAGTCAGTGGGCTTAGAAGGATATAACTCTGCAGAAGATGGTACTGTTAACTGTGCATCATGTTCTGTCTTCAAGAGCACAGACAGCAATATGATTCAGGCCACATGCATCCCATGCAGAATTGTCTTGAAGGCGCATTGTTGGCTACCTTCAAAGAGCACAACACAGTCATTCAGTACAGCTCTGAAATCATGGCATCAAATGTACAACAGGCTTAACTTGCAAACAGCCTGAGCAATTATAGGGGCTAAATGCCACGTGCTGGTTTGAGGGCATACCCAAGAGTTCGGATATGCACTGTAAGCTGAGGACGGGGCACCCAGCTGAAGTGTGTCAACGTGTACATGTGCATTAAAAATTATGAGAATATTGCCCTCTCATTGGAAACAAAACAAATTTGGCAACAGCAAAAATTGCTCGGGGAGAGGAGAAGCCCCGTCTGATGGGCAGTTGGCTTCTCCGTTGGCAAAGACCAAACAGCCTTCATTTCTTTTCTCTTGCTCCCACTGCATGCTGCGTTTTGGTGTTCCACAAATATGACACACTTGTAGTTCTTTTGCATTTGTGGTAGCAGTAATCCAGTTATGCGCCTCGGCGCTGGGGCCTGCGTAGATAATTGGGATGAATGCTAATGATTTCCATTGCCAAATCCAGGGGAAAAATGGAAGGCCTGTAAGGAGATGGTTTTAAAACAAAACTCCCCCCCCCTTCTACCCAAGTTCAATAGCCATGAATTGCACATTTCTCAGCAGCTTTTCAACAAACAATTTACAGTGTAAATATATTGGTCGGCATGCAAATTGCTGTGTATTATGAATCTTGATTAATATTGTAATGTTTTGATGAAAGCCAGTTAAGGAGCTTTTGGGATCTGAGGATCCACAAATCTGTTAGGGGTTCCGTGTGTGTTAGATGATGCGTGGGCCTTCTTCTGGGTTCCCCCCCTCCTCTGGCTTATATTCTCTGATTACTTTATTTCCCTTTTTAAAGAGGCAATAAGTAACATGACGGTGACACCTTTCATTGCACAATTAATAAAAGCAGCCTCGTAGATGTGTGTGAGAAGTCACGTCTTTCCTTCACACATTGTATGTGAACACCCACTTAAGATGATTTATGTTTCAACTCACTGAGCTGTATTTTTCCCCCTGAAGTCACACGAGTATTAAGGATTAAAGGCACAGTCCATATCGGAGGAGACAAAGTTCTGATCCTGTAGGTTTGATCTAGGGAGCAGTCTGAAAGCCAGAAATACATTTTATCATCAGTTCCCAAAAGTATAAAATTAATAATGGACTGAGTAGAACCTCCGTTTGCAGAGACAGTATACCTCTTAATTAGGGTTACCAACCCCCAGATGGGACCTGGAGGTCTCCTGGAATTACAACTGATCTCCAAACAACAGAGATCAGTTCCCCTGGATAAAAATGGCTGCTTTGGAGGGTGGACTCTATGGCATTATGCCCTGCTGAGGTCCCTCCCCCCAAAACCCCTCCCCCAGTCTGCACCTCCCAATCTCCAGGAATTTCCCAACTTGTAGACGGTAACTGTATTCTTAGTGGATTTAGATGGGTGTAACACTGCTTAGGGTTTCAGCCTATTCTGAAAACCCGTTTGCTGGGGATGAACTATTGGATTAAATGCAAAAAAAGAGAGAATCTTTTGCCTTGGAAGCACAGAAGCTTTTCATGGTATCGCCAGTCCTCCACATGGTTAGGGGGGAAATGCTGTTCAAACAATGATCTGACTCCCATGGTAACAAGAGAAATAATTTTTTACTTGCAAAAATAGAAGCACATCTTACACGACATAGCCATGCAGGTACATTTAACTTATTGTGAACAGATCTACTTCGAAAAAGGTTAACTTGCTACGGCTCTGGGCCCAAGTAATAAAGAGAAGGTCCTATATAAGGTGAAAGAGAAGTCAAGAAAGGGCCAAAGAGGCTCAGCCTTTAACCAATGAGAGGGTGGGACTAACTGCCACTTGTACCCAAGTGAGAGACTTCTCTTAACCTTTTCCCTCCCAGATCCTTTTGTATGCAGAGTTACAATATCCAACACAAACAACCCACCCTCATGTCCTGCTTGTGGGAACGTAGCATGGAGACATCTGGTTGGTTGCCATCAGAATCAAAATGGTGGACCAGAGCCCCCTTGTTCTGGTCCAGCGGGGAAATGTTGAGGATACTAAGGCATGCCTGATTCAGTTCTGATTTCTGTGCCGTGTTGACCACTGCAGGAGCCACTTCAAAGCCTGGCAGTGAGAAGGGAGAGGCTGGCTATTGCTTCCTTCCTTGTTTAGGTAAAGGTAAAGGTTCCCGTGCTCAAAAGCCAGTCGAATCTGACTCTAGGGTCACGGTGCTCATCTCCGTTTCAAAGCCGAAGAGCCAGCACTGTCCAAAGATGTTTCCGTGGTCATGTGGCCGGCATGACAAAACACCAAGATGCACGGAATGCTGTTACCTTCCCACTGGAGTGGTACCTATTTATCTACTTGCAATTTCTTGCTTTCGAACTGCTAGGTTGGCAGGAGCTGGAACCAGAGACGGGAGCTCACTCCGTCATGCAGCACTCTCGGGTCTCGAACTGCTGAATTACTGACCTTCTGCATCCTGCAGTTCAGTGTCTTAACCATTTGAGGCCTTCCTTATTTACTTACACATTAATTAGGGTTGCTAACCCCCAAGTGAGGCCTCGAGATCTTCCACTATTAGAACAGATCTCCAGATGACAGAGATCAGTTCCCCTGGAGAAAATGGCACACTGCCACTTTGGAGGGTGGACTCTGTGGCATTGTGCCCTGCTGAGGTCCCTCCCAACCCCACTATCTAGAGGCTCCACCCCCCCATCTCCCAAGTTTTTCTCCACCCAGAGCTGACAGCCCTGATCTGTTTAGGAACACTTTGCAGAATGTGGGCGTTGGAGGCTGGTGGAACAGGGAGCTTCAAAAGCTGCACGTGACCTTTTGTGGTGCGGCAGGGACAAGAAACACCATCCCTCCCAGAATCCCTTCCTGTTCGTCCCCCCTTCCCCATCATTTGCACAAGGGTGGGTGTTCGGCTGGCTCATTTTGATGGTGACAAAGCCTGATCCTTTAACTCTGACCTTTTCATTCTCCTCTTGATCTGTCTCCTGAAATAAACCATAGCAACCGGAGCGGCTTACCTCATCTGGATGTCCCTGAGCCTTTTTAATTCTTCATGTTCTGCAAGGTAAATTTCGCTCTGGGAGAAATGAGCCTGCTTCTGACAATAACTCTCTCATCTGTGTCTCCAGCAGAGAGAGACCGAAGCGATACTCTGCCAACCACGGCTCGGTTGTTCCGGGCAGTGACCGGCTCCCTGGGCGAGGTTGCCAGTGTTTTAAGAGCAACAGGGCGAGAGGAGCCAGCTGAGCAGTTGTGACAGACCTCTAGCGGCCGCGATCTCTGTGAAGACGGTGCTTCTTGTTACTCAGTAGCATTTTGCTCTCTGCTCTTTCCTTTTTTTTTAATGGCACTCCAACCGCCATCTTCTTGCGGAAGGCATGAGGGGGAATTGCCAGACAACCCAGAGAGGCAAGAAGCCAGGCCGGAGAAGGGAAGAGAAAAACGAGCGGCCATGTTCCTCGGTAACAAGCAACTGAGAAACGTTTAATGACAGCCTCAAGTTCTGACCTTTGTTAACTGCTGTTTTGCTCTGAGACTGACAGGAAGTGCTGTAAATATCAAGTTCTTTGCGTGTACCATTCTGCAGAGTGGCACAAGTCAGAGCTGGCTGTACAAGGGTTTTCTCTCTGTTAACGCGCTAACTCAACACAGCAGCAGGCCTGGAGAGGCAATGGGGAAGGACTGAGGCTGGCTGAGGCAACTTCCCTGGGTGTTCAGCCATCTTAGGTGGATGGTAGGGTTGCCAGGTCCTCCCTGGCAACCAGTGGGGGATGGGGGAGAAGGGTTGCCAGATCCAGATTGGGAAACTCCTGGAGATTTGGGGATGGAGCCTAGGGAGGACAGAGACCTTATTAGAGTACAATACCATAGAGTCCACCCTCCAGAGCATCCGTGTTATCCAGGAGAACAGATCTCTATATTCTGGAGATAAGCAGTAATTCCGGGGGGTCCCCAGGTCACACCTGGAGGATGGCATCCCTAAGTGGATGGGTGATGGCATGCCGTCAGTCTTGTGCACTTGCACAGCTGTTTTGGGTTTTCTTTTCTTTTCTTTTTTTTAAAAAAGGGCCAATTAAAGACTCTTTACCCTGACCTGGTGGCCTCCCATCCAAGTACCAACCCTGCTTAGCTTCTGAGATCTGACAATATCAGGCTATATCATGCTGCTTTCCCTCTCAGACCACTGGTAGCAGATTAAATAAATGTGTGTATTAGGGCTGGGGACGAACTGAGAAACAATCAGTGTTCAAGCATGAACTAGGCTGGTTCGTGGTTCGTTTTGAACCAGTTTGTTTGGTCGCATCGTTCTCAAATCCAAAAACGAACTGCCTTTTTTCCATGGAGATTCATTTGGTTTGTTCGAGTGGTTCGTTCACCATACAGCTTGACACTGATTCAATCAATTCCTAGGCAATGCTGGGGGTGGACTTGTGGAGAGCCCTAGAAACACCCATAGCAGTTGTCCGTAGCTTGATTGTCAGCTCTGGGAGCCAACCACAGAACTCCCGTTTTGCTCTATGGGAGCAGACTGTATATATATACCACATCCTGACTCAGCTGCTTTCATTTTGGTGTAGTGGTGGACTCTATTCTGGGAGAACTGGGTTTGATTCCCCACTCCTCTACATGCAGCTGCTGGTGTGACCTTGGGCCAGTCACAAGTTCTCTCAGAGTTGTTCTCTCAAGAGCAGTCCTAAAAAGAGCTGTCTCAGCCCCACTGACCTCACAAGGTGTCTGTTGTGGGGACCAGAAGGGAAGGAGTTTGTAAGCCGCTCTGAGACTCTGAGTGAAGGACAGGGTATAAATCCAATCTCTTCTTCTTTTTTGCAGCAGGAAGAGAGAGGAGTTAGTCATTTTGTGAGAAATGGGTTAGGAAGAATTGCCTGCTCTGTAGCTGATTTAAGGGGAGGCTAGAGCTGAGCTTTCCTGGGGGCACCTGTTTTGGGGGGCTATTACTCAGACATCCCAAATCCAATCTTCACCAAACTTGGAGGGCAGGTGGAGGAGAACCTGCTGAAGATTCCCTATGTGTTTGGCACTTCTAACTCATGAGGGGACTGCTCTACCACCTTCCAAACTCAGAAATCGAACAAACTGTGAACTAGTTTGGAAAACAGGAATAGTTCATGAAAGTTCATGGTTTGTGTAATCAAACAAATCACGAACCACCATGAACCACCATTTCCCCGGTTTGAGCCCATCCCTAGTGTGTATTACTCAAACCTCCACAGAAGCACCTTTCTCAGTACTGAAGGCCATGTAAGGTGACTTGTAACTTAATAAACAAAAAAGCCATCCCATCATTGTTAGAAGGAAAAGCTATCTAGCGCAGAAGTCTTGAAGCCACATTTACTTAGCCTCATGTCTCTGTGAAGCTGCCATTTTTTGCCACTTCAAAAAAAAAAAAGCAACCACCTGCATGTGTAGGGAGCAAGGGAGCCCCAACACCTCCTGCCTGTTTGCACACAAGTCCAGGAATTGTGGAAGGGTGGCAAGGTGAGGTCACTTAATAGTGGAGCGGCTTCCTCCATCCAAGCAAGTGCTCTTCCTTGCCTGCTAGGGTTCCCAAGTACTTACCGTCTGGGGGCGGGGGACGAATGCTCTCCGGCCGGACCAGTCTTCCTGGTAACGCACCATGCTGTCGCTAGGAAGGGACAGTAGGCGACGCTCTGGCAATGGGCGTCCCTTCCTGCCGACGGCATGGTGCTCCGCGCCTCTCCTTCCCCTGGGGATAGTCCTGCGAGGACGTATCCATCCCCCGCTGGCAAGCGGTAAGTTCTTGGGAAGCCTATTGCCTGCTGTCTGCCTTCCCCCTATCCAGCACGGACAAACTTGACCACCTCCACCCATTCATCTTATAATATTCCATGTATGCTTGCAGCCAGGGGTCTTTTCGTAGAAGAACAGCTGCAGGAGCTCATTAGCATATGGTATGCTAATGAGCTATTAGGCTATTAGCATATGCCACACCCCCTGACATCACCGGAAGTGATGTCAGAAGGGGAAGCAAAAGGGGGGGAGGCATCTTCAAAAGCCTCCCCTTCCCTTCCCCAGCTGGTCTGGGTGGGGGAGCTAAGAGAGAAGGGGTTTAAAGTTTAAACTCCTTCTCATGAGAGTTGGGCCACAGAAGGAGGAAAGAGGGAAGGAAAGAGAGAGAGTAGAGAGAAGGAAAGAAGGAAGGAAAGAGGGAAAGAAAGAGAAGGAAAGGGGAGGGAAAGAAAGAGAGGGAAGGAGGGAAACAGGGAAAGGAGGAAAAAAGAGAAGAGAAGAAGGTGGAAAAGAAAGAGAGAAGAGAAGAAGGAGGGAAAGAGGAAAAAGAGAGAAGGAAAGGAGGGAATGAAAGAAATTCAGCGGCAATTCAGTCCCATTATATCCTATGGGCCATTGAAGTCAATGGTGAAAACATAGGGTATATTCTGGGGGCTGGAGGGAGGGGTTTGAGGGAGAGGCTCCAAACTCACAGGGTAGCTGTTAAAGCCTCTCCCCAAGATACCCACCAAGTTTCAAGAACAGTGAACCAGGGGTCCAATTCTATGGGCCCCCAAACAGGTTGCCCCTATTCCTTCCATTGTTCTCTATGGTGGGGGAAAAAGTTAATTTTTTCCCATCATAGAGAACAATGGAGGGAATGGGGCAACCTGTTTAGAGGCCCATAGAATTGGACCCCCTGATCCTATGTTCTTGAAACTTGGTGGGTATCTTGGGGAGAGGCTCCATCAGCTACTCTGTGAGTTTGGAGCCTCTCCATCAAACCCTCCCCTCCAGCCCCCAGAATATACCCTATGTTTTCACCATTGACTTCAATGGCCCATAGGATATAATGGAGCTGAAATTGACATTCGGCTGCCTGAAAGACTCCCCGGGACGCCGGCTGGGGGCGGGGCTTGGCTCCTGAGCTCCCGGAGCTGCGCTCCGGTGAGCTCCCCCCCAAAAGACCCCTGCTTGCAGCACAAAAGACCCAGGAGAGGTCACGACTCTGGCTCTCCCTCTTCCTGCCACATGACTCTGATCTCATAAGACCGGCAGTTATGTATTTGTACCACACTGGGTTCTTTGCAAGTTATATTTATTTATTTATTTATTTTGATTGATATCCCACCATGCCTGCAGAGGCAGGCTAAGTTCCCTGGGGCTCAAAGGTTGGGAGTCAGAGTCCATTCTAATGTTTTTGGAGAACAGTGCACAGGAAAAGAAAAAGACCACCTCCCCCAAAAAATCAATAGCAACATCCTGAAGTTGCAAGCCCACTCATGTAAATGAACCAGCTCTCTGATTAATCAACCATGAGCATGCCCCATCCTGTCAAGCACTGAATCGAGTCTACAGCCCTTTTTCGGTTTACTTGTAATGCAGCGTCTACTTACATTTCCCAAATGCAGTGCTGCTATGTCCGGCATAGTGTAGTCAAACTAAAGGGTGATATTTTGCATTCTATGCTCCCCACCCACTCCAGTTGTGGATTCGTTGGTGACCATTGTACTTGTGGTATGGAAGGTGGCGGCACAGTTATCGCCGATAGTTGTTGCCTACATTGTGACAGAAGTAGCAATGCCTTCTTTGTCCTGTTCCATTATTGACTCAAAGCCACCACTGCGGCATGTAATGCTTGAAAGGGGCAAGTGCTGAATGGTGCACATGTGTGCTTGACAGCAGCCATGTGTACTTGCACTTGAGCAACTCTCCTAGAGATTGATCCGGGACTAAGGAGGGGAGGCCTTTTGGGTTTGAATGGCCACATGAGACACAGATTTTTGGCAGCTGAAACTTGCCAAGCAAGCCCTTTGTGAAGGCCTGTGGTTCAGTGGAAGAGCCTCTGTTTGCCATGAAGAAGGTCCCAGGTTCAATCCCCGGCATCTCCAGTTAAAAGGGACCCGTCAGTGGGTGCTGCGAAAGACCTCAGCCTGAGACCCTGGAGAGCCACTGCCAGTCTGAGTAGACAATCCTGACTGTAAAGTACTGGGTTCGCCACATGGAGGACTCAGACAACAACATGCACTGTGACGTGTTTATTGGTACTTCACAACAACAAAAACAACTGGCCCTGCAAGGCCAACCATAAACACACCCAGCCAGCACACCCAGAGTCCCATTGGGGGTTTTTGAATTTCCTGCCAAAGTTGCTATTGGTGAATGCAGGGAGGGACTAGGATCCTAGGTTCTATTGTTCCAAGGAGCGAAGCTCCACACTGTAGCTGCGGACCCCTAGTGGTGGCCTGCGTACATAACACTGACCTTGATCGACTGATGGTCTGATGATGATGATGATGATGAAGAAGAAGAAGAAGAAGAAGAAGAAGAAGAAGAAGAAGAAGAAGAAGAAGAAGAAGAGAAAGGAGGAGGAGATTGGATTTATACCCCGCCCTTCACTCGGAGTCTCAGAGCGGCTTACAAACTCCTTTCCCTTCCCCTCCCCACAACAGACACCCTGTGAGGTAGGTGGGGCTGAGAGAGCTCTGATTGAGAATTGCTCCTGAGAGAACAGCTCTGAAAGAACTTAAGACTGACCCAAGGTCACACCAGCAGCTGCATGTGGAGGAGTGGGGAATCAAACCCGGTTCTCCCAGATTAGAGTCCGCACACACTTAACCACCACACCAAACTGGCTCAGTATAAGGCAACTCCAGAAACATTCCTCTCTTACACACCGAGTAAAAGGAGAGGAGCCCCATCTTCTCTTACATCTCGCCGCCTTAGTTTGCGTCGTCATAAAACATCCTAATAGGTGCAAATGAAATGTCATCCCTAATTTGCACTGCCGATTAATAGCTGAGGGAGTGGCTGAGTGGTGGAGCACGTGCTTTGCATGCCGGAGGTGCCTGGTTCAGTCGCTGGCGTCTCCAATTAAAGAGTCCCCAGTAGCTGGCACTGGGAAATGCCTCTCTGTGCCTGAGGCCTTGGAGAGCCTCTACAATCGGAGTCGGCAGCACTGAGCAAGAGGAGCTGATGGTACATAAAGCATCTTGATGTCAGGTTGGTTCATTTGTTCTTTAAGTACCAAAAAAGATCCATCCTCAGCCGTAGCCGGAGATCAAAAATACCAGCCTGGCTCTGTTTCAGGAGGGCTTCCTTCATGTGAGAGAGAGAGAGAGAGAGAGACTTCCATTGAGTCAAAGGCGTGAGCATGAAGACACCAAACCTAGGGCCTCTTCTTTCAGGAACTCCTTTAAATGGAGTTCTCTGATGCCAGCGCCAGAACCCTGAAGCGGCGATACATCTTGTTCTGTGTAGCCTTCCTCCAATGGCCTCTACGCTCTCACCGCAGCCCAAAGAATCCACTGCCTCATGTCCTGGGAACACCCATCTAATTACCCCTTTAATTCTCTGCACACTCAAGGTGAGATTTTTACGGGCTCCGAAGCTCTTCGGGTTGACCCAGCGTTTGCGGAACGGGAAAGCACCTGTAGAAGAAAAGGAAGGAGAGACGGAGCTTCTTGAAAGGAGACGTTGCCAGTCGTGCCCACTCCTTCTTCCTCCCTCCCGGCTTTTTTTTTAAAAAAAGAAGCAGCTGTGCCTTTTCCCCAGGACTTTTAAATGGTTGCCAAGGAAACAGAGCAATGGAAAGTGGAAAGGTTAGATGGATATTGGATGAGACGGAGGCACTTGTTTCAGACAAGAATTGACAGGCGCTTAGGACGCTGGAGGTCCCGGCGAGTTCTTTGGTTCCTTTCCAGTTCCTACCTATTGCATCTCAAATTGCCCTCTAATCACTTGTAAATAATAATTTATCCACATTTGCTTTGGGGGGGGCATTAAAGGCTTGAGACTGAGGCATACATCCTCTTATTCCCAGTTTTCTGGGGATATTTGAGAAGGAATGCCCATGTGTTACTGCCCATTGGGATGGAAGGTGGGCTTGCCAGCTCTGGCTTGGGGAATTCCTGGAGATTTTTTGGGGGGTGCCTGAGGAAGGCAGAGTTTGGACAGAGGAGGGAGATCAGCCAGGATGAAGGATAGGTCAATCAGTGGCTACTACTCCTGGTGGCTAAAGGGAACCTCCATGTTCAGAGGCAGTCAACCTCTGGATCCCAGTGCCAGGAGGCAACATCAGGGGAAGGCGTCGGCCTCTATGCCTCATTGTTGGCCATCCGGAGGAACTGGTTGGCCACTGTGTGAAACAGGATGCTGGACTAGATGGACCATTGGTCTGATCCAGCAGGGCTCTTCTTATGTTCTTATGATGTGGTACCATCATCCCTGTGAACTGCTATCTCCATCGGGGAACTTGATCTCTGTAGTCTGGAGGTCAGGTGTAATTCCAGGAGAACTCCAGATCCTACCTGGTGGTTGGCAACTTTAATGGAAGGCCTGGCCTATTAGGCTCAGCTGCAATGCCTGAGGGAATTAGGGTGCTTGGGAGTTTTTAGTCTTGACTTTTTTTTCTGGTAGCTTCATGCCAGAAAATACAGGGACCCAAACAAAACATGAATGTTGTTGACCCTGTCTGTGTATCTGCATGTTTTAAACAACTGAAATAAAATTAGTGTACATTGGCAACGGGGAAAAATTTGAAGTGGGTGTTTAGAAACCAAACTCCTTTTGTTCTGAAATCTTGTCCCCAGTATGAATTGAACTGAATCCCCTTCTGAAATTCACAGTCTGGCTTGGGCTGAGCTCGCCCCAATGACAGTTCATCCCCATCCCCCAATGCCAGTTCTCCCCTGTGCCTCTGTCTTTCGTTTTTGCATCACTTCTATTTCTTCAGTCTGACGTCCCGTGTCCCCCACACACACGCACTTTTCCAGTGTTGTCCTGGGATCACTCGTCTTCTTGACAGCAGTATTGTCACATCACCAATCAAATCATGCTGGGGGATGATAACATAGAGAGCAACCAAAGCTGCTTCAGAGCGAGGGTCGTGCTTCCAGAATAAGGGTGTTTCAACCAGGTGGATATTTTCAAATTTGCCTTGCTGTTGCGTTGCTGGCAAAATGCAGTAGCAACCCTATGTGGTATTTTTGCCAATTAAGATGAGCTATCTACCTAGAAGCCAAGATTCTGTGAGCACGAGAGAGAGAGAGAGAGAGAGAGAGAGAGAGAGAGAGAGAGAGAGACTCTGAGGCTCCTTATGGTTTATATGCCAGGTAATCCATCAGACAGAACCAAAGGGGCACAGACCAAGCCTGCTCCGGATGCATCTGATGTTTGCAAAGCACCAAAGCAATAAATACCTTGTGTGTCATAATGCCTAGTTCTGGGCTCCAGAGGGACATGGACGGGCTGTTTTCTCCCCGTTTCACTGTATCTTGCTGTTGTTATTATTCTTTATATGAAGATTGCTCCCCAAAATAGAAACTAATAACAAATCAAGAGCTAGGGATGCTGGAAATAATCTCTCGCCGTTGCTCGTCTTGCGGCCGTTGCTATGCGCTCCTTGGGTGCATGGCTCTCAAAGCACATGCATGCTGATTGTGCAGCCTCTCTTCCTCCTAAGCGCATGGCAGAGAGGAAGGTCTGTGTGAGTAAGCATCTGGGAGAGTTCACCCAGTGAGTCAGAATGGACAGGGTCGAGCAATACTGTAGAATCATTCTGCTCCAGACGGACTCCAGATTACAGGATACTTGATTCGCTGACTTGAAAGCCCGTATCCCTCAGACTTTGCCGGTGACCCCAGTTTGGCATCACTGCAGTGTTTTGCTGGGGGTGCAACTGCTGTGTCACAAAGAAACCATTTGGACGTGGGGTGAAATGGGTTTCAGAGTGAGTGTATTTGTAGTTGGGATGTTAGGAAACCTAATGCAGGCAGGGGTTCAAGGCTTCTTGAGGCAAAGACAGAGACTCCCACAGTGTGCTGCAAGGATTATGATACAGCAACCTTACTAATATCAAACCGGCCTGGGGAGGATGATACCGGCCTGGGAATAGTATTTCAGCCTCTCTGAGTTCTGTGATGGAAGACAGGAGGGAAGAGATGCAATGAATAAATTGAGGGGAATGGGGTGTCTTCAATATTCAGGTGGCTGGCTCTTTTCCAAGGCCAGTTTGGTGTAGTGGTTAGGAGCACAGACTCTAATCTGGGAGAAAAAGGTGTTGATTCCCCACTCCTCCACATGTAGCTGCTGGTGTGACCTTGGGTGAGTCACAGGTTATCTCAGAGCTGTTCTCTCAAGGGAGTTCTCAGGAGAGCTCTTTCAGCCCCACCTACCTCACAGGGTGTCTGTTGTGGGGAGGGGAAGGGAAATGGATTTTAATCTATTCTAAGATGCTTCTGGGTATTGAAGGGCTTAGAGAGAGCATTGATCATGTCCCCCCTCAGCCTCCTCTTCTCCAGACTAAACATTCCCAAGTCCCCCAGTGAAGACGTTTGGGCACGGTGCCACCCTGTGTGTTGAACTGATTGCATGGGTACCACCTAGGTGCCCCGACCTGGGTAGCCCAGGCTAGCCCCATCTTGTCAGCTATACGAAGCTAAGCAGGGTCAGGTCAGCCCTCATCTCCTGCCTTGAAAAGCCTACAGGGTTGCCATAAATCAGCTGAGACCTGATAGCTCTTTCCACCACCACCGGTGCTTGTGGCAGCTTGCAGATGACTGCAGAGACAGGCAATGGGAAACCACCTCCTGGTAAGATCTCGGAAGCCAAGCCAGGTCTTCCCTGGTTAGTACTTGGATGGGAGGCCACCAGTGTTCCCTCCAAGCTGAGTTAGTGTGAGCTAGCTCACAGTGTTTTAGCCTCCGGCTCACACATTTTTGCCTTAGCTCAGGAAGGAGGGCTCCAGAGCAAGCTAATTTATGCAGGAGCCAGATCGCTCGCTCACAGCTTTAATGGCAGTAGCTCACAAGGTAGAATTTTTGCTCACCAGACTCCACAGCTTATCAGGAACATGGCTGGAGACCACCAAGGGAGTCCAGAGTTGCTACACAGAGTCAGGCCATGGCAAACCACATCTGGGCGTCTCTTGCCTTGAAAGATCCCATGAGGAGTTACCACAAGTCCCATGACATCACCACTACTTTTGACAAGGAATCTGAGTACAGAGCAGAAAGGGGGAACAAGTTGGTTTCCGGTTTTTGGTGGTGTTGAGGGGCGTTTGCTGTCCTTTGTGAATCAGTGAAGTGAAAACACCTTTTCAGGGGGCGGAGGAGGACTTTGGCAGGAAGAGGAAACCACATCCTGGGGCTGGGAATGGGACGATCCCGGCCCCTCCCCCCATTTACCCGGACTGCGATTTGGCTCTGATGGAGGCACTTTGCCTGCCGCTGCCAGCGAACATCCCTGTTCTTTTTGAAGCCCGGCCGCTCAGCCCGCCACCTGCCCGTCAAGCCGAGTGTCAGGATGGCATTGAGATGTTCACTGCCTGCGCTCCCCTCTCATTATGACATCTCAGGTGTCAGGGCTGAGGAACTGACAGGCTCGTGGGACGGAGGGAGCAACATGGAAAAATATTAAAATGTGACTTCCTGGGCTGTGAACTGAATTGCTTTTATCCCCCAGACAGATGTCTGCATTTAAAAAAAAATTGAAGGGAAAAAAAATCATATAAATCTCTCTTTTCCCACTTCCACTTTTTTTGTGGTTCGGTGAAATAGGCCAGATCTGGAACCTTAGAGTGGGGTTGCCAACCTCCAGCTGGGGGCTGGAGATCTCCCGGGATTACAACTGATCCCCAGAGTACAGGGATCAGTTCCACTGTAAAAAAAAAAAAAAGGCTGCTTTGGAGGGTGGGCTCTGTGGCATTGGATCTTGTTGCGGTCCCTTCCCACCCCAGGGTCCACCTCCCAGATTTCCAGGTATTTCCCAAGCAGTATTTGGCAACTCTAGGAGATCGGTCCTTGTATCCAGTAGGATTGCCAGCTCTGGATTAGGAAATACCTGGAGATTTGGGGGGTGGAACCTGGAGGAGGGCAGGGTTTGGGGAGGGAAAGGTCCTCAGCAGGGTATGACGCCAACAGGATTCACCCTCCAAAACAGCCATTTTCTCCAGGGGAGCTGATCTCTATTGCATGGAGACCGCACCTGGAGGCTGACAACCCTAACCCACAAACGTGTAATCCTAAAAATCTGTAGTGCCCTCCTTTGCCTCAGTAAAGTATGGCAGCCATTACAGCTATGAATGGGAGATTGTCTCCACATAAGTCCCACACATTAGCAAGCCTTCCTCAGCCTGCGTACGGGAAGGCAATACTAATTTGTAAAAGAGACAGAGGTTACTACCGTGACGGACTAATAAGCGATGCTATGGATTTTCTACTGTGGGTTTTTACACTAATTTTTAAGGGAGAAAAAGTGTAGTTCAGAGCTTTCTAAAAATGTGTGTAAGTCCAGCAGGGAAACGATCGCCAGAGACTTTGGCATGAAGAGAGGGGAAGGAGGCTGAAGGAAGTGTGTGTGTGTGTGTGTGTGAAATGTCATCAAGTTGCAGCTCATTTACAGTGACCCCAGCAAGGGGCTTCCAAGGCAAGTGAGAAGGAGAGGTGGTTGGCCAGGGCCTTCCTCTGTACTGTCTTCCTTGGTGGTCTCCATTCCTCCTCCGCCAGCACCACAGACCGGTCTTCATGTGGTTGGCTCCATGTCAAGAAGTCAAGGCTGGTTTCAGAAGTCTGTGCTACCCCTTCATTCATCTCAGAGAACTCAAGAGAAATAAGAAATGCTGGGTGCAAACTGGCGGTCCAGTGATACACTGATGAAAGGTACTAGGCTGGAGATCTCCTGGAATTACAGCTGATCTCCAGGTGACATATAGATCGGTTCCCCTGGAGAAAATAGCTGCTGTGGAGGGTGGACTCTAGGGCATTACACCCCATGGAATTCCCTCTCCTTCCCAAACCGCTCCTCCCACAGACTCCACCCTCAAATCTCCAGGTATTTTCCAAGCAGCAGCTGGCAACTCTGTTTGGCCCCCATAATCACTGCTAGGCAGAGATGCCAACTCTGGGTTTGGAAATAACCTGGAGACTTGGGGGTGGAGCTTAAAGAGGGCGGGGCTTGGGGAGGGAGGGACCTCAGCAGGGTCCGTTGCCATAGAGTCCACCCTCCAAAGCAGCCATTTTCTCCAGGGGAACTGATCCTTGTAGTCTGGAAATCAGTTGTGATTTTGGGAGATCTCCAGGTCCTACCTTGGGGTTCACAAACCTATTGAGGAAGTCCAATGACAGGGCAGAGGGGCAAAGCTTTCCTCTCAGGTTCTTAGGTGGAGAAGTGCCTTGCATGGAGAAGTGCCTTGCATGCTGAGGCGTACTGTTGTTCAGGACATGTGCTGGGGCTAGGGTCATCAGGTCCCCTGGTCAATCCGGCGGGGTGATTTGGGGGACGTTCCAGGGTTGAGGAATGGAGTGGTGACATGGGCGGTGTGGCCCTGAATCCCAAGTGGCAAATCACCACTGGGAAAGGAGCCCTGTGCATGCCAAGCCCCCCCCCAGCAAAAAGACCCTTTAAAGCAGGGGTCCTCAAACTTTTAAATGGGGCCAGTTCACTGTCCCTCAGACCGTTGGCGGGCCGCCGCGTTCGCCCCTCCCCCCACCAGCCTGCTCGCCCGCCGCCACGTTCGCCCCTCCCCCCCACCAGCCTGCTCGCCCCGCCGCCGCGTTCGCTCCCTCCTCCCCACCAGCCTGCTCACCCTGCCGCCGCATTCACCCCCTCCCCCACGACCAGCCTGCTCGCCCCTTCCTCCTCCTCAGCTCCTGGGCGCTCTTGCCGCCCAGGGCTGCTGGAGGAAGAAAGAGGCCACGGGGGCGCTGCTGCTGTGCTCCTCGAGGAGGAGGCAGTTCCGGGTGGGGGGGGCGGGCATAAACACTCGGCGGGCCGCATAAATGTCCTCGGCGGGCCGCATGTGGCCCGCGGGCCGTAGTTTGAGGACCCCTGCTTTAAAGCAACAGCCCCTCTCCCTCCCTGCTAAAGGATTTAAAGGGCCCTCCAGCTGGTCGGCAGGCCACGTGCTCCCTGCCAATCAGCTGAAGCCCTTTAAATCTTTTAGCAGGGAGGGAGAGGGGTGGCAGTGGCTGGGGGCCTACGGCTTGGGGATTTGAGCCCCCGGACCTTGGGGATGGCAACCCTAGCTGGGGATGTCATATGTATTCATTCATTTATTTAAACATTTATATCCCTCCTTTCCTCACGGTTCAAGGTGGATGACTAATCATGATCCTCATCACTAATCATGACCCTGAAGTCTATTGGCGTGACCCAGGTTTAGGAAACCAAGTAAGCAGCCAGTTCATGTTGGTTTGTTGGCTGTGGCCAATGTGGTGTAGTGGTGAAAAGTGGTGTAGTGGTGAAGAGCAGCGGACTCGAATCCGGAGAACTGGGTTCGATTCCCCACTCCTCCTCCCCATGAAGCCTGCTGGGTGACCTTGGAGCAGTCAGAGTTCTCTCAGAGCTCTCTTGGCCCCACCTGCCTCACAAGGTGTTTGTTGTGGGGAGAGGAAGGGAAGGCGATTGGAAGCCCCTCTGAGACTCCTTTGGGCAGTGAAAAGCGGGGTATAAAACTACTTCTCCTTCTCCTCCTCCTTGATGTGTGTGCCCGTTGTCATGTGTTGGGATCAATTTTCAGTGCATACGTAATGTGTAAGCTCTCCCCTGTGCATCCCAACACATACCTCGAAAAGCAAATGCTCCACATTGCGCTGAGTGTATGTGGCTTTCTCACCGGGGATTGCAAGTCAGCAGGGACAGACGTTTCAGAAAGCTAACATGTGCTTGCATTTGCCACTGGATTTTGCCAAAGGCAAATGTTGACACACACTTGGAGACTGTATTGCTTGGGCAAAGCTCTGCAGGAATTTCCGAGAGAAACGGAAGCATTTGTATAAGATTAGCAACATTTCTTAGGGTGAAGGGGAGGCTGCGCATCTCAGAGTTGCTACCAAACTATGCCTAAAGCAATATTTAGCATGAATTTGTTGTGAGAAGTGCCTGTAGGAATGTGAAGGGAAGTTGAAAGAAATGTGACAAGCTTCGAGTTGTTTCCTACCAGCTTCTCCTCTGGAGCATGAGTGATCCCGCCTGGTTCAGCTCCTTGCTTCATTCCTGTGTTTGGGTTGCCAGCCCTCCACTTGGCAACCCCTGGGAGTGCTTCAGGGGCTGAGCCTGAGGAGGGGGAGCACCATGAACATGGTGACATCACTTCCAGTTGAGTGCCCAGAAGTGACATAACAGCATCTGTGATGCTCTAGGAATTTCCCCAGCCTCTATGGTGAATACCACAGATATTTTGGGACACTCCCACTGTGGAAACACCCATCCCTGTGATTTGACTCCTGCCCTTCCTTGAGGGAGCAGCAGGTGGGAAAACAGAGATGGAGAACAATTGATGTGATTGTAATGACATTACTTCGGTTCTCCATCTCTGTTTTTCCACCTGCTGCTCCCTCAAGGAAGGGCAGGAGTCAAGAAGAAGGAGAGAAGAGATTGGATGTATACCCTGCCCTTCACTACCCAAAGGAGTCTCAGAGTGGCTTGCAAACTCCTTTCCCTTCCCCTCCCCACAACAGACACCCTGTGAGGTAGGTGGGGCTGAGAGAGCTCTGACAGAAACTGCTCTTTTTCAAGAACAGCTGTGCCAGAACTATGGCTTGCCCAAGGTCATCCATCAGCTGCAAGTGGAGGAGTAGGGAATCAAACCCGGTTCTCCCAAATTAGAGTCTGTGCACTTAACCACTACACCAAACCACAGGGATGGGTGTTTCCACAGTGGGCAACCTATGTATCTTTTTGCTCACACAGGTCCTTTAACCCCTGGCAAAGCCTGTTTGAGCAGAAAGGGCCCCTCCTTCCTCTTGTACAAGGGGAAAAAGTGAGTAGGAGCCAATCCGTCTTTCATTTCCCTAACCAAAACATAATCTTAAATCCTTTTTAACCCCTGGTTGCCCTGCCTCCCGATGTCCTGCTATTAATCTCCCCTTCCCTCTCTCGGTTGTATCCCCCGTTACTGAAAGGCAGATCACAAACTCCTGGTTGCTGTGTGTGACAATCCTATGCAAATTATCAGGAATAATAAAATCAGCATTTCTCAGAGGTGGGACATCGCACAGGGCTTCCATCCTGTCGGCGGAGCCTGGATGACTCCTAGGGCCACAACTGATCTCCTGATGACAGAAATCAATTCTTTTTTTTATATATATAACAAAGATTTTTATTGGAATATATTCAACATTGTTAAACACAATTTTCAAAACAACTTATAAGCTATATCCCTTCCCTCCTTCCCCCCCAATAGGCTTCCAACACTGCTATTGCCAATAACAAAGAAAATTTAAAAGTAATCAGGTTTAAACTTATAACAATTGATAAACTAGGTAACATATTTTTTGTATACAGAAATCTGACTCATCTAACATAATTCCATTTTCAATAAGAATCAAGGTTATACATTTTCCCTTTCATTTTATATTCAGTTTCCATATATATTTTCAGGTCTTCCCATTCATTTAAATACTGTTCTGCCATTTGTCCATTTAATTTTTTAGTCATTTTGTCCATTTCAGCTAAAAATAGCAGTTTTCTTAACCAGTCCTGTATATCCGGTACTTTATCCGATTTCCACTGTTGCGCAAAAGCCATTCTTGCCGACGTGATCATTTACCATAATACTGTTCTCTTTTCTTGCTTGATTTTTTCCATTGTCAAACCTAAGAGTAGAAGTTCCGGACTTTTTCTAATAGGGATTTTCAATATTTTCTGCATCTCACAATGAACATTTGACCAGTATACTTTTGCTTTCTCGCATGTCCACCACATGTGATAAAAAGAACCCTCTATTTTTTTACATTTCCAACATTTGTTACTCAAGAAATCAATTCTCATGAAGGGAACATCTGCTTTGGAGGGTGATCCCTCTGGTAGAATATCCCGCAGAGGTCCTTCCCCATCTCAGGCTCCACCCCCTTCAAATCTCCAGGTATTTCCCCACCTGGAATTGGCAACCCTAATTTGCTGCTCCAAGGTCCTGAAGCGCTTCTACCAGCAAGTCCCCAAATTGATTAGGAGTCAGGGCCCAGCCATTTTGAAGCGCCGCTCTAAGTCTGGGTTGCCTTCGTTGGATTATCTCGGCACCAATGTATTACCATAGAAATGCAACTTAAAAAAAAACACAACTTAAATAAATATGAAAATGAAAACGATCCCCTTTACACATCAGCTCCTTTCCGGGACCCTTGCTGGAGCTGAATTGCAATTGCTGCCTCGGAGATTGTTGCCTCCCGCCCGCCTGACCCTCCTCCTCCTCTCTCCCCTCCCCCTCGTCCTCCACGCCTCCACTCTTCCTCCCCTCATCTCCATTCCGCGCACCCTCAAGAATGTTCAGGGAAGTGGAGGGCACCAACCTCCCCTGCGAGCTGACATTATCCTGCCTGAAAGAGAAATCAAGCGTAGGGGGAAAAAAAGAATGATTTATGAGGCATCCGTTGCTCAAGGAGGACATTCTCAGCATATTCCAAAATAATTTCACATCATCTATTCTTCCTGCCGTGACTGTTTAAGGGGGGGGAACTCTATTTTTATATATATATTAACCAAACAAACTAAACTACTAGATAGTCTGGGTCAGGTTCTCCTAAAACCAATCTTCTCACTCCTTCCCATTCATTGAAATTTTGAAATTAGCGACATGGGGTTCTATTTCCCCACGTGTGTGAGTTCCCTAGGATTGCCAGTCTCCAGGTGGGGCCTGGAGATCTCCTGGAATTACAAGTGATCTCCAGATGAAAGAAATCAGTTCCCCTGGATAAAATGGCCCTGAGGCCCCTCCCCTCCCCAAACCCTGCCCTCCCAAGGCTCCACCCCCAAATCTCCAGGAATTTCCCAATCTTGGATTTTCAACCCAAAATTTCCCAGAGGGTCAGTGGGCTTCAGTGGAGAGAAATGGGTCACTGATGCATCTGGCACATGGTTTCTTCTTGGGCTCCTTGTTGTTCAGGTCTAAATCCGGGAACTGGGAAGAAGAGGACTCTTCCCCATCCCCCCACCCCGTGCCCCAATGATGATCTGGAGTTGAACAGGAAACTGTTGAGCACATGTGCAGGGAACAAATCATCATCACAGCTCATTGTGAGCCTGAATAGGCTTAACCATTTGCCTGCCTGAGGCTGGTAAACCCCCACCTGTGGCCCCAGTCATTTGCCTTTGAGAATTAAGGAGTGGACGAAAAAATGGCCTCCATACTGATGCTTTAGGAATGTCCCCAAGTCTCGGCAGTCTTTACCACCGAGATTAGGAGAAACTCCTTCAGCCCCCACCAGAAACTATGTTCCTAGGATGAAACTCCTGGCACAGGAAAAGTTACCAGCTCAGTTCTGGCTTGGGAAATTCATGGAGATCTGAGGACAGTGGTTGGGGAGGGGGGTGTTTTAGAGAGGGGAATTAGCTCAGTGTATGGTTGCCAGGTCCTTCCAGGAGATGGGGGGGTAGCATTGCCAGACCTAGCTTGGGAAACTCCTGGAGAGATTTGTGAATGGAGCCTGAGAAGGACAGGAACCTTAGAGGGATACAATGCCTTAGAGTCCACCCTTCAGAACTTACATTTTCTCCAGGGGAACTGATCTCTGTAGCCCGGAGAAGAACGATAATTCCAGAGGATCCCCAGGTCCCACCTGGAAGCTGGCGTTCCTAGCCTCAGCAGGACGGGATACCACTCCATTTCTTCTACGTCTCCTAGATTCTGTGGTATCCCTGTAGATTGCCCTCCGAAGCTGTCATTTCCTCCAGTAGAAATGCTGTCTGTATTCTGGAGATCAGTTGTAATTCTGGAAGAAATCCACCTTGGCTCATGTTTGACCCCAAGCCCTCACGATAGAGGCCATGTGTAAACTGGCCCTTCGTCTAAGAACTCAAACTTTGTATCTGTTCACAGGCTTTCCCATATGACAGCAGATCAAACCAGCTTCTCTCTTATGTACTATGAGTGCTGCTGCTGCTGCTGCTGCTCAATGTGATCCCTAATCAGGAGAAGTGGCTGCTGAAATCCCTTTTATATAAAAGATACGGGTGGATCATCATGCTTAGCAGTTGTGGGGGAGGGAGAGATGCAAAAAGAAAAGGGATCTGACAAGGAGTTCTGCAAAAAGTATTTGGGATGGCTGAGAAGGACCCAGAGAAAGAGAAACCATTGGAGGACTGCAGAAGGAAAATACAAGAACAGCCTCTTGCTTGGACCTGGTAAGGTTGCCAACCTCCAGGTGGAGCCTGGAGATCTCCCAGAATTACAACTGATCTCTGGACTATGTGGATCAGTTCCCTAGGATGAAATGGCCACTTTGGAAGGTGGACTCCATGGCATTGGACCCCACTGACATCCCTCCCTAGGCCCTACTCCAAATCTCCAAGGATTTTCCAACACATTAGAAGTAGGAAGCCAGCCAGGGAGGCAGTGGGGCCCTTGGATGACCAAGGGGTAAAAGGAGTAGTGAAGGATGATAGGGAAATGGCTGAGAAGCTGAATGCATTTTTTGCCTCTGTCTTCACTGTGGAAGAGGAGAAGTGTTTGCCCACTCCAGAAGCACCGATTTCGGGAGGGGTTTGAAAGACCTGAATCAGATTGCGGTAACAAGAGAGGAAGTCCTCCGACTGATGGACAATTTAAAAACTAATAAATCACCAGGCCCGGATGGCATTCATCCGAGAGTTCTGAAAGAACTCAAATGTGAACTTGTGGATCTCCTGACAAAAATATGTAATCTTTCTTTAAAATCTGCCTCCATTCCTGAGGACTGGAAGGTAGCTAATGTCACTCCCATCTTTAAAAAGGGCTCCAGGGGAGATCCGGGAAATTACAGGCCAGTCAGTCTGACATCGATACCGGGTAAATTGGTGGAAACTGTTATTAAGGAAAGAATTAGTAGGCACATTGATGAACAAAAACTATTGAGGCAGACTCAGCATGGGTTCTGTAAAGGAAGATCTTGTCTCACTAACCTGTTAGTGTTTTTTGAGGGAGTGAACAAACATGTGGACAAGGGGGACCCAATAGATATTATTTACCTTGACTTCCGGAAAGCTTTTGATACAGTTCCTCATCAAAGGCTCCTAAGTAAGCTCAATAGTCATGGGATAAAAGGACAAGTCCTCTTGTGGATCAAAAACTGGCTTATAAATAGGAAACAGAGAGTGAGTATAAATGGGAAACTTTCTCAGTGGAGGGTGGTAAGCAGTGGGGTACCACAGGGATCAGTACTCGGTCCGATGCTTTTTAACTTGTTTATTAACGATTTGGAATTGGGAGTAAGCAGTGATGTGGCTAAATTTGCAGATGACACGAAGTTGTTCAGGGTGGTGAAAACCAGGGAGGATTGTGAGGCACTCCAAAGGGATCTGTTGAGGATGGGTGAGTGGGCGTCAACGTGGCAAATGGGGTTCAATGTGGCCAAGTGCAAAGTGATGCACATTGGAGCCAAAAATCCTAAATATAAATACACATTGATGGGGTCTGATCTGGCAGAGACTGACCAAGAGAGAGATCTTGGAGTCGTAGTGGATAACTCGCTGAAAATGTCTACACAATGTGTAGCTGCAATAAAGAAGGCCAACGCTATGCTGGGGATTATTAGGAAGGGAATTGATAACAAATCAGCCAGTATCATCATGCCCCTGTATAAATCATTGGTGCGACCTCATTTGGAATACTGTGTACAGTTCTGGTCACCACATCTCAAAAAGGATATTATAGCATTGGAAAAAGTGCAGAGAAGGGCAACTAGAATGATAAAAGGGTTGGAACACCTTCCCTATGAAGAAAGGTTAAAATGCTTGGGGCTCTTTAGCTTGGAGAAACGACGGCTGAGGGGTGACATGATCGAGGTTTATAAGATTATGAATGGGATTGAGCAGGTT
This sequence comes from Gekko gecko, assembly GCA_029375565.1. Lineage (NCBI taxonomy): Eukaryota > Metazoa > Chordata > Lepidosauria > Squamata > Gekkonidae > Gekko > Gekko gecko. The sequence goes on along the minus strand of JAPDNY010000013.1, from coordinate 63,162,280 downwards.
GAGAAAGAAGTACTTTTCTCCCTTTCTCACAATACAAGAACTCGTGGGCACTCTATGAAATTGCTGAGCAGTCGGGTTAAAACAGATAAAAGGAAATACTTCTTCACCCAAAGAGTGATTGACATATGGAATTCACTGCCACAGGAGGTGGTGGCAGCTGCAAGCATGGACAGTTTCAAGAAGAAATTAGATAAACATATGGAGCAGAAGTCCACCAGTGGCTATTAGCCACAGGGTATGGATGGGAACTCTCAGTCTGGGGCAGGTGATGCACTCTATTCTTGGTGCTGGAGGGGGCAGCAGTGGGAGGGCTTCTGGTGCCCTGGCCCCACTGCTGGACCTCCGGATGGCACCTGGTATATTTTGGCCGCTGTGTGACAGAGTGTTGGACTAGATGGGCCATTGGCCTGATTCAACATTGGCTTCTCTTATGTTCTTATGTTCTTATGTTCTCTTATGGTAACCCTATCATGTGTGTGTGTGTGTGTGTGTGCATGCTTCGTTCCCTCCTCCCCCACCTGTGTATTTATAAATATACTATGAAAGCTACTATAAGCTCCCTCTCACAAGCAGCCTGGCTGGGGAATAAGGTTCTGGATCCAGCAGCCATTCAAGGAAAAGGGGTGCATAGAGTAATAGTTTAGAAAGTCCATCCACATTGCTAGGTTTTTCAGTTACTGTTCCCCACATACTGGATCAGCCTTTACCTGACTCCTTTCCTCTAGAACAGCCCTCTTCCCTCTTTTATACATGCCTTTCCTTTCCGCCCTGATTTTCCTCATTCTGCTTTGGTACCATATGAATCTCTGTCACCAGCCTCCTTCAGCCTCCTTCCGCATCCCATTCAAAACAAAGCCTCTCTTTGCACGACCAGTCTGCTTCTGCTTCCCTCCGTTGTTTTACCAAACCCACCTAGGAACAGAAATCCCCCTCTTCGTTGCCTGCTGCTTTCACTTCCTTTGATCATCGGATTTAATTGTCGCCTCCACGCTCCATGCCACTCTCGCTGTCTTTGATCATCGGGTTTTATTGTCCCTTCTGCATGGATTTATGGCCGTTTTATGGCCATTCGGGAGTGACTTTGCAGTCGGTTCAGCGTTGCCCCGGGGTATTTGGATTTGGTTTTGAGCTGCACTTTTCCCTCCCAGCTGAGAAAATGTGGAGTGAATGCCCGATGCAGAACCACCCAATGTTACAGCTTGTTTCAAACAACTATCACTTTTGTGCTTAAAGGGCTGCTAACCTCCAGAGGGCATCTGGAAACCTCCTGGAATTATAACTAGTCTCCAGACGACAGGGATACATTCCCCTGGAGAAAATGGCTGCTTTGGGGGGTGGGCTCTGTGGCTTTATAGCCTTGCTGTTGTCCCTCCCCTCCAGAAACCCCACCTTCCCCAGACTCCACCCCCAAATCTCCAGGTATTTCCCAACCCAAAGCTGGCAAACCTAGCTTGATGCCTGTGTTATCCTTTTCATGCCTCCACTTCCGGCAATCATCCCCATCAGCCTGTCGGTCCTTCCTTTATATATTGTATTCTTTCATCCCACTCTTGGCTTAAGAACTTCTTTCCGCCTCATCCCACGGGAGACCTTTTGGCGCCTCCTGCCATTACGGGGGGCCTTGTGGCCACAGAGAGCCATTCCTCACCTTGTTTACTGTGCTCAGAAAGGTCATAAAACATGACACAAACTTGCTTTCCTCAACGGCGTGGCTCCGTGTCCCAGAGTCTTGTCCGTTTCTTGTTGAAGAAGAAGGAGCCAGCTAAGCCCAGGACGAGAGAATAACTGCTACTTTCTCCTCTCCGTTTATAATATCCCCAGTCCCCTTCAGCAAATATACTCGACATTTTGCTCATCACAGGTTTGTCTCTGAGCTAATGGCCCCTCTATAAATAAGCTCCAGGAACAAGGATAGAGAACAATCATGAGAGACAGGCGCATAAATTAAAGTTGATGTTCTAATAAACCAGACAGGCCTTTCATGGGGGGGGGGGGGCGTTATGTTTCGTCTTGAGTTGGCAGCTTTGAATGAGAAAATGCCTTTTTCCTCTCTTTTCTCTTGCTTGTTGTTCATTCCCCCCCCCTTTCCAAATTATATTCAGATTTTAATTAGTCTCTTTCCTCCCTGCCTCCATCTTTGTAGCTTTACTGCAGCCTTACCAGTCAAAGGAATCAGGCCGGGCACCAATTCCTGGAAGCTCTCTCCCCGCCGTTTCCCTGCAAAGTACTTAAAAGACGCTGCTGCAAATTAACTGGCCAATATGTGGCTTTGCTTCCCCGAGTTTAGCATAATTGAAAAGCATTTCAAAGTTATTGCAGGTCTCGGGCTGTTTGTGCTTTGGAGCTTCTCCTCGGCCTTCCGTTCATTTTAAACTCGCCTTGCTACGGGTGGCGTACAGAGAGAATGATTAAAAGCAAACTCTCTTTTGGTGTTACATGTGGCTTTTTAAATGGCCATACTGGGGGGGGGCACCATATTGGAGGGGGGGGTCTTCCAAGTCCCCCAAGTCCTGAGGGGGCAACTGGTGGAAATCAGTTTAACCTTATGTGTAATTTATTTTATTTTATTTATTTTCATGCCACCTGATCAACATCTCTAAGGCAGGGTGCACAGAAAACAGTTGAACAACGAAAACAACATTTCACATTATAAAATAATTAAATAAAAACACATAACAAACAGTAACAGAGGAGGGCCAATAACTATTATTGAGCCAGTTTGGTATAGTGGTTAAGACTGCGGTGCAATGCTCCCTCTAAGCTGCGGAGTGTTGTGAGCAAAACTTCTACTTTGTGAGCCACTGGCATTAAAGTTGTGAGCAAACTATTTGGCTGCTGCATTCAGCTCCAGCAAGGGTCCCAGAAAGGAGCTCATCCTTCCTGAGCTAAGACAAAAATGTGTGAGTCATAGGCTAAAAAACTGTGAGCTAGCTCACACTAACTCAGCTCAGAGGGAACACTGGTGTGGTGTAGTGGTTAAGAGCCCACTCCTCCACATGCAGCTGCTGGGTGACCTTGGGTCAGTCACAAGTTCTCTCAGAGTTGTTCTCTCAAGAGCAGGTCTCAAAGAGGTCTCTCAGCCCCACTTACCTTACAGGGTGTCTGTTGTGGGGAGGGGAAGGGAAAGGAGATTGTAAGTCACTCTGAGTGAAGGGCAAGGTATAAATCCAGCCATCTCCTCCTCCTCCTTCTCCTCCCTCTTCTTTACCTGCTGGTGGAAGATATTGATAGAGTAGGGTTGCCAAACTCCTGGTGGTACTTGAAGATCTCCTGGGATTGCAACTGATCTCCAGGCAACAAAGATCAGTTCCCCTCCTAGAGAAAATGGCTGCTGTGGAAGGTGCACTTTATGGCATTACATCCTGCTGAGGTCCCTCCCCTCTCCAAACCCCGCCCTCCCCAGGCTCCACCCTTAAAATCTCCAGGTATTTTCCAAATGGGAGTTGGCAACCTTAGCCACTATTGTGACATCTCCTGCCAAAGCGGCAGCCCTGTGGGCTCTACCGGATTTCTTATCGAGCCTAAACCCACACCTTTGAGAAGATAAAAATGCATTATTTATAGCTTAGTTAGCATATCACATTGTGCTGTTTGGCGTATTTATGTATTTTAAAAGTATAAATGCCTTTGTTTCCTGCAAGCGCGATTGGAGAGTTCACCCAGTACTAAAGGCAAAGAAAGAGAGAGCTGTAAACTGCTGTGTCCTTTGCTAGCATGCTCCTCCATTTTCGGTGTCTGAGAGAGAAAAATAAAAGTTGAAAACAGAAAATGCAAATTTAGTAGTAAACAAAAAGAGGTGTGTGCTATTTGGACAGAAAAAACCTAATGTAGTAATGACAGGGCCACTAGCCTATTGGAATATGAAGTTCAACTTCATAGTGTTGAAAACACTGAACAGTAGTGTCTTATCAACATACAGATTATAGTACAGTTATTGTGGACAAAATTAGTCACATTTTAACATGTTCCCTTGCTTGAAAGCCAGTCGAATCCGACTCTAGGGCTGCGGTGCTCATCTCCATTTCAAAGCTGAAGAGCCAGCGCTGTCCGAAGATGTTTCCATGGTCATGTGGCCGGCATGACTAAACATCAAGGCACACGGAACGCTGCGTGTAAATATGTTGTATTTGTCTGCAGCATAGACAGAAGATATCGTTATCTAACAATGTCATTTGTCTTACACAAAAATCTCCATACGGCACATTCTCTCTGTGTGTCAAACCTCAATTTTAAAAGCTTTTCATTTGTTCCAGAAGACTAAAATATTTCATTCCCCCCCCCCAAAAAAAAGTTCCTCAACAGGGAGAAAGTCTTTTTTTCTTTTAATACCAATCAGTCTCCCCTTCCCAGTCTTCACATCTCTATTTTGGAGGAGGTTTTTTTTGGTTTCTTTGGTTAATTGTAAGGTCAGATTGTTCTTTTTTTTGTCCCTGAAAAGTCCCCTGAGTAAGTCAAGGCCTGGTCTGTGGGCGCCCCGTTTTGTTTGCCTGTATCATCCGGATTGCTGTTAGATAAAGTGATGGCGACAGGGTTGCCAACTCCAGGTGGGGAAATCACTGGACATTTGGGAAGGACCCTGGGGAAATGGGGGTTGGGGATGGGAGGGACCTAAGCTGCATATAGTCTGCCCTTCTGAGCAGCCATTTTCTCCAGGTGAACTGATCTCTGTAGTCTGGAGAAGAGCTGTAATTCTGGGAGATCTCCAGGTCCCACCTGGAAACATAGAAGGGATCTCCGGGGTCATCTAGTCCAACCCCCTGCACAATGTAGGAAATTCACAAATACCTCCTCCTCCACACTCATAGTGACCACTGTTCCATGCCCGGAAGATGACAAAAAACCCCTCCAGGATTGCTTCCTGATTCCAGAGTGGCAATCAGCATTTCTCTGGGCGTATAAAAAAGGGCCACAAGAACTAAGCACTGAGGCAACCCTTCTTGCCTTCCCCTCATGATCTGCCTCAGTTCACAGAATCCACATTGCTGTCAGATGGCCACCTAGCCTCTGCCTTAAAACCTCCAAAGGAGAGCCCACCACCTCCTGAGGAAGGCTGTTCCACTGAGGAACCGCTCTAACTGTCAGGAAGTTCTTCCTAATGTTTACTTGAAAACTCTTCTGATTTAATTTCAACCCATTGGTTCTGGTCCAACCTTCTGGAGCAACAGAAAACAACTCCACACCATCCTCTAGATGACAGACCTTCAAGTACTTGAAGTTGGTTATCATATCACCTTTCAGTCGTCTCCTCTCCAGGCTAAACATACCCAGCTCCTTCGATCTTTCCTCATAGGATTAACATTTCCAGGGTGAACTTGGCAAGCAATAGGAGGGGCGGGGGTGGGGAAATGGAGGGCGCACAACTTTGGGTACATCGCTGCATGACATCTGGGGAAAATCCAGAAGCGATGTAGGGTAGCTCTAAGAATCACCAGAAACTTGATGGTAAAACCATAGAGTTTCTGGCATTTCCTGGAGCTACCCTACATTACTTCATGGTTTTCCTCCAATGTGTTGTGGCAACACAGGACTGGGGTTATTTTTTCTTATTATTTTTCTTGGCAGTGGGCAAAGAAGCCTGCTGGTGGGACACCTCCCGCCACAGTGGGTGGCCTGGCAGCTATATTTGCAGCTTTAGGCTGATAATGTACAGCAATTTTGTCACAAGAATATCTCACAATTTCAAGACCATTTTCTTTATGTCTAAGAAGCTGTTTCCCCTTATCAGCGTGCTTTTCCGCACTGCGTTCAGTTTTTCTCCTTCCTTACACACAGTATCATTTGTGGGCCCTGGCTCTCCTGGTTTTTCTTTTGAGTTTTTCACACATAGGAAAAACTCAGGGTGTGGGGGGGAAACATAGGAAGATCAATGACTGGCAAGTGATACTGTGTATAAGGAAGGGGGCTGGAATAACACTATTAAGAAGCTGAGCTGCAGCAAAAACCTGGTGCGGAAAAGCCGTGTTCCTTCTCTCCATCACAGGAGCAAGCAGTCCCTCGTCCTCCCACAGTAAGGCTTTACCCCAAACTGGGAGATATACCTATATAGAGGCTAATAGCTCAGTTACAGTGGTAGGGAAGAAATCATTCTGGTCACTCCCAAGATAATTGTTCGGCAGACTTTTAGTCACATTTCCTTGGCGACGGCATCTGTAGGCCCTTCTAAATCTCTAGAAATTTTATCAACTGCTTGTCCCCAGAGCTTTGCTCCGCACAAACTAGAGCCTCATAAAACGTCATAGCTGCCTATCGAATGGGCAGACTGTTGGATATGGGAGCCCTGTGGTACAGTTCTTCCTCGGCAACAGGCTTGCTGGGTGGCTTCCTCAGTTGTATCTGTAAAATGGGGATATAACCCGTTTCATAGGCCTGCGATGAGGAGGAATAGAGATATGGACTGGAAAGCGTTTTTAACTGCTTAGGAGCTAGAGATGTATTGCCATTTCTGCTCAGAAGAACTGTGATAATGCTCGTCAACTCCAAAAACAACAAAGAAATAGATTACACTGAATTCATAGTTAAACCATTTTAGGATCGCAGCCCCAAAGTCAGATTGAAAGGCATTTTTTGTGGAAGACAAAAGATTCATCCCGAATTGCCATCACCGTACTGTTGTATTGACGCTACAGAGAGAAAGATACCTGGTGGAAAACTTAGTCCACTCCCAATAAAATGCATTTCTTGCTTTGAAAGGTCTGTTGTTGTCCCAGTGGCACAGAAGAGTGATGCATGACTGAGAAGTTCTGCTTTTGCTTTGGAGAAGGCGCCGGTAGGCACAAAGATGCTTTGGTGTGGTCGAAATGAATAATGTAGACCCTGACTCCATCCTCACAATCAGGGAAAACCATTTAGAATTCTACTGTACCCACAAGAATGGCAGACAATGACGGAAACGAATCCTCACTGCTATTCTTTGATTTTGAAGGGAGGGCGGAGGAGTAACTAATCTGTGTTAAGCAGCCTTTTTAAAGCAGGCATCCTTGTTTGGAGTGTAAATCATTTCACTTCCATGTTCTCTGAAGAGCCTAACACTCTTGCTGCTAAACAGATGTTCGGAGCAGTTGTTACAATCTCAGTTCCTCATACGGTTCGGGCTCTCTGGAGTACCAAAGCAAGACGTTGGCGGTTTTATTTTATTTATTCATTCATTTTCTAGGAAGTATTCCTTACTTTCAAATGGATTGAAGGGGATTTAAAAAACAACAATGAGAGTGGCAAGAAGAACAGGCACTTTATTTTATTTATTTATTTATTCATTCATTCATTGCACAGAATCATGCCGAGAGTAGGTCCCGCCAGGTCCTCCCTGGCCACTGGTGGGGGTTGAGTGGGTAGGGTTATGAGATCCAGGTTGGGAAACTCCTGGAGATTTGGTGATGGAGCCTGGGGAGGACAGGGACCTAAGAGGGGGTACCATGGCATAGAGTCCACCCTCCAAAGCATCCGTTTCCATCTATGTGTTTTAAAAAGCATGTGTGTGTACATGCATGCATGCTAGCATGCCTGGAAGTCGTAGTGACCTCTGGTAACCCCTACTGGGGCTTGGATGTTTTCAGAGACGTGGCTTGATTGCCTGCCTCTGCATCCCGAGCCCTGGTATTCCTTGGAGGTTTCCCTTCCAAGTATTTACCAGGGTTGGCCCTGTTTAGCTTCCGAGATCTGATGAGATGGGGCTTGCCCAGGGTATCCAGGTCAGGGCAAAAGCGTGTTTTAATGTTTTTGATTGTTCGCCACCTTGAGGTCCCCAAGCTGGGTGAAAAGGCAGCATAACAATCCCTTAAATAAGATTTTAAAATGAAGAATAGATCTGTAATTATCTGGCTGCATGCTATCACACCCAGACTGTGGGGAATTTGCGTTCCACTAAGGAGTTTTGATAAAGAGTAGTGGAATTTCTCAGAGGTCATTCATAAATTCCCTAGTGCAAACCTGAACATGAGAAAGGGCAGGACTGTCTCTTACACACTGAGAGACAGAAGGAGTGAAAATGCTGTCCAGGCCAGGCCCATCTGCTGTGCTCTTTATCGAGGTTTTATTGCAAAGGAAATACAAAATAACTAATGATTCCGTGATCCTCTCAAAGAGCGTACACGAAAATTGAACTTAACCTGCTCGCAATGTCCGCTTTTATGTCGAGTTGAGCACTCCACTCCCGTAAAAGGCTGATTGGTTCCCACTTTAAAATGAGCAATATTTTGAATGTATTTGCATCTGCTCCGTTGGCAACGTTCATGATTGCATAGGCAGCCAGCCGCTGTTTGTACATGCTCAAATTTTACTGGATTGGTGGGCCTGATGGGAATTCTAATTTTCTTTGCCTTCCACACCAATTCAACAACAACGGAAAAAGCTGTTCTTCCCATAAGTCCTGGCAGGAAGTCATGCTGGGGAACACTGGCCAAGGTAGACTGGTCCTTTCCTTTGTCTATCATCATCTCGCCCCACTTCACCACCTTGCTCTTCCAACCTCTCTCAAAGGTAATATTTGTAACTTGGGTAGAGGGGGAGCTGGTGGGGAAACAGATATGGATGTTCATTAGGGATGCTTGCAAATTAGGGCTGCCAGTTGCCTGTCTGCAGCAAGCAAGCGCCCGTCTCTGCACTCCGTCGCCTGCACTCATTTGATGGAGCAGTAGGAAAAATTATAGCGGTAACAAAGTTGTGGATGCTGTGACATCACTTCTGGGAGTGTGACACTCTAGGAATTTCAACAGACTCTATGGTCTGTTGTAGAAAAAGCCCAGCAGGAACTCATTAGCATAATAGGCCACACCCAACAGTAGAAACTCATTAGCATATTAGGCCACATCCCTGACAGCACAGCTCATTAGCACATTAGGCCACACCCCCATTCCTTCCCTTGGGCTTGCCTGGGCACCCCACGTCTGCGGGGAGCCTGGGTAAGCCCCCCCCCCCTTGAAGGGAAGGGAAGGCAATTTAAACTGCCTTCCCTTGGCTTGCCTGGGCGCCCCAGTGCTGCAGGAGCCTGGGCCAGCTGGCCCTTGGACAAGCTGAGGAAGGCATGAAGAAGCATTTAAATGCCTCCCCGATCCTTCCCCGGCCCCCCCCGGCCCACCTCCCCGGGGGAATCACTCTCCAGGCCTTCCCTCCAGCCATGCACACAGAGGTTTCTGGCTGTAGTGGGTATGGCCAACTCTGAAGCCAGCCGGAACTCCATTCCTGTGCGTTCCTGCCCAAAAATAGCGCTGGTGGGCAGTGACACTCCCTTTCTCCAAGCTGTCCCCTCCCCAAGTTTTCAGGATTTGTCAATGCAGGGCCAGCAACCCTATCACAAATATATTAGAAGTTTCAGGTCAGGCATGAGGATGATCGATCACCCGTCACTAGAAGAAACCACTTGATAGGAAACCTCTTCACTACTAATTTCCTAAGGTGCTGCAGCTGGTGACTATTTTTTTCTGGTGTGGAGGATGGAGAACATGTGGTGGCAGTCTGGTAAACCATAATTCAGGCCACATCCACACGCTGTTGAATATTGTGCCATCACTGCTCTCTAGCAATCATTCACAGCTGAATTTTCCTGCACGGGGAAGACATTCCTGTTGTGAATGGTTGCTAAGTGCATTGATATCACAATATTTATCCTAATGTGTGGATGTGGCCATAGTTGACTGGACTCCTTACCCACCCCATTCCTTGTTTTTGATATCATCTGACCAGTGCTTTATGCTGAATTTGATAAAACTCTTTAAGCTGTGGCTTCATGTTCTAGGTTTGGGGAAGTTTGGGACATGGCTGCTCTTTTTAGATGCTTGTTGTTACTATTCTCAGTTATTTGATTGTGTAGATCAGGGGAGTTGAACTCATTTGTTATGAGGGCTGGATTTGAGATAAATGAGACCTTGTTGGGCTGGGCCGTGTGTGTCCTAAAATGTAATGCCAGGTAGCGGAGATATAAACTTTATAAAGGACACAAACACGAAGGGGTTTTTTTTTTACTTAAAATAAAAACATGCTTAAAACATCAGCACTCTTGCAATATTTTGTTTATTTAACAGTGCCTGATAACTGACACCTCTTGCTCTGAATGATTGCATCAAAATGTCTGTGCTGTTGCAATCCTGAGTATGCTGTTCAGGTGTGTATCCATAAGCTGCAAAGCTACGATGATGCAGCAGCAGCAGAACTGGAAGAAGCGGAAGACAGCCAGTTCCACTGTGGGCCTGACGGAAGCCCTCCGGGGGCCTGATCCAGCCCCTGGGCTGCTTGTTTGACACCCCTGGTGTAGATTCATATTTTGTTTTGAGCCACCTCAGGCTTTTTCCACTGAGAAAGTGGAATAGATTCAAATATTTTAAATACATAAAGTTAAATGGCAAACTAGCTCTCCGGCTGACAAAGACAATAGTAAGAAGGGAAACTGAGATGCAGAAAGACATTGCCTCCTTCCTGCCCAACAGTTGATTAGAAACAGGCTCCAAATTCCTTTTAAGAAATGTTGGATTTCAGGGGGAAATTTGGTAATGTGGAATTAAGAAAAACTCCCAGAGTTTTCAGCTGGAGAGTGATGACAATCGATCAAGCTTCAAACTGGTTCAGACTTTTGTAAAGTAAACATGATCTCAGGGTAGGGATGTGTAGCTCAAAAAAAATGGTATTTTTCGATCCAGGTATCAGGGAGACCAAAAAAAAAAGAGGTTTTTCCCAGTTTGGCATTTTAATCCATGATTCCCGCCCCCCAGGATTCCATTATTATTATTATTATTTTGCTCCATTATTCCCTATGGGGAATCTATCCTGGGGGCTGGAAAGGCTGTTTCTAAAGCTACTGGCACCAAAATTGCAAAAGAGCTGCTGCCACCTGTCCTTTAAATAACTCCTAAATTTCATGTGACTTAGTCAAAGAGATCCACTGAATGAGGTGCCCCCAGCCATCCTACATTGATACCTAAACTATAAAAATGTAAAATCTGAGAATCCATACCAATGATGAGAATCCATACCTGAGAATCACTCACACCTAGAGAATCCAGCCAATGTACAACTCAAGAATCCACCATAAAAAGTAAACCCGACTGAAGGGACGCGAGCAATGAATGCAACTTTGCAAAAACAATTCAAAAGGGCATAAGCTAAGACAAATCAGCCTGGCAAGCTGATATGAAGCCCAGGAAGACACAGAGACTCTGGGGGTGGGGGAAGAAATATAGTCTTGGGAGCCTTCAAACACTGGCTCCCAGCACTCCAGGTTGATACCAAAAAAATCCCAGGATTTTGGTGGGCCCATTTACTGGTCTCTCATAAAATCCTGGATACCATTCAGAGACCAAAATATATCCTAAAAATGCCAATGAGGTATTTTTCAGATATATGTTCGGTTCAGATATACCCAAATGCACATCCCTGTTTCAGAGAGCCGACTTACCTCCCTGGATGATTTGGATTTTTTTTATTTTTTAAAAATATACATAATAATGAATTTTGTCTATATTTTTATCATAAATTCTTTTATTGTCTTGGATTTTGTTCTTAGATTATTGTTGCTCGTGTTAGATGTTTTGCTACAGTTTCCAAATATTATAGTGAGCAGTTCAGTCAGGCCAGATATATTCATACTGTAAATGTGGCCTGTCTGAATTATTCACTCACTGATTAGAGAGAAGAAGAGATTGGATTTATACCTTGCCTTTCAGTACCTGAAGGAGTCTCAGAGTGGCTTACAATCTCCCTTCCTTTCCACATGACAGACACCCTGTGAGGCAGGTGAGATGGATGGTGATGGAGAGCATAGAAAGGGACCAGTGTGCTGAAGCAATCTGGGTGTCTAACTAGGAACAGAGAGATCCCAGTTCAGATTTGTATCCAATTCACAAAGCTCATGGGATTACCTTAGTTCAGCAGCACTCTATTTCAGCCTAATCTACCTTGCAAGGTTGTGAGGACAAATGAGAGGCATACACCAGAACAAGCTCCTTGGAAGACAAACCAGATAAGCATGTGGTAGATGTCATGGTTAAGGCTCTCTGAAATTTATGCTTATGGAAGGATCCAGTGGTTCCTTCTACTGTTTCGAATACTGTTGCAAACTCCCATCTTCCCCAGACCCTGACGACTTTTGTTTGTTTCTTGCCTGTATATCCCACACCTCCACTCCACCCTTCCTCTGTGCTGTGGAGTCAGGTTGTTTTCTGCTCGATTTCCCCCCAAAGCCCTTGGATCACCCAAGCAGTCTCCGGTATCTCTGCCATCATCCTGGCTAGAATAAAATATGACCATAACTGAGAAGCAAAGAAATCAACTCTTCCCCTCAGGGAGAGTTTCCCCACATCACCTGTCGGCTCGAGACTCTACACGTCCTTGGAAAAATATGTATTTCAGGCCGCCGGGGTGCTAATTTGCAAGGCCCATTACTCAAACGAAACATTAAAATGGCTGCCCATGAGCAAGAGTCTTTCTGCCTGCCTCCCCTCTCTGACTGAACTCCCCCTCACCAGGTATAGGCTTCCTGTCAAGCCACAGAACCAGAGGCAAAGATTTATAGATAGGTGCCTTGACTCCAACTTGCATTTTAATTACGTTGCCATCGGAATGTGTGGGGAATAAACGGAGATCCTGTTTATTATCCTTACTCCATCTCTCTCATAAAATGTGCAAGAGAGGCTCCTTTTTATGGAGCGGTTGAATGTAGCAATTCTTTGCTACTCGCTCTGCCTGGTTCCTTCCCTTTCTTCAGAGGCACCTGATTTATACAATCACTCTTTTCAGTCAAGGGCGTAGACTTTCCAATTTCCCAGGGGGGGCTGGGGCTGGGCCAGAGGCATTGCTGTGCTAGGTCCTTAAAAGAACCGAGGCCCAGTGACATCATAGGGAGGAGCCAGTGACATCACAGGCCATTGTCACTATTTATGGAGGTGGAGCCATGTGGCATTCCTGGCTCCTATTATCTCCAGTGGGCCTTCAAGTCTCTCCCATTGTTTGTAATGGGCAATCCTGTCATTTCTTTTTTACATCCCAGTTAGTTGTCCCTTTGAAACTGTACCACACGTATAGAGTGTACATTCCTTGCCAATGTTCCTTCTGGACTGCACACAGGGCAAAAGGAAATTTTAAAAGGCCTCTGATCTGCATGCCAATCAAGGATAATGATGTGTGGCATAAACATGAGTTAAGTGTTAAGTGTTCTCCCTGGATGGTGTACATACCAAGAACATATCTGTTGCCATTTCCCTCTCTTCCTGCTCACCACTCAGGGAAACAAAAGCCCTGTTTACATATTACAGTGAACATATGTACATCTTGCATGGACATATGTTGTTAGAAAGAGGTAATATACTTTTGTGTTACAAATAAAAGCAGCCCGCCTGCATCCTTCCCCCCCCCAGCCCCAATGGCTCAGAAACAAAGCACGGCATGGGCAAAATCCTCTGCAAAGAACCCTGGAGAACCACTGCCAGTCTGAGCAGACAATGATGACACTGATGGTAGAGAGACCATGCTTAGAGTGCCAAAGGATAAAGGTTTAAACCGAGGTCAAAGAGAACAGCTGTTGGAAAGGATCTTTCTCTGGCTGAGCCTGTAGAGCTCACCTGCATCAGAGCAGACCATGCTGAAGTAGATGGACCAATGGCATGAAGACCAGTGTGGATTGAAGAGACCCATGTTCAGATCTACATTTTGCATGACACTTACTCGGTGATACTGGGACAGTTATATTTGAGTCCAGGAGCAGCTTAGAGACCAACAAGAGTTTCAGGGAATAAGCTTCCAAGAGTCAAAGCCCCCTTCATCAGGCTGGGTGATATTGCCATTGTTGTGAGGTCAATATAAGGGAAGGGAGACTGGAGGAAGGGTGGAATAAAGAGGGGATTGACAGACAACATGTGAGCAGCAGAGTCCATTGGGATGGAAGAGGAGTTTACGGGGAAAAAATAGCACCAACTGATGTGACCAAGAACACAGATCTTCCCAAACTAAAACATCATAAATTATAGCCTGAACATGAACCTATATTGTAATGCATTAAGTGATGCAGCAGTGGTGACAAAACCTCTAGTGGCATTTAGTTGAACTTCCTGGACAGACAGATGTATTTTCGGTTGCCACTGGCCAAACTGGTCTGACTTTAGAGAGTTGGGACAAGCAGCAAGGCTTGAGGAAGGGGATGTAGATCCATGGTTATAGAAAAGAAGGGGGCTAGGAACTGAGAAAGCAAAGCAGTCCAAATGAAGCACAACACAGAAAGCTGTACATAGTTGAGAGGAATTAGAAAGGAATGGAGATGCACAGTTGGTGTGAAGTACATTTGAGAAATTATAGAAACAGCATGGAAGTTTCTTAGTTGGGGTTAGCTACAATGCTATTGCAAGGTCCACAGAAACCTGTATGACATTTTCAGACATTCTTTCTCATATATTTTAATTGCTTATCCCCTTCCTATAACAATTCCTCATCAGTCTAACAGAGGCATCCTACTGAGGTCTATCCAAGGGGGCTTCCTCCCAGGATTGGACTATAAAGAGCTCTATTCAAATCCTTAACCACTGAGCTTGCTAATACTTTCTCTTCTTTCAGTTCCTTAGATCAATTTGCCCAATCCCCCATCAAACTCAAATCTTATTGGCTCTTGCAACTATGAGTAAATTATTATTACATTTCTATCACATGGCTCTTTCCTAATGATTGTGGCTCCCAAGAATAGGTTGAAGATGATTGCCTGGGAAGCACCCACACAGCACCATGCCATGGACCCAGATGGCTCAGGTTAGCCTGATCTCATCAGATTTTGGAAGCTAAGCAGAGTCAGCTCTGACTAGTATTTGGATGGGAGATCTCCAAGGAATACCAGGGACATGATGCACAGTCAGGCAATGGCAAATCATCTTTGAATGTCTGTTGCCTTGAAAATCCTACAGGGCTACCATGAGTTAGCTATGACTTGCTAGCATTTTACATTACGCTTTAATGCCCAGAACCATTTGGGCAAGGTGTAATGTATAACTACTGTCAGTAGCATGAGATGGACCCACAGCTCAATTGGCTCTCATATCACTGCCATAGCATACAAAATAGTAAAACACTCAGTAGCACCTTTAGGACTAACAAACTGTATTGTAGCATAATTATTACTGTAACACAAGGGTTTTCAAAAAGCCACACAAACTTTTCCAATCTCACTTCAGTGCCAGTTCCAGTCCTCAAACTCACAGAGAAACCCAAACACTCTCCATTTTGGTAGAATGACACCCCTCCCCTCCTCCACCTGGGTGGTTTGGCAAATGTAAGCCAATGCCAGAGGTTTGCATGCACCAAGTCACACAGCAGAACCAGAGCTTCCAATTTCAGCACTGGAGCTAGGGATGCCAGCCTCCAGGTGGGACCTGGGGATCCCCTGGAATTACAGCTCATTGCCATTCTAAAGAGATCAGTTTCCCTGGGGGAAAAATGATGTTCTGGAGGGTGGACTCTATGGCATTGTGCCCCACTGAGGTCCCCGTCCTCCCCAGACTCCATTCCCAAATCTCCAGGAGTTTCCTAACCTGGATTGGGCCACCCTCCCCTTATCCCCCAGAGGTGGCCAGGGGGTACCTGGCAATCCTAACTGGGGCTATTTTAGCAAGGGAGAGGGGGGGAAGCTGGGGGAAAAAACATATAGATTGGGAGAGAGAAGTGAAAGACAGAGGGAAGGGAAGAAGACTGGAAGGGAAGCAGCCTTGAGTGGGGGTGGGGGAGCTCACCAACGTTTCCAGCTCTCACACATCTCAAGGGAAAGGGAAAGAGAAACAGAAAGAGAGAGAGGGACAGAAAGCGCAGCCCCCCCCCCCCCATTACAGGAGAAAGTGAGCCCAGGATTTTCTGTATCCTGGAGCAATGTGCTCCGTGCAGCACAAGGGTTCCTGGGTTTTGTTTTCTCCTGCAGCCTAGTTTAAACTGGACTGCAGGAGAAAGCAAGCCACTCACTGATGGCAGGGGCAACCAGAGGCCACAGAAGGGCCCCCTCCCCCCTCCCCCTCCCTCCATTCTTGCCCAGCTACCCTGCTTGGACTTGCAGGATGGCTGGGTGGCTGCAGCCCTGGGCTCCCACCCAACCCACCCCACCCCACCTGAAACAATCCCCCACTCCTTACACCCCCACCTACTTACCCTTCAGGCTGGTGGCTGCAGCAAGCAGAGGCAGCATGTGCTGCCTCGAAGCCAGCCTCCACGTGCCGCTCTCCAGGCTGAGCGGGGCTGCTGGGAACTGTGGGTGGAGCTTAGCTTCCAGGAGGAAGCAAGCCCCCACCCCTTGACTTCCCTCCCAGCCCAGCCAAACAGACTCAGAAAGCGGAGGGGAAAACCCTCCGCTTTCAGAATGGGGTGGGGGACGGGAGGGGGGTAGCAAGGCTCTGGCTGACACCAGTTGCCTCCGGGGGGGCTCAGTACTTTCGGGGGAGGCCTGAGCTCCCCAGCCCCCCTGAAGATGACGCCTATGTTTTCAGTTGTTACAGCTTCAGCACACCTACCGTCAGGGGTCTTTTTGGGGGGGAGCGCACCGGAGCTCAGGAGCCAAGCCCCGCCCCCAGCCGGCGCCCCGGAGAGTCTTTCAGGCAGCCGAATGTCAATTTCAGCTCCATTATATCCTATGGGCCATTGAAGTCAATGGTGAAAACATAGGGTATATTCTGGGGGTTGGAGGGGAGGTGGTTTGAGGGAGAGGCTCCAAACTCACAGGGTAGCTGATGGAGCTTCTCCTCAAGATACCCACCAAGTTTCAAGAACATTGGATCAGGGGGTCCAACTCTATGGGCCCCTAAACAGGTTGCCCTTATTCCCTCCATTGTTCTCTATAGTGGGAAAAAATTAAGTTTTTTTCCCACCATAGAGAACAATGGAGGGAATAGGGGCAACCTGTTTGGGGGTGCATAGAATTGGACCCCTTGGTCCAATGTTCTTGAAACTTGGTGGGTATCTTGGGGAGAGGCTCCATCAGCTACCCTGTGAGTTTGGAGCCTCTCCCTCAAATCCCCTCCCCTCCAGCGCCCAGAATATACCCTATGTTTTCACCATTGACTTCAATGGCCCATAAGATATAATGGGGCCAATTGCCGCCAAATTTCTTTCATTCCCTCCTTTCCTTCTCTTTTTCCTCTTTCCCTCCCTCTTCTCTTCTCTTCTCTTCTCTTCTCTTCTCTTCTCTTCTCTTCTCTTCTCTTCTCTTCTCTTCTCTTCTCTTCTCTTCTCTTCTCTTCTCTTCTCTTCTCTCTTTCTTTCCCACCTTCTTCTCTTCTCTTTTTTCCTCCTTTCCCTGTTTCCCTCCTTCTTCCCTTCTCTTTCTTTCCCTCCCCTTTCCTTCTCTTCCTTTCTCTCTTTCCTTCCTTCTTTCCTCCTTCTGTGGCCCAACTCTCATGAGAAGGAGTTTAAACTTTAAACCCCTTCTCTCTTAGCTCCCCCACCCAGACCGGCTGGGGAAGGGGAGGCTTTCGAAGATGCCTCCCCCTTTTGCTTCCCCTTCTGACATCACTTCCGGTGATGTCAGGGGGCGTGGCATATGCTAATAGTCTAATAGCTCATTAGCATTCCATATGCTAATGAGCTCCTGCAGCTGTTCTTCTACGAAAAGACCCCTGCCTACCGTGCATAACTAGGGTCACCAGCCTTCATGTGGGGCCTGGAGATCCCCCAGAATTACAGATGATCTCGCGACTACAGAGACTAGTTCCCTTGGAGGAAATGGCTGCAGTGGAGGGTGGACTGTATGAAAGCTTAGTCCTCCGAGGACCCTCCCCTCCCCAAATCCTTTCCTCCCCAGTCTCCACCCCTGATTTCCAGGAATTTCCCAACCCATAGTTGGCAACCCTAGGGAGAGCACATTGCATACAATCCTCTCAACCAATTTGGTTTCCATTTTGTGTGAATAGGGCAACACACATATTTGCTGGTTTTAGTATACACCAAAGTGCACCCACAAAAGAACGAAGGGTTTCCTATTGCATATATCAAACTAGGAGGATTTGTACATTGACCACTTCACACCGAATGGTGATTATGCACATCAAGAATATTGTGTGTAGCCCTGATCTGGATAGCCCAGGCAAGCCCGAGCTCATCAGATCTCAGAAGCTAAGCAGGGTTGACTCTGGCAAGTACTTGGATGGGAGACCTCCAAAGAATACCAGCAGATGGGAGGCGGGGGCAGACTTTATTCAGCTGCCTCTTGGAATATCCTCCAGGCCCCCAGTAGGGGTCAGTCACCAGAAGTTGCCATGACTTCCAGGTGCACACACAGTCAGTCACCAGAGGTCACCATGACTTCCAGGTGCACACACATACACATGAAAAAAATACAAAAAATGCAAAAAAAAATTATTGTGTGTAGTGTGCTTTTTCAGTAAACAAGGTAGAAGCACCAAAATCATAATGACTGGATGTTGTCGTGCACCCTGGAGATGCACAGGTATGATGTCTGGAGGTTAGGAGGGCAGAAAGCATCTGCTGGACATTGCTAGCTTTAGGGCTCTTAAAAAGATCCTTGTGGTTCTATTTGCATCCAAGCCAGGGCATATCCCAAGACTGTAAAATTATACATTGAGTTGGGGCTGTGGCTGAGTGGTAGAGCATCTACTTTGCATTCAGAAGTTCCCAGGTCCAATCCTTGGTATCTCCAGTTAAAAGAATCAATTTGCACTTATTATGGAAGACCCTGAGACTCTGTCTGAGACCCAGGATGGCTGCTGCTAGTCAGGGCAGACAGTACTGACATTGATTGACAAAGGCAGTTCCATGTGTCAACAAGGCAAGGAGCCATAACTCAGGAGAGCAGCACATGTTTGGCGTGTGTTGGCATCACATATTTGGCACTGGAAATAGCAGGTTGGATCCAGATGAATAGTTTCGTGGGAAGATGGACTTCCTCTCACAGAACATGATTCTCTTGTCTCCCTTTTCCACAGCAACCTGAAATGCCCCACAAAATCTTGTTCCTGAGCATCTCTTCTCCTCCACAGAAACAATTTCAGGGGTCATTTTAGTGGAAAATCACACTCCATGAGCGGAAAACCTTGCACTTATTTCTGGAAACTGGATCCATGCTATCAAAAACAATAGTTGATCAAATGTCTCTCTGACACCAATCAGAATACATGAGAACAGAGGTAAAACGTGGTGGCCATTAAATTAAATCAGCAAAACTGAAGATGAGATTCAAAGCACTGCATAAAGAGTCACTCATTGGGAACCAAACTAGGCAATATTGCCAAGAAGTAGGGCCACAAAACTCCATGAGTACCATCTATTCCTGGTTCAGTTTCCTTCAGTTGAAGAAAATGTCCGCTGAATTCAAGTAGTTCCCAAACAGAGAGGGGTTCAGGTAGCCACGTTGTTCCAAAGTCAAATTGAAAAAAATAAAAGTCTAGCTTATTGTACATCCTTCTGCATTCTGTGGAACTGGTTACCCGAACATCTTTTGCAACACACTATCTCCTCTCCCCCTTCCTTTCTGCCCATATGCATGCTAATTATTCATAATTTTGTTGCCTTATTTCTACATTTACCAATATGTACAAATATATTGTTTTCAGAAATAGCTCCTGCAGTGAAAGAATCTCTTGTTTCCCATCTAAGAGAAACTGGTCCTCCCCTTTTGACTGATGCATAGGCTGAGAAACGTAAAGTCCAGTACTGCAGTCTTCAGGCCAAATGACATATTTGTATTTTTAATTAGTTGGGTACGAGTTCCCTGCAGCCACACAGAAGCTATGGGGAATGGCCTTTTAATGATAAAGGAGAGCCAAAACAGGCTAAGAATGCTGCCTTAGGAGAAGAAAGGGCTCCTGCACTCCCCTGCCAGCCCTTTCCCCACGTGGAAACAGCACTGGAAATTATTTATCTGTTTTTGCTGCAAAACCTGAACCCAGTTCAAAAAACAGACAAACAGATGTGTGGTTTGGCCGTTAGTAACCTTGATACACAATTGCACTAAAGAGAATTTCAAATGTTTCTTGGCTATTTCAGCCTTTCTTCTTGCTTGTACAGTTTACACTCATGTTTCTTTATGTTCATGTCATTTTTTCTTTCCTAATACGAATTTCCCCACATAAAATGTACATATTTTTTTTTTTTTGGGGGGGGGGGGGGTTGGCATCACTGTATCCATCTTCTACATTATATGTACTGTGGTGGAAAGTGCTGTCAAGTCGCAGCTGACTTACGGCAGCCCTGTGGGGTTTCCAGGGGAAGAGATGTTCAGAGGTGGTTTTCCATTATCTGCCCCTGAACAGCAACCCTGGACTTCCTTGGTGGTCTCTCATCCAAGTACTAACCACGACCAACCCTGCTTAGGTTTTGATATCTGATGAGATCAGGGTAGCCTGGGCCATCCAGGTCAGGGATGTATATATGGGATGTATATATAATCTCCCTTATATATAATTGTCTTTTGGTCGTGGACTCTCTAGAAGATTACACATGCTCCCGAATCAGTTGGCTCCCTGGTGTGTCACTCACAGGGTGTCTGACTCCAATGGCTGCATTGCTGCCTCCGTTGCCGTGGTCCTGCCCACAGAGGCGGTGCCCAGCATCTCGTCCTCAGTCTGCTTGGAGCTGATGGACGGGCTGGATGCTCCAGCGGCCAGGGGGGTTGTCAGCCCAAGCCCAGTCCTGCCACCACTGCCACAGTTGTCCTCTCTCAAGCCTTACTACAGGTAGCCAAGCAGGCTGCAGCTGAACAACAGACCGGATGGGAGCTCCAGTGGGGGGGCATCAGGCCAAGGCCAATGCTGCCACCATCTCAGACATCCTTGCCCAACTACAGGTAGCCAGCCAGGCTGTGACTTGACAGGGGCCGGCGCGCCACTGGGGTGCAGGACACTGAAGGCAGCCCAGAGGCTGCCAGATGCACCCAGGTGGGAAGCCAGGCGCAGGGCATTCCGCTGCCCCTCGACCACAGGGGCTGGCGAGGGGAGAGAAAGCGGGGGACCGGGGGCGCCTGTGTCATGTCTTTCTAGGGCCCATTGCTCCTAGTATATATTATATATGTATATTCAATCTGATGTATATCAGATTATAAATGATGGATATTTTACATTCAAATGCATAGTATTGCATATAAAAAACCATGCAAAATGCACGGCAATAGAAATAAATCTATAAAACCAACAGTGATACATGGATGACCAAAACCACCAATAAAAGATGAATGAATAGGAAACATCGTACCTTTGTTTACCCCTAAGACAATTGTATGCATTTGTGGACTTTACTGGACTGTTCCTTATTCAGTACCTTCAATATGTCTAAACAGCAGCTTGCAATTCAGCAGAGGAACCTGCTGAAGTAGAAATCTATTTCATAGATTTGTACCCCAATGCCTCCTTCAAAGGACTCAGGTTGGCACGCCAGACATTTCTCAGACCTGTCCTTCATAATAACCACATGAGCTACGTTAGGCAGAGAGCTAGGCCCAAGGTCAACCAATAAACTTTCCACAGCTGAGTGAAATTTGAATGTATGCATCTTCGCTTCAGATACTAGTCTTGAAGGGGTACACCATACGGGCTCGATACACTTCAGAGACTGTATGATATCTTATCCAAATCCCATTTATCAGCTTGCTGGATCACCTGGTCCTTTTACTGGTGTTTAGTCATGCCAGCCACATGACCACGGAAACATCTTGAGACAGCGCTGGCTCTTCAGCTTTGAAATGGAGATGAGCACCGCAACCCTAGAGTCGGATTCAACTGGCTTTCGAGCAAGGGAACCTTTACCTTTTACCCTAGGATAGGATTCTTGGAGAGGGCAAAGGCTGGCACAGAATGGGGGCGGGGGGGAGAGAGGAGAGAGAGCGAGAGTTCATTTTCTTCATGAGAGGATGACGCAGAGAATAAGGGCTCTGTGGAAGTGACGGCGTAGAGCTGATCCGAACTTTGTTGAAATGTTACGCGCTGTCAGGGGCAGATGAGTATCTCATTCAGTGATAATAAATAGCAGATGTGGTTGGAGCTGATTTGGCTAAGCGAAGATTCACGGCCCCGTACGCTATTTCCCTACCGTTTCTCCTGGCCGGCAGGCTGCCTGGTTCTCGCTTCACATCAAAACTGGGAAGAACCACGAGGTGCCTGACTCGAAATTGCTTTTCGGCAGTCCAGATTTCATGCTGTGAGGGAAGCGGCAGCTCACAGATGAATTGGAAAGCCACGCTTGTCAGGAATGAAATGTGATGAACTTCAGAAATGGGGTTTGCTTCTCGCTCCTTTTTATTGACATGCAACAGCCGACATCGGTTTCTTTTTAATACCGTGTTCTTGAGAAGGAGAAGTTTGACCTGATGAGTTTTGTTTTGTTTTGTTTTGTTTTTTCTTTTTGGTGGAAATGATACATATTTGTACATCGAGGGTGAGAGAAGGAAGAGGATAATAACACCGTTGGAGTGTGAGATGTTGGCTCCGCAAAAGATTTGTTGTTCTTGCCAACGGCTTCTTGAGGCCTGTTTCTGTGCGACTGATGTTATTGGGATGAGACACGTACCTTCTGAGACAGATGGTGAAGGCTCTGACCACTAGGAACATGGACCGTTTAAATGTTCTAAAATTATTTTTAAGAAGTTTGATTTGGATTTCAGAGGGAAGCCATGTTGGTCTGTAGCAATACTCCCTCTAAGCTGTGGAGTCTTGTGAGCGAAAATTCTACTTTGTGAGTCGCTGGTGTTAAAGTTGTGAGCGAGCGATTTGGCTACTGCATAAATTAGTTTGCTCGGGAGCCATCCTTCCTGAGCTCAGGCAGAAATGTGTGAGCCAGAGGCTAAAAACCTATGAGCTAGCTCACACTAACTTAGCTTAGACGGAATACTGGTCTGTAGAGGAACAGCTAGAGTTGAGCCTTTGACTCTCCAGACCTTATACCCTGGGAATCACATTGGTTCTTATGCTGCTACAGGACCTGAATGTTCATTTCAGTGCATGCACACTACTGAGAAAAGAATAGATTGGTGTCAGGCATCCGGGGCTGGGGAGCAAGTGTGGAAATTGCCTCTATTCCCCCCCCCCAGAATGCAAACAAAGCATTTGTCTCCATCTACCCCATCAGCAGCACTGACAATTACCAAGGGGACATTTGTAGCATTCAGTTGTTAACACACTCTGCATAAAATTGCCACTATAAGCAAAAGTGTGTCAACTGATGAGTGTTCAACTTTTGGTGACCCTGTAGGGTTTTCAAGGCAAGAGATGTTCAAAGGTGCATTGCCATTGCCTTTGTCTGCCTAGCAACCCTTGTCTTCCTTGGTGGTCTCCCTTCCAAATACTAACCAGGGCTGACTTTGCTTGCCTTCTGAGATCTGATGAGATTGGGCACATCTGAGCTATCCAGGTCAGGACAAGTGTGTACCTAGCAGGCACAATGTCAAAGAATCAAGTTGATGGGCCCATAATGGGATTGTGTAACCGTGTTGGAGGAAGACATCTATCAGAACAATTCTTTTTGGTAGGGGTGCCAGAATGCCCACCAGTTCAGCTCACATCCTGATCACAGGTTGCAAACAGGGAGCTGGTTGTTAGATGACTGATCAGTGGTTTGTCACTTTGAAGCTTGCAAGTTAATTCTCTGTATTCCTCCTAACCAAGTGGTACAGTGAAATTGACTTCTTTTTGTGCATGCATACTGCTACACAACCCAATTGAACTGGACTCCCCACTGTCTCTGATACATGACTGTCCCATTCGGCAGGCAATTGTTTAAATGCACAGTTAAGTCAGTCACAAATTATATAGCTCAGTCATAAATACTGATGTGTTGTTGTTTTTTTAATCCAACCTCTTGGTGTTTGTTTAAGTAGTCCCTAGCGATGCTAATTGTTTCTGATCACTTTAAGTTCGCTGTGTCCTTGTGAAAATACAGTTTTGCAAAAACACAATGCAGACTTGTTCATGGGGCATTCATAGATGTTCGGCATGAACTGAACAGAGTGAATGATTGGCTTACATTTGATGCAGACCTTTGAATAGGGTATGTTTAACTGTCATGTATGGTCGTGGTGAAATCTGCCGCACCCCGACTCTTGGATAGCCAAGTTCATGGTTGTTTGGTAAATGTCCCTGTCAGTTACATATCCATGAATGTAGTTTCAGGTGGATCACAATGCTGCTTTGCAATAGAAGGGCAAGATGGAAGTCCAGCAACATCTGAAAGACCAACATAACTTCAAAGGTATAAGTGTTCGAGAATCAAGAGAGCCGAGAGCCAAAATCTTATACCCTGGAAGCAGTGTTCCCTCTAAGCTGAGTTAGTGTGAGCCAGCTCACAGTTTTTTGGCCTCCAGCTCACAGATTTTTGTCTTAGCTCAGGAAGGGTGGCTGCAGGGCAAACTAATTTATGCAGTAGCTAAATTGTTTGCTCACAGCTTTAATGCCAGGAGCTTACAAAGTAGAAGTTTTGCTCACAAGACTCCACACCTTAGAGGGAGCATTGCCTGGAAGTGCTGCTGGACTCGAACCTTGCTCAGCTGCACATCCAGGGCTATCATCCCTCTTCCTCTCATCTCAGACAGACAAGCACCAGAGGAATAGACCTGAGGACTAACTCTTGTCCAAGATAATAGGACTGTATCATCAGCAGAGACCAACACTGAGATATGCCAACTGGCCAAATAAGGTGGGTGACGAGACCCATTGAGATGAGTTGAAAGACCATTCATATATAGACTGAATAAAAATAGGGGCAAGAGGCAGAAACAAACACAAATAATGAAAGACATATAATGCCGAGAAATGCATGGATTTTGTAGAGATATAATCTGGAGAAAGGAAAGAGGAAGTGGTGCATAAATAAAGAATCGTGTTCAGTTTGCACTAGATCCCTCTACACACAACCTTTTTCTGCTTGGTGACTGAATGCCAGGGAAGGGAGAACAGGTACAAGGTGTTGGTCCCGTCTCTGCATGATGACTAGGTTGTCTACATGGTGTGGATGCGCAGAAGAAATGTATGCTCCTTCCCTATGACTGGGGACACCGCTTTCCAAATGTTGTCAATCACAGAAAGGGAACGTATGCACGGACACTTCCTCTGTGCATAAGCACCATGTTCACAAGTCAATGATCACACAGAGGTGAAGGCTGGGTCTGTGACTCATGTCTGTGCTCCCTGTCTGCACATTCATCCAACATGCAGACTTGGTCATATGCACACTCCCTCTAAGCTGTGGAGTCTTGTAAGCAAAAATTCTACTTTGTGAGCTACTGGCATTAAAGTTGTGAGTGAGTGATTTGGCTACTGCATAAATTAGCTTGCTCCGGAGCCGTCCTTCCTGAGCGAAGACAAAAATGTGTGAGCCGGAGGCTAAAAAACCGTGAGCTAGCTCACACTAACTCAACTGAGAGGGAACACTGGTCATACATACAGGGCTATCTGGAAAGCCCAACTGAAATGGTGATTTGGGGAGATGAAATGGCAGGGATGAAGAATTCAAAATGACCCGGTGCTCATCTAATGATGACTACTGGATTAGTATGTTAATGGGCATTATCAAAGAATGTTGTGCTGGAGGTGGGTTTTGGAAGATTGGGAATTTCTCTGTCTGTAATGGCTTATTCACATTGGCAAGTCATTGCTTGGCACTGCAGACATCAAGTGACAATAGGTAATAAGTGACAATAAGTTGCAGAGATCAAGGGACATGTATGCGTGAAGTGCCCCTGATTCTCACTGAGATCAATGGGACTAAATTATACATCTTAAATATTGTGAAATTTTAGGCATACTTACAGGGGAGAAGTTCCCACTATTATTTGGACTGACATCTGAGTAACAATGAGTAGACTGCATGTGTGTGTGTATGTGGGGGGGGGGTTTGTAGTCATTTCACATATGCAGAAAAAGCCCAGATTTTTGCACCAAGTGTGCATTTTGCTGGTAGCCAAAGCCAATGATGGGCTCCTTATATGTGTGCCTATATGATACATGCATTTGCAGGTGTGTTTTGTGCATTCTTACATGGTTTTGTTGTACATTTCAAATGTCTTCTGTGTGTGTGTGTGTGTGTGTGTGTGTGTGTGTGTGTGTGTGTGTGAGAGAGAGAGAGAGAGAGAGAGAGAGAGAGAGAGAGAGAGAGAGATGTGGCTCTAAAGCAGCATTTGCTAGGGCACCAGGCACTAAGCATCGTTGTGGCACCTGCAGATCTCCTCTATTACAATTGATCCTCCAGATGACCAAGACCAGTTCCCCTGGAGAAAATGGGTGCTTTGGAGGGTGGATTTTATGGCATTATACAGTATTGAGGTCCCTCCCCTCCCCAAACCCCGCCTCCCCAAGGCTCCATTCTGAAAATTTCCAGGTATTTCACAACCCCAGAACCGGCAACCCAAATGTAAAGTTGATTTGGTAATTAATAGGCCACCTTTAGATATGTGAACTAAATACACTACTTCTGCTTGGAGCCAGAGAATCTCTCTCTCTCTCTCTCTCTCTCTCTCTCTCTTAAAAGCAGGATGGTTTAAAAAAAGATCACAAGGCAAATAAATGCAAATTAAAATGTATTGATTAAAAATCCTCTTGACTCAGCCAATCATTTTTTCCCACAGTTCTGAGCACTTTGAGGGTGGATGTATAAAACAGTACTTGAATTTATTAATGTGTGTAAAGTGCTTTTTACATCCTCGGACAAAAGTGCCAAGTGGTATTACGATATTACCTTAGTTCAGTTGACATTCCTCCCCCCCACCCTTTTTGCTCAAATTCCTTTTACCTGTGGAAAGAGCTATCTAGCCATTTTTTATCATCTGAATATTTCAATTCCATTACATTTTTTCCCTAAAAGCATACAGTGAGGTTCAAAATGATCACTATATCACTCCAACTTTCTTCCATTCCCAGAAGGTTAATTGAAAGGCGGCCATCTTGGTGACGTTTAGACAAATGAGGATAATTATGTGTTCTCTGGCTCTTTGAGAGGTTAATTGCTTAGATGTACGAAGTCTTGAAGAACAAAGAAAGAATAAATCAGAAGCAGGACTATGATCTGATAATGTAATTTGGTATATTCATGTACAACTCAAACAAATAAACCCCCTAATTAGATGAACTTGTTCATTTGTGTTGGACACACATCCAGTTCGCCCACTACCAGATACCCAGAAAATTCATAGATTTGATTTGCTAGTTGAATGAATAATTGCTACGGAAAGTCTGGGAGTGAGTTGTACTAATTTCAGGTAGAATGGGGGGAAATGTATTAGCTTTCTAAAGAGGAACGATGGAAGAATGAGCAAGAACAAGTGCTATTTCATAATGCCTCTCTTTATAGACATAAAAGCTGTGGCTCTCCAGAGTGTGTCATGGGTCTCTCTGAAAAAAGCATGGGCACTTCTAGAGAGACTCTTCACTTGTTGCTTGAGTTGCTACTGGGTTTTTTTTTTAATTATTAAATTGAATTTTCAAGGCTCCTTCTCAGATGAAACATGAAAAAAAATGTGTTGGGGGGAAGAGTTGTAATAAGCTGCAGTATCTCAGCACAGGATTTTCAGTAAGGCAAGCTGCTGAGTTAGAATTCCTGAGCAGATCTGACATGATCAAACTTAGGCCCAATAGGAACTCAGAGTGGCTGGCTCACATTGATATAAACTAGGGTTGCCGGGCTAAGCATAGAGTTTCTTCTGATTCCTAGAGCTACCCATTGTCCCTTTCAGGTGTTACCCATAAGAGATGTACCCAGGCCTGTAGTCAGGACTTTGTGGTTTGTGGGGCAATTTTTTTTCTGGTGGGGCTGAAGTTCCCAATGCAGAAAGAAAAGCCATTTAGCCAATAAAAAGCTGTTACCAGGATAGATCTCTAAATTGTCAGCTGTCAACCACTTTAGATGACAGTTCTCAGCTGCTGCAAGTTAATCACTTCTGCCAGCCTAAGCAACAGTTCTGCTAACAAGCCAGCAGGTGGGGGTGATGACTTCTGTAGTCAACAATGCGAACACTTAGGTAGAAAATATCTCTTAAAGGAGACCAGTTTCTTGACACAGAGTTAGAAGGGATCCTAGAGGTCACCAACCCCCTTGGAGGAGGAGGAGATTGGATTTATACCCCGCCCTTCACGACCCAAAGGAGTCTCAGAGCGGCTTACAATCTCCTTTCCCTTCCCCTCCCCACAACAAACACCCTGTGAGGTAGGTGGGGCTGAGAGAGCTCTTTCCAGAGAACAGCTCTGACAGAACCATGGCTTGCCCAAGGTCATCCAGCAGGTGCAAGTGGAGGAGTGGGGAATCAAACCCGGTTCTCCCAGATTAGAGTCGGCGCACTTAACCACTGCACCAAACTGGCACCCCACTCTGCTTAAGGGAGCACACACCTTTAAAAATGTTTTTAATTGATTGAAAAAGTATTTACAGGAGACACTCTTGTGGGGCTGTGCCTTTAAGAAAGGGGGCAGAGCCCCCAAATGCCCCACCATAGCTATGGACCTGGATGCACCAGTGCAGAGGCAGGCAGTGGGTTTTCCTTTTTCTCCCGCTTCACAGAGACAATTGATGGGAGGCCTCCTGCCATTGTGGGAAGACTGGCAACCCCACTACAAACAGAGTTTCCAGATGATGAATTGGACTGGTGGCATAGTAAGGTCAGCATTGTCTCTTCTGACAGGCTGAAGCTCTCCACTTTCTCATAGAGGTATTTCACATCTATTACCTGATCTTTGTAACTGGAGATGCTGGGGACTGAAACTGGGACCTTCTACATGCAAAGCAGACGCTGTCTGGCTGAACGAAAGCTTGTGGTGGAGGCTGACTTTCAATATGCTTGAAACCCTGACCCCAAATCAGGTCATCTAGGAATGAATTAAATTTACTACAGAAAGTAATTGTTCCTCCTGACAGGATTATGTACACTATCCATCTTCCTTCATCTCTTCATCAGTAGTTGAGAGAGACTCTGCACTCCCCCCCGACTGGATCTTTTACTGTCTTGGCTGGATCTTTTGTTTGCATCTGTGCCCCACAGTGTCAGACGTCTATGACTCTTTCTTTCTTTCTTTTTCTTTTTTAACCCCCGGAGGGGATATTTTATTGCATTTTTCTAAACACTACAAACTACAGTGAAAAAAGGGGAGGGGAAACATCTGCAACTAGGGAGAAAGTAAAGATAACCACAACTAACTAAAACCCCAAGAACTGGAGATCATCAAATTAGCTTATAAATGTATTAGTCTAAAATGCTTATATAATATTGAACATAGTCGAATAAGCTAGGTTATACATCCTTTTGATCACTTTAACTGTTTAACAACCCTCCCCAGAGCATCGTTAAAGCCCAATGCTTTACATCAGCCTTCAGAGTTTCAATCTTCATTTTGTTTTATCTTTTCGGTCTCTCAGTTGGTAACCTCGTTTGGAAGCAGCTGCCCCCTTTTCTGAGTCAGAGTCCTCGTTGGAAGACACAGAGTCCAGTTCACTATTAGATTTGCTGTCCTCTTCTTCTTTCATGTCCTCTTCTGGTTCTCCCAATGGCAGCCTCAGGAACTCACGCACTTTAAAAACAAAATCAATTTTTTCCCTTTTATCCATCAGTTTGAAAGAGATGCCTTCGGGAATCAGCCACCTGTACACAATGCTGTTTGTTTGTAAAAAGAGAATTAAGTCCTTGTACTTCTTCCTCTTTTTCCTTACTTCAAATGGGATATCTTTTAAAATTCTGATAGTGTTGCCTCTGATTTTCAAGGGTATACTTGTAGTTGCTTTCAGGATTAAATCCCTCACATGCCACTTTGAGAATCTAACCACAACCCCCCCAGGCAGATTATTCTTCTTAATGTACACAGAGTAGGCCCTATAGACCACGTCCATTTTGCTTACAAGATATTCCGCTTTTAATTCCGTCACTGGGGCTAATGCATCTCTCAGAAGTTGCTTTAGATTCTAATTTTTGGCTTCAGTGACTCCTTGGAACTGGAGTACCAGATTGGCTCTCTCCATTTGAGATTCCTCCGAAGCTTGCTTCTTTTCCAGCACTTGCATCTTTTTTCTTGCTTTTTTCAAGTTGGCATCCATTTCCAAAACTTTCTCTGCCAGCTGCTCCATCTTTTTTGAAGTTTCAGACAATTGGAGCTACTGTGCTGCAAAGTTTTGATTTAAAGTTACTAATTGCTGGTTGATGTTAGTCATCTGGTACAGTAGAGGGTGCAAAGAATCTGACAGGAGTTTGGAAAACTCTGTGGTCTCGTCTGCTCTTGGACTCATGCATCCTGCTGGTTTCAGTTTCGATAGTCCTTTCTCCATCTTTCTCACCACCATCTTTCCAGATTGTTTACTTTTTCCAAAAGTTGCTAAAGTCTCTGAAAGTCAGCAAAACACTTGACCATGCTCTGGTAAGGTTCTCAAAACAGGTTTCTCTGCTTTTATCTCTACCCCCCCCCCATTACAATGCTTTTAAGCCTTTGCATCTGGGAGGGGCCGCTCCCCCACTTTCCCCGCCAATCCCAAAGGGGGTGCTTTCTTTTTAAAATGCTGGTATCTCACCTTTACTCAACTCACTGCCCACTGCTGATCTCCCGACCTCACTTTGGTTCATTTTAAATGCTCAATCTCCGACGCTTGTTTCGATTAGCAGCTCTAGATCCGAACAGACGCATAGCAGCCGGACTGTCAGGGCGGAGGAGTGCCTCAATTCCTCAGCATTGTGCTGGCAAAGAGGCAACCCCTCAAAAGCCCCATGGCTAGGAGCCTTTCCCAAAAGGCTCCAGGGGGGTGGCAGACGATCGCCCCCCTCCAGACTGCTAGCGCACAGATCATGCCCCCAAAGCAACCGAGAGGCACATCTGCTTGCGAGTCACCATAAACCGGAAACCTCTCTATGACTCTTTCAATGTCTTTCAATAAACTTCCTACCATCACTTTCTCTAATTGCATCTGTGTGCGCGTACATGTGCATGTATGTGTGCGCGCATGTTTTCTGCCTACATGCACCTGATGGAGTGGATCCTATGAACACACTTGAAGTTGCTGTATACTAGCCCGGTACAGACAACCCATAAGAGAAGCCAATGTGGCTGGGTGGCTCAGACTCAGCCGGTTGACAATAAACCTGGCAAAGACGGAGGTCCTTGGCCTGAGTTGGATTGGTTCAGGGTTGGGGCTCCCTCTCCCGACCTTAGATGGGGTACCTTTGGTCGGATGTTAGGAGTTTGGCTGTGCTCCTGGACTTCTCCTTAATGATGGAGGTCCAGGTAGCAGCCACTGCCAGGTCGGCCTTCTACCATCTTCGGCTGGCTCGGCAATTGGCCCCCTTCCTTGACCGCGATGACCTGGCCACTGTGATCCATGCGACGGTCACCTCGAGGCTAGACTACTGTAACACTCTCTACTTAGGGCTGCCTTTGTTGCAAATCCGGAAGTTGCAGCTAGTGCAGAATGCTGCAGCCAGGCTGCTGATGGGTCTCCCTATGAGGGATCATGTTCAGCCTGTGCTGAAAGCACTGCACTGGCTGCCAATAGCATACCAGATCTGCTTCAAAGTGCTGGTTCTTGCCTTTAAAGCCCTGTATAGCCAGGGTCCGGCTTATCTAAGGGACCACCTTTCCCCATATGTTCCCCCAAGGGCACTTCAGTCGGGGAGCCAACGTCTCCTGGAGATCCAGGCCCCAGGGAGGTCAAATTTGCTGCCACTAGAGCCAGGGCATTTTCGGTGGCGGCTCCTACCTGGTGGAAGGAGCTCCTGGAGAAGATCCGGGCCCTGCGGGACCTTGCTCAGTTCCGCAGGGCCTGTAAAACAGAGCTCTTCTGCCAGGCTTTTGAGTAGGAGCCACCACCACCACTATTCCACCATTGCTAGCCATGCATCATCGCACCGCTGCCATCTTTGTGTGGTTCCATCTGGGTGCGGGGTGACCCTGGAAGGAGAAGGATGACAGGCCACGGGGATGCTGCCGTGATTAAGATCTACCCCATCTTGTGGTAAACGTTCTGTTGTGTATTAGGTGGTTTTATTCTGTTTTAGGTTGTTTTAACCTGTTTTAACCTTGGCTTCGTGCCTCGTTGTTAGCTGCCCTGAGCCTTCAGGGAGGACAGGATTTAAATCTAAATAATAATGAATAAATAATGTTGGATCAGGCCAATGGCCCATCCAGTCCAACACACTGTCACACAGTGGCCAAAAATACCAGATGCCATCAGGAGGTCCAGCAGTGGGGCCAGGACACTAGAAGCCCTCCCACTGTTGCCCTCCCCAAGCACCAAGAATACAGAGCATAACTTGCCCCAGACTGAGAGTTTCTATCTATACCTTGTGGCTAATAGCCACCGATGGACCTCTGCTCCATATGCTTATCTAATTCCCTCTTGAAGCCGTCCATGCTTGTAGCTGCCACCACCTCCTGTGACAGGGAATTCCATGTGTTAATCAACCCAACTACACATTGACTGACTGTGGGGAGGGAAAATAGGCACAAGAGTGCTGGCCATGTCCCCAACCTCTGCACAATACCAGCTACAAGAGGGGCATGTGTTTATGTGTGTGCTCCCTCCCCATGATCAGTGCTAATCATAATGGGACCCATGATGGGGTGCATGCATGGATACCTCTACCACGTGCAGGTGCTCTGCTCATGAGCCAGTGATCACATGGAGGTGAGGATGGAGCCAGCATGTTTGTTCACGTTCTTCCTTCCTGCACAGGCAGTCAGTGCATGAAGGAGTCATCTGTATGGGGCTATTGGTCTATCAAGGTCAGTCTTGTCACATCTGACTGGCAGCAACACACACATGTCCAAGCATGAAACATCTGCAAGATTTGGAAGCCTCGTTCGGCTTGACGGACAGAGATGCTTCTAATAAATAATCTAAGCAAATAAATGTGAGTTAATACACTTGCAAGCATTTTGATAAAAAGCAAAAAAAAAATTGTTCCCCAATTTGCAAGCAAATTGCAGTTTGAACAGAGGAGAGTTTGCCCATCACTGGCACCGACTCATTTAGATTGACTTTTATGAGAAGCACCAGGCTTCCACTGAAACGGCTCCCGAGCTCCGGAATGCCCTCCCATGAGCCATTCAATTGATTGGCATTCTGCAGAATGGTAAAAACATGGCCTTATTTCAAGAGGCCTTTGGAAATTGAATTTTGATTTATACTGTTGGTTCTGCAGCCTCTCCGTTGTTGGAGATGCATTGCCTTACTTATCTGTTACTTTGGTGTGTGTATATCAGGGCAGATTATGTGGTTCGCCCCCCCCCCTTCCATTTTATCCCCCAACAGTCTGGTGAGGTGGGTTTGGTTGTGAAATAGTGAGATGGAGGCTGGATTGAGGTCTGCAATGAGTTTCACTGGCATGGAGGGATCTGAACCAAGTTCTTCCCAGCCTTAGTCAGACACTCCATGCCAGTTCTCAGTATAATATAACAATCCATTGTCGTCTTGAATACTTTAGAGCTCTTAGTGTGTTCACAACGGTGAAGTGCTCTGGACATTCATATTAAACTATTGTAAATAAACTGGCATTGCTGAAATTGGAAGTTCCTACTTAAAAGAAAGATTGAAGGTCAAAGAAGGGGATGGCAAAGGATGAGATGGTTAGACAGTGCTACCGATTCAACAAACATGAACTTAAGCAAATTCTGGAGGACGGCGGAAGATAGGAGGGCCTGGCGTGATGTGGTCCATGCGGTCACAAAGAGTCGGGCTCGACTGCGACTGAGCAACAATAACAGCTTAAAAGAAATATCTGAAGAATTGCAAGGGAAGCACAAGAGGGTCAGGAATTTGAATGATGTTTCTCTCTGTGCAGCATATATGCTGGTGGGAAGTGCCATCAAGCCACGGTTGACTTATGGCGATCCCATAGGGTTTTCAAGGCAAGAGGTGTTCAGAGGTGGTTTGCCATTGCTGGTCTCTGTGTAGCCACCCTGGACTTTCATGGTGGACTCCTATCCAAGTACAAACCAGGGCCTGAAATCTGGCTAGCCTGGACTGTCCAGGTCATAAGAACATAAGAGAAGCCAATGTTGGATCAGGCCAATGGCCCATCCAGTCCAACACTGTGTCACACAGTGACCAAAAATACCAGATGCCATCAGGAGGTCCAGCAGTGGGGCCAGGACACTAGAATCTCTCCCGCTGTTGCCCCCCCCCCCAAGCACCAAGAATACAGAGCATCACTTGCCCCAGCCTGAGAGTTCCTATCTATACCTTGTGGCTAATAGCCACTGATGGACTTCTGCTCCATATGTTTCTCCAATTCCCTTTTGAAGCCATCCATCCTTGTAGCCACCACCACCTCCTGTGGCAGTGAATTCCAAGTGTTAATCACTCATTGGGTGAAGAAGTACTTCCTTTTATCCGTTCTAACCCAACCGCTCAGCAATTTCATTGAGTGCAAACGAGTTCTTGTACTGTGAGAAAGGGGGGGGGGGAGAGCTCTTTCTCTAACTGCTCGATCCCATGCATAATCTTATAAACCTTGATCATGTCACCCCTCATGATTGAGGTTTGTAAGATTATGCAGGGTCAGGGCATTATGCATATCCATAGGATTTTGTACATGTTAACTGGGCTCTGAAGATTTATGCTGAGGTCTCTCCCCCTCCCCAAATCCAGTCCTCCACAGGCATTGCCCCTCAAATCTCCGGGAATTCCCACACCCAGAGCTGTCAATACAATGGCTTTTCTCTCCCAACTCCTGCACATACAAGCAGCACCTCTTGGTTATAGCCTGGTAGAGTGACACCCTGTGAATATATTTTTTCTTTCTTTACAAAATTTTGCTGAGCTGGCCACTGCTTCTTACACTGACTTTGAATGCAAAAAATGGCTTTAATTGCAGAAGGAGAAATAAAATAGCACGCTGCATCTCGGCAAGTCAAGGGAGGTGCGGGAATGTCAGGCATTAAATTTCCTCTGGTGGGTTATTTTATTTTGCTTAATTGTTGGTGAAATTTTTGCAAATTGGCAATTATAATCTCGGGCTGATTGCTTACCCAGGTAATTTACAGATTTCTCATTTGGCAGGGAAGCTTCCGAACGCTTCCCATAAAATATGGTTTCATCATCCTGAGACAGAGTTCCCTTCCTCTTTATACGTTATTGCCTCTGCCTGCGGGAAGCTTGAATGCTAATTCCATCGCTTTGCCTTCTTAAGAAAATTGAATTGAGCGTCTCTTCCTTTTCCTGTGGATTTGAATGGCATTTTTACCGTCATTTGCCAAGATTGTATACCGTTGAGGGATTTCTCTTGCTATCATCCTCTGTAACCAAGAGAAGATTTGGGTATGAAGCCTTGTTGTGGTCATTTAGGGGGAACTTCCTTGCCGGCCATTCTGTCCTGTAGACAGGGGTGTCGAACTCATTTGTTATGAGGGCTGGATCTGACATAAATGAGATCTTCTTGGGCCAGGCCATGTGTGTCCTAAAATGTAATGCCAGATAGCGGAGATATGAACTTTATAAAGGACACAAACACAAAGGGTCGGGTGTTTTTTTTACTTAAAATAAAAGCATGATTAAAACATTAGCACTCTTACAATATTTTGTTTATTTAACAGTGTCCGATAACCAGGGCTATTTTGGGGCAGGAACTCACAGGAACAGAGTTCCGGCTGGCTCCTGAGTTGGCCACGCCCAGCAGGAACTCATTAGCATAACAGGCCACACCCAACAGCAGAAACTCATTTGGAGTGGCTACATTAGCGGTGTGTGGCCTACCATGCAAAGGAGTTCCTGCTCCAAAAAAAGCCCTGGATTTTGACAACAAACAAGGTAAACCGAATAAGAAGCGAAAGGTGGGTGTGGCTGGATGACCACACTTCTGGTAACATGGGGGTGTGGACTAATATGCTAATGTGTTGTCAGGGGTGTGGCCTAATATGCTAATGCATTTTTACTGTTCGGTGTGGCCTATTATGTTAATGAGTTCCTGCTGGACTTTTTCTACAAAAAAAGCCCGGCTGATAACTGACCCCTCTTGCTCTGAATTATTGCATCAAATGTCTGTGCCATTGCAATCTTGAGTATGCTGTTCAGCTGTGTATCTGTAAGCCGCAAACCTATGATGATGCAGCAGCAGCAGAACTGTAAGAAGGAGTAGAAGACAGCCACTTCCACTGCGGGCCTGATAGAAGCCCCGCAGGGAGCCTCATCCGGCCCCTGGGCCACATGTTTGACTCCCTTGCTGTAGACAGTCGTCCAAAGCCAACTATTAGCCTACAGGTGGGACCTGGATATCTCCTGGAAATATCACTGATCTCCAGACTGCAGGGATCAGTCTCCTGGAGAAAAACAGCTGCTTTGGAGGGTGGCCTCTAGAGCGTTATACCCTGCTGAGGTTCCTCACCTCTACAAAACCTTCCCTCCTCAAGCTCCAGCCCCAGATCTCCAGCTTTGGAGGTTGCCCTTTAGGGAGTTATATCCCATTTAATTGGAAGGAAAATCACAAGACTGTGACTGACTTATTTTAGCCATGTCATGTCTGAGTAGACAATATTGACCCTGATGGTCCCAGGGTCCAATTCAACAGCAGCAGCAGCAGCAGCAGCAGAAGACTGGGTTTATACCCCGCCCTTCACTACCCAAAGGAGTCTCAGAGCGGCTTACAAACTCCTTTCCCTTCCCCTCCCCACAACAGACACCCTGTGTGGTAGGTGGGGCTGAGAGAGCTCTGACAGAAACTGCTCTTTTTCAAGAACAGCTGTGCCAGAACTATGGCTTGCCCAAGGTCATCCGGCAGGCGCAAGTGGAGGCATGGGGAATCGAACCCGGTTTTCCCAGATTAGAGTCTGCACACTTAACCACTAAACCAAACTGGCAACTCCATGTGTGTTCATTTGTCTGGGTACTCCAGACTGAGCCTGTTGCTTTTATTGATCTGGACCAAAGAGGGACCCCTGCATAGGACTGCACTGTTAGTCTGCCTTCATTGCTGCGTGCTTTGTTGTTTGCGGGACAAAGATTGGCTACAAAGTGGGACAAATAATAATTACACCAGTTGGAGTGACACAAAGAAACGTAGGGGAACAATTTGGAGATTCCATCCTGGGAAAAAAGTCTCCCCCGGCAGGACTCCATAAGCTCTCAGGGGCTTGATCAGTCTGATTTCCCCATCTCTCTTTTTATTTCCTGGAATTGATTTTCAGCTGCCAAAAAAACATTCCTGTATCTCCTGGAGTATATTTAAATCTCCTCCAGATGTTTGTAGTATGTGCTCTTGGGAGGCCGGGCGTCTTTTGGTTAGTTTATGCAGTCATATTTTTCGGTGTCTCCCTGAGTATGAAGAGACCACCGTCAAAATCACGGCCTGATTTTGCTGCTTTCACGAGAGGCACGGGGAACAGCCCCCTTTGCAATTGGATCTGGTGATTGAAATAGGGACATCTGTGTATCATTTGTGGGACCCGAGCTTGATGAGAGCCAGTTTGGTGTAGTGGTTAGGAGCGCAGACTCTAATCTGGGAGAACTGGGTTAGATTCTCCACTCCTCCACATGCAGCTGCTGGTGTGACCTTGGGTCAGTTACAAGTTCTCTCAGAGCTGTTCTTTCAGGAGTAGTTCTCAAAAGAACTCTCTCAGTCCCACCTACTTCACAGTTATGGGGAGGGGAAGGGAAAGGAGTTTGTAAGCTGCTCTGAGACTCTGAATGAAGGGCAGGGTATAAATCCAATCCCCTCGTCCTCCTCGTCCTCGTCCTCTTTGGTAGGGTCCAATGCCACGCAGTCCACCTTCCGAAGCAGCCATTTTCTCTAGGAGAAGTGGAAGAAATGTTTAAAATAAGTAAATAAATTAACCAATAAATTACGTAGTATGGAGCTCCATTGTAATCTCCAGCCCCCACTTGGAGGTTGGCAACCCCAAGCACTGCCAAAGGTCAAACAGAGATGTCTTAGCTCAATGGCTGCCAGCTGGCAACTCACCATCTCAGCTCGTGGCCCGATCCTGCATCCGCTCACTGCATATGGCAGCGCCAGCAGAGCACTGTCAAGGGGCCTGAGTGTGTGCCGGAATGAGACCCTCCTGGGCCTTTCTCGTCCGTGCATCAACATATGCCTCCTGGCAAACAGAGCTCAAAAATGCTTCCGTTTAGCTGGCGTTAATTAAAAACTCAAACTCTGTGCTCTGCAAACCTGCAAATCTTCCAGATGAGCCTGGGAAAAAAAAATAAACTCAAGCAAACATTTGCCTTCTGCTATTTTGGCATGTTTGGCGTTGTGCTCTCTGTCTGGAGCACAAATCGTAGAACAAGCAGAGTGCTAAGCTCAGACGTCTGGTTTCTGTCAAATCTCATCGTACTTCGGGTATTCCACACTCTCACTACCCTCTGCTTAGTTATTACCCCGGTCTCAAAAGGTCACCAAGCCCTTCTTTTGCCTAACAGGGCTCTTTTTATAGCAGGAACTCCTTTGCATATTAGTTGACACATCCCTAATTTAGCCAATCCTCCAAGAGCTTATAGTAGCCCCGTAAGAAGAGCTCTGTAAGCTCTTGGAGGATTGGCTACATTAGGGGTGTGTCGCCTAATATGCAAAGGAGTTCCTGTTACAAAAAGAGCCTTGCATATACATAGAAAAATGGTGTCCTTGAAAAGGAGCTGAGTCACTTCGTCTTGACCACCATGTCTAGAGGTCTGGGCCTTTAGCTGGGCTTTCTCTCCTCCCTGGTCACTTCTGCAGTTAGCCTTTATGTACACTGTTGAAACTTCTCTTTCTCCCGAAGATGGTTCAGGCTAGCTTGGGTCCTACAAATGATTTACAGACAGATTCTCCATCATCACACGTGACTCTGCAACAGTCTTTGGTGGGGACCCAAAAGAAGGCTGTGAAACCTCTGCAAGTGCGTCATGGGCCAGCCCCCGTAATGGCCACTCCTGCCCCTTCCATTGCTCTCTTTTGCATTTTGGAAACCAAGATCTCACCCTGGAAACAGTATCTTTCGTGTCATATATCAGTTAGTTGTTTTTTTGCTTCTTCACTGCATATACAGGTTGACCAAGTAAAACATGTCTTGATGGTTACCAGAGTGAGGTTGCGCTCACACGCGCCAGTTAAAGTGGAGGGGAAGTGAGGCTATTTCTTCCAGAAGACTTTGACACGCGGTTGCGAGATCACACCTCCCTTTGAAGCTGTGGGCACAGCCCGTCACTGTGTGATCAGACGCAACTGTGGGTGAGTCTCCCCCCCCACCCCGTTTGTTTCCCATGTGCTTAAACGAGGAATCAAGGAATCGCATCTCCACACTGAGTGCTCCCTATGGAGTTTGCGATGATGTACATAATGCAAAGTGGGGGGGGGGACCGACGGCACGGAGTTGTGATGGCCTGATCAGAGCATCCCAATGGCATGAGAGCACACTTGAGCGACCAGATAGGGGAAAGTTCATCCATGGCCCATTGCAAACCATCTACTACCAGACTTTCTCCAGTGTCCTTTAACTCCACTTCTTCGGCGGAGCAGCATGGGTTGCTGATGGCTGCAGAACACTTCCCAGATATTGCTGTCTGATCACTCCCTTTAAATCTGCCGGGCATTCATGCCTATGTCAGGTCTAATGGTGCGTAGGATCACAGCCTGAGTTTCCTAGAATCTTAGGCTGGTTTAGAGTAACGGAAAAGGAGAGGATGCTCAAAGGCTAGAATGTAACCTCCATATGCAAAGGCTGTAGATATTGGATTGCTTAGGGTTCATAATGTATATGTCTGCTTGTTTAGAGTCTATAATGGGGACAGCTGCACTTTTTGTACAATCAAGATGGGTGGCCATGTTAGTCTATCTGTAGAAGTAGAAAAGAGCAAGAGTCCAGTAGCACCTTAAAGACTAACAAAATTTGTGGTGGTGCAGGAGTTTTCATCAGTCACTGCTGTATCTGATGAAGTGAGCAGTGACTCACGAAAGTTCATACCATCCCACAGCTTTTGTTAGACTTTACGGTGCTACTGGTCTCCTGCTCTTTTTGTATAAAGTTTGTTTTTTGGGGGGATACATGAAGGGAAAACCATTCTGGGAATTCTTACAGGGGGGATTACAAAATGGGGGAGGAGGCATTGAGGCCAAGAGAGGGTTGGTGTGACTCCAATCATAAATCTTTCAAGTGCAATTCTCTGTGTAATGGACTGGAAAGTGATGAATTAGAATTTATCAAGAAATTAAATATTACCCGGCATCCTGGCTTAAACAGAGACTTAGATTTGCTTTCTCACCACAATCTTTTTCTAAATTCCAAAGGACCCGCTTTTTAGAAACGTCCGCTGGCTGCTCCTAACGTGTTTTATTACACTGTTACCTCGTATTGATATTGGTCAATTTTCTTAAAGTTCAGGAAGCATCTACCTGATCAGCTGTATTTATCCTACGTCATTTGTTTATTTGTACCCCAAGAAGCGCTGGAAAATCTGACCTTCCTCATAATCCATTATGTATAATGACTAATCCCAGCTCCAGTCCCTTACAAACCCATGGATCTGAAGAAGAGAGCGGTGACTCAGGAAAGCTCCTACCCCGCCACAAATTTTGTTAGTCAAGGTGCTACTAGACTCTTAATCTTTTCTACTGCTATAGACAGACCAACACAGCTACCCGTCTTGATCTAACCCCGTGGACTACTTCCCTCAGATGCCTGCCTAGATGCATGCTTGCAGACAGGGCTTTTTTTTGTAGAAAAAGCCCAGCAGGAACTCATTAGCATAACTGACCACACCCATAAGCGGGAAACTCATTAGCATGTTAGGCCACAGTCCCATGTTATCAGAAGTGTGGTCATCCAGCCACACCCACCTTTTGCTTCTTATTCTGTTTACCTTGTTTGTTGTCAAAACCCAGGGCTTTTTTTGGTAGCAGGAACTCCTTTGCATGTTAGGCCACACAGCCCTAATGTAGCCAATCCTAATGAGTTTCAGCTGTTGGGTGTGGTCTATTATGCTAATGAGTTCCTGCTGGGCGTGGCCAACTCGGGAGCCAGCCGGAACTCCATTCCTGTGCGTTCCTGCCCCAAAATAGCCCTGCTTGCAGAAACCATACACACACTGTGGACTTCAGTTATGGAAATTTACATCTCCATACTGTAGTCAATATACACATTGTCAATAAGCTCCCATTAGTCACTGTGATCTCTATCAAGGTAAATTTGGTCCTGTTTTTCTCCAAGGAGCTCAGAGTGGTGTATGTGGGTCTCCCTTCCTTTTTTGGTGAGTGTTTTGGGTGTCCATGTGTGTGTGTGCTTGTGCCTGGAAGTCATGGCTGACTTCTGATCACCCCTAGTGGGACTTGGACATCTCAGAGAGGTGGTGTGCTAATGCCTGCCTCTGTGTCCCAGCCCTGGTATTCCTTGGAGGTCTTCTATCCAAGTACTCGCCAGGGTCAGCCCTGCGTAGCTGCTGAGATCTGACGAGATCAGGTTTGCCTGGACTATCCAGGTCAGGGTGTGGTTCTCCCTTCCTGAAGCGATCTTCATGATGGTACTGTGAGGTTGGTTAGGTAGGAAAAGAGAGAGCGACTGTCCCAAGGTCACCCATCAAATTCCATGGCAGAGTGGGGACTTCGCCATGGGTCTCCCAGATCATAGCTCATTGCTCTAACCACAACACCACACTGATGTCCGCCTCTGATTCCTCAGAAGTTAGAAGAGTCAAGGGAAGAGTCCGGTGAGACTGGTGCAGGGTTACAAAGAGACGCAAGGAAAACTCTTGCTTTTTGCACACTGATCGCAGGCATAGAGACATGGGAAAAGTTCTGCACGCATAAAGGGAGGAGGGTACAAACAAAGGTGCAGTCCGCAGTTGTCGCAAAGAGTCTACTGTAGCTATCGGAATTGGATCGGGGTGGTTTGTGCTTTCAGATGCTCCCAAGTTTAAGCTTCGGGAGGTTTCTATCTAAGCTTTCCATTCCCGCCTATCTGCCCGGCCAATCTACAATTGCAATTTAATTCTCCATAGCTGTTCTTACATCGTGTATTAAGATACAGAGGAGTTTATCCAACTAGTCCAGCTGTTTTGGAGATAATTACTACAGAACCCAACCTGCTGTATAATAATCCTTCCGGGCGAGCAGCCAAGACCTTGAGACTTATTCCCCCAAAGGCTGCAACTTCTCCATTTCAGTTAAGAGTTACAGAGATTGGAACTTGGGATCTTACCCATGAAATGCATCTTGGCAATAATTGGAGATCGGTTGGAATGGGACGTTCGAGCTGAACCCGATTAAGGGCCAAACTGTATATTGCGTGGAAATGCATTAATTAAAACACCAGCAGGCTCTTCTGCTAGAGAAAAGAAACTTGACGGGAGGGGGGGGGTTGGAGTAGAAAGGCAACCTCTGCCCACCCTGTGTGCACATATACCCTTGGCATGTGTTTGTGGCATTTGGAAATGCAGGGAAGAGAGTACAAAACAACAACTGAAAGTGTAACAAAGATGACGGAGATGCTTTTGCAATTAACAAAGCATGATTCAACCCAAACTGAGTACTTTTGATCCTCACTGATTTCAGAAGGAGAGATGTAAGTACACCGATAGTTCTTAGGGTTTCATTTGCACACCCACCACAGATAAACACCCACCCTTGGCTGCAATCCCTGCTGTGAAGAAATTGAGGAGTGTGGGAGGAACAAACGGCTGCAAAATGGCCCTGTAAGGACACTCTAGGAATTTCCCCATCGTTCTCACAGGAAGAAGAAGAAGAGATTGGATTTATACCCTGCCCTTCACTACCCGAAGGAGTCTCAGAGTGGCTTACAATCTCCTTTCCCTTCCCCTCCCCTCCCCACAACAGATACCCTGTGAGGCAGGCGGGGCTGAGAGAGCTCTTTCAAGAACTACTCATGAGAAAACAGCTCTGAGAGAACTTGTAACTGACCCAAGGTCACCCCAGTAGCTGCCTGTGGAGGAGTGTGAAATCAAACCTGATTCTCCCAGATTAGAGTCCACGCGCCTAACCACTACACCAAACTGGCTCTCAAGGGTTGCTGTGAGGATAAAACGATGGAAAAGGATACCAGCCACTTTGGGTCCTCACTGAATTAAATAGATAAATAAATCTCTATGGTCTTTACCATGGAGATCAGGGGAAATTCCTACAGCACCGCCCAGAAGTGATGTCAGGTACTCCCCAAACTCCACCTTCCCCAGCGACTGCCCTCAAAATCTCCCCACATCTGCAGAGGCAGTGCTGGCATGGCAGACCCTAATAGTTCTCCAACCAAAACCAGTGAAATTTCAGCATGCTGAATCTGCCCTTTGTTTTCTGAGGAACGTACATCACAAAACAATCTCTCTCCCCCCCTCCTAAAAAAAAAAGACAATGCGAAAATCAGAACAGGTGCCGTGTTCGCCTACAGCCCTGAAAGCTTCGACCTCCTTTCCCGCTCAAGTTGAGCTCAGTGATTGAAGCCAATTTCAGTTCCTGGAAGTGTTTTCAGGTACACAAATGC
Source organism: Gekko gecko (assembly GCA_029375565.1). NCBI lineage: Eukaryota > Metazoa > Chordata > Lepidosauria > Squamata > Gekkonidae > Gekko > Gekko gecko. The sequence continues at coordinate 63,118,979 of JAPDNY010000013.1, read as the reverse complement.
CCTTCGAGCAGTACATAAAAGAAGTGATCAACCAGCGGTGGAAATATGGGGAATGCGCTTTTCTACGGCGTCTGAAGGAGCCCTGACTCTCCAGCCAAATTTTATCTCTAAATTCAATTCGTAACCGAGCAGTATTCCTATCACCTGCAAGTTGAAGGCAGAATTCTAAGAGCCAGAGAAACATTTGATATTCCTTCCTCCACGCTACTCGTACCATGGGTGCGGTGCAATTATAACTTCCAAGGTTCCCTCCCCAAGCTTTCTTTAAATGCCTTGAGCAAATCCATTTACCACCGTTTGGGGGGAACTGTTACAGCCACCTCTGGGGGGGATGTTCAGTTGAAGCTTCCCGTGTTTAGTTTCACCCTATTTATCTCCCCACTCGGTACTTAATAATCCTTCTGTATTCTGAGTGGTTTGCACCTTTCAGATAGTTCCAGACAATTATATCTTCTTTCGTCATATACCAGCATTTAAGAACATCAGCAGTAGTCTCACGGGTCGTCCGTGGTTGCTGCATTTGGAAATATCACTACTGCTGACTTCCATAAAACTCTGGGGAATTTGTTTTTCACCTTGACTGCTCTGGATTGAGAGAAACAAGTCCAGTTCTATAATTTGCGGAAGTCTAATTTTTAACTGACAAGAGGCGGCTTGTCAAACTTAGGGTACTGAATAGAAAGCTCCATGTGAGAGTGGCAAAAGAGCAGGTGTCCGTGGCAAATGGCGGGGGTGGGACTTCCCAGCATTGCCCCCTGTTCTCCACTGCTGCTTGGCAGGCCAGCAAGGTTAACATGGGGGCGCTTGCAGGTTTAACCATAGAGTTTTGGATGAATCCCAGAATGTCAGCGTGACGTGATGATGTCACTTCCAATTTTGCTCCAGAAGCGACATTGTGCTGATGCTGGCTCATCTGTCCCTGCCCCCAGTGTCTTCTGTTCCCTCCCAGCATCTCTAGTGGCATAATAATGAATAATAATTATCGTTTGGCATTGTGTGTGGTACAGCCAGGAGATCTGAAGATTGTCCAGCAGCCTTAAGTTCTGCTTAAGAGAGCCAGTTTGGTGTAGTGGTTAAGTGTGTGGACTCTAATCTGGGAGAACCGGGTTTGATTCCCCACTCCTCCACTCGCACCTGGTTGGATGACCTTGGGCAAGCCATGGTTCTGATAAGAGCTGTTCTTGAAAAAGAGCAGTTTCTGTCAGAGCTCTCTCAGCCCCACCCACCTCACAGGGTGTCTGTTGTGGGGAGGGGAAGGGGAAGGAGTTTGTAAGCTGCTCTGAGACACCTTTGGGTAGTGAAGGGCGGGGTATAAATCCAATCTCTTCTTCTTCTTGTTCTTCTTAAGTTCTAAATCTTTGATCTTATGCTGTTTTTTGTCCATTATAAACATTGACTTCTAAATCGTTTTGTGTTATGCACCTCTAGGTGGCGAGCTAGACTTTTTTTTTGGGGGGGGGCTGACAGAGCTGAGAGAGCTGTGATTGACCCAAGATCACCCAGCTGGCTTCCTGTGGAGGAGTGCAGAATCAAACCTCGTTCTCCGAATTAGAGTCCGCTGCTCTTAACACCACGCTGGCTTTCTCTAGTGGTAAATGATACACTCCACATATCTGAAGAAGTGTGCTGTGACTCATGAAATCTCATAAATGCATCTTTAAGGTGCCACTGGACTTTTGTTAAATGAACTAAGATACTGGGGAGAAAGGGAGCGAGATGGCTAATAATAAGTATTAAAGAAAGAGATTTAGTATTGGGGCAGAGAAGTCGAGATCTTAAATGTTGGGAGGCTTCTACGAGCTATGATTAACCTAGCCTAAAGCAGGCCCTTCAAGTACCGTCACTCAATGGCTTCTTGACAACCTCGCTGTTTTTGTAGTTCCATGCAGGCAGCAAAACATGTGAGATTCATCAACCCCCTGTGGGGTCGCATTGTGTGGCTGGTGGATGTGCAGGACTACAAGTCCTGTGGGGTACTACTCGAGGCTGGTGGGAGATGCTGTGAAGAGTGGCATGCAGCCTCCAAGAAAATATGAGGAGCAGTCTTGTTCAGCGTCTGGCGCTATGCGTTTTGAAGGAGAGCCACACTCAGCGGTATTCATTAATTGTTTGTTTTTAATGGCTTTCTCTCCCCAGCATTTGGGCAACAGAATCTTCTGGCAAGTCAGCCCAAATGGATGCTGATCTAGTCTTTTAGGACAGTCGACCAGTTAGGTATTCCAGTCAGGGCTTCTTGCCGCCTCCTCATACCTTGGGGAAGCTTTAAAGGTACAGCAGGGCTTTTTTTGTAGAAAAAGCCCAGCAGAACTCATTAGCATAATAGGCCACACCCAACAGCAGAAACTCATTAGCGTATTAGGCCACACCCTTGGCGGCACGGCCCATTAGCATATTAGGCCACATCTCCATGTAACCAGAAGTGTGGTCATCCAGCCACACCCACCTTTGCTTCTTATTCTGTTTACCTTGTTTGTTGTCAAAACACAGGACTTTTTTTCTTCTTCAAAACCCAGGGCTATTCTGTTTACTTTGTTGTCAAAACCCAGGGCTTTTTTGTAGCAGGTACTCCTTTGCATGTTAGGCCACACACCCCTCATGTAGCCAATCCTAATGAGTTTCTGCTGTTGGGTGTGGCCTGTTATGCTGATGAGTTCCTGCTGGGTGTGGCCAGCTCAGGAGCCAGCCAGAACTCTGTTCCTGTGCATTCCTGCCCAAAAATAGCCCTGAGGTACAGACAAGAATATACAGCTTAAAGGCCTTCCGCCTAATGTCACAGTCTCCAGTGTTCATGCTGTTTTTAACCTCTTAAAAGCCATGCCAGGGATACCGTTGGAAGCCTGATAGGAAAGAGTCTAGAGAAGGAGACCCTCTGGTGTTCTGAAGGTTGTTATACATTCCAGATTTCTGTGTGAGCAAGCGATAGGGTTGCCCATTCCAGACTGGGAAATTCCTGGAGATTTTGGGGGTGGAGTCTAGGGAGGGGAGGGGCTTCAGCAGGGTATAATGCCATAGAGTCCACCTTCCAAAGCAACTATTTCTCCTGGAGAAGTGATCTCTGTCACCTGGCTGTAATCCTAGGAGACCTCCAGCCACCAACTGGGGATTGGCAACCATGGCAGGCAGTGCTACTGCAAAGCTTACCGGCTCTTGTCCCTTGTTGTCTTTTTAAAAAAAATGAACCCTGTTTGCCCGTATGCCAGTGCCTTCGTACCACTGCCAAGGGGCACTGTCGGAGACATTTTACTTGCTCGCTTTCCCCACTGGCAAGCTTGTGCCTGCATTTGTGTTTAACTGGGGAAGGGGAACACTTTCTATAGTGAAGCCTGATTCATAGTGGCCGCAGCCTGCTATTAACGCATGTTAATTATCAGCGCTTAATTACAGAGGTAGCTGCAATTGCAGTGGATCTCTCTGTATCTTTTTAAAATTTCTCTTCTCCTCCCCCACCCCGCTTCTCCACCCTTCAAAGACTAAAGACAATGCATTAAACCCCCCCCCAAAAAAAAAGACATCGAAGGGCTTCTGGGATCTTGAATTTCCAGGTCTGCTAACACTGCTGGCAATAAACTCTTTGCTTTCCCTCCCAACTCCCCTCTTTTTGATTGAAGAACACTAGAAATCAGCCGGGGAGCAGGTGGTGTATTGTGTTAGATTAGCACTGATTGAATTCTTACACAGCCGGCTGATTGAGGCTCCTGTTCAGCAAGCACATGATTCTGCAAACATTGGTTTGCAATGAAGAGGACATTTCACTGGATCGTGTCCCTTAAGCAGCCTCCTTGGCTCTTTAGTGGCTTGCTACTTTGCTTACCCCTTTCTGTGCAGCATAGAGGGGAAGTCTATGCTGGAGTAACCCAGAAGGGACGAGGGGCAGCTGTAGTAATCACTGGCAACTCTGCGGTAAAGCCTGGGAGTGACATGGTGACATCACTGACTTTGCACCCATCCCCGTATCCCTACCCCTCACTGCCTTTGATCTGGCAACCGTACCTATGCCAATTTCAGGTTGGAAATTTCTGAGGATTCAAGGGTGGAGCCTGTGAAGGGTGTGTTTGGGGAGCAGAGGGACCTCAGTGGGGTTTAAAGCCATAGAGTCCACTCTCCAAAGCAGCCATTTTCTCCAGGGGAACTGATGCCTGTTGTCTGGAGATCAGTTCCAATTCCGGGAGATCCCCGCGCCCCACCTGGAGGTTGGCAACCCTATTAGATAGTCCAGAGGGTGGCAGGCTGCTGGCTAAGTCTGTCTTGTCTTTGTTGAACACAACTTTGGAAACAAACAGGGGCCTTTTCTTCTTCTTCTTCAGAGCAGGCCTATCCACATCCATTCACTGGTTCCTTTGGAAGGGAATAATTTTGAGCGATTCTAAGACTCTTATTGGTCAGTGGGTCTGTCTGTCTATCTATCATCTGTCTATCTGTCTGTCTGTCTAGATTTACATAATAATAATACAATTAAAATAATGTTAAATTTACACATAGTAACATAATATCATAAAATACCATGTAAACCGAGAGATCAGATGTTAAAGCAATTCAATATCTAATCAGATGTCCAGTCAGGATCAGGCCACTGATGGACGATTGGCCAGTAAAGCTGGGGGGGGGACATCCGCTGCCTCAACCAAATGCCCAGTGGAAGAGCTCCATTTTGCAGGCCCTGCTGAACGGTAATAAGTCCCACAGGGCCCTGATCTCATAAGGGAGATCATTCCACCAGGCAGGGGCCATCGGACATCCCTGGGGCTGGGGACCACCAGAAGATGTTGGTTTGTGGACTTCAGTGCCCTTTGGGGCTTGTATGGGGAGCGGCAGTCTCCGTAAGGCCCCATTGACCAAGCCTGTCAGTCTTTCCCAGGAAGGAGGGAAAGAAAGAAAAAATGACCAATCATGGTCTTTTTGTTCAGATCAAGAAATGTTATGGTTACCAAAGACTGATGGACTTAAGTGCTGTCTCTTTAAACCCATCTCTCTTTTTACCCCATTCAGAGTAAGTCTATACAATAGAATGAAGCCAAGGTGTTTGGTTTCCTTCATGCATGCCCATTTCACTCAGGTCATTTAGCCCAACCCTTTCCAAAAGACAGCCATCTCCTATGAGTAAGACAGAAGACCTGGGAGAGGAGGATATGCCCAGGTATGTGTCTCAATATGAAATATTCTGGGAAGTTGGCTATGGAAGGTAACTCAAACTGGGGTTCTCTGCACACTAACCTGGGAGTGAATCCAGTGGGACTTACTTCTGAGTAAACCTGCACAGGAGTGCCCTGTCAGCCATTGAACATAATATGTACTTAGGGAAAAGGCTGGAAATGCTCACCTCCCAATATAAACTTCTGTGCTCCAAAACAACTAAATGTATTTCAGGCTACAGTACTTTATATCCTTGCCTGAAAGGAAAAGGACTCGCTTCTGGCTATGCATAAGTGATTGAAAAAAAAGGCATTCCACACATGCGATCTATCATTTTGTTACCAGAACTTCTGAAAAATGTTAACTGCTGACAGCGAGAGTATTAGGTCTCCTGAAAAGTCTCTTCTCTGGGTCTAGAAACCCTTAATATGGTTTGGGCTTGTCTACCTAGTTGATCAACCGGTGGTGAGGGAATACCTTTGACTTCTACAAGTGGCCCAAGGCCTCCTTGCTTTGCCTGGCTTCGCAGCATAGAAAATGAGTTCTTGAGCTAGGGATTTGGAGACTTGATCAAACTGAGATTTGCAGTGCTCATCGCCTTGTCTCTTAAGACCTTACTCTTGTGATTAGTGTGTTCAGTAGTGGGTTTTAGGAAAGGGCAGCATGTCACAGGATTTCTCTCCTGCATTGGGTATACTGCTGTTGTAAGTGCAGGTGCAAAAGAAGTGTATTTCATAGAATCATAGAGTTGGAAGGGGCCTCCAGGGTCATCTAGTCCAACCCCCTGCACAATGCAGGAAATTCACAAATACCTCCCTCTCCACACCCTCAGTGACCAATGTTCCAAGCCAGAAGATGACAAAAAACCTCCAGGATCCCCAGCCAAACTGGCCTGGAGAACAATTGCTTCCTGACCCCGAAGTGGCAACCAGCATTTCCCTGGGCATGTAAGAAAGGGCCATAAGAACTAAGCACTGAGGCAATCCTTCCTGCCCTTCCTCTCATGATCTGCCCAAGTTCACACAAACAGCATTGCTGTCAGATGGCCATCTAGCCTCTTCCTTAAAACCTCCAAAGAAGGAGAGCCCACCACTTCCTGAGAAAGCCTGTTCCACTGAGGAACCACTCAAACTGTCAGGAAGTTCTTCCTAATGTTTAGGTGAAAGCAGTTCTGCTTTAATTTCAACCTGGTGGTTCTGGCCCAACCTTCTGGGGCCTGACCTTCTTTGGTAACAACTCCACACCATCCTCTAGATGACAGCCCTTCAAGTACTTGAAGATGGTTATCATATCATTTGATTGGCTTCGGAGCAGGGTTTGGTGTTTCCATTTCCTATAATTGGAGAAGTATGTCTAGAATACTTTCCAAGCGCAGTTATCTTCTGAAGTGTGATGGAGTGAAAAGCAGAATTCTCCAGCTTTGTGTAGTGTTGATTCTGTCCCCATATAACATTGACTACTAGGATGCCAGCTCTGGGTAGGGAAACAACTTTCGAGGTTTTGGGAGGGTGGAGGGGGGTTCGGGGAGGGGGGACTTCAGCAGGGTATAATGCTACAGAGATCACCCTCATAAGAATGTAAGAGAAGCCATATGGGATCTCCAGTCCAACTCTGTGTCACCCAGTGGCCAAAACCCAAGTGCCATCAGAATGGCCACCAGTAGGGCCATAACTCCAGAAGTCCTCCCACTGTTGCCTCCAAGCACCAAGAATACAGAGCATCACTGCCCCAGATATAGTGTTCCATCTATACCTTGTGGCCAATATCCACTGATAGACCTCTGCTCTTAAGAACATAAGAGAAGCGATGTTGGATCCTGGGACTTCAGACCCACATTTCATCAAAGTCAGTATTGTGAACTCAGACTGGCAGACTGGCAGTGGCTGGCATGTGCTTCAAACAGAGGTCTTTCACATCACCGACTGCCAGATCTAATAACCATGCCCTGCCTCCCCTTATTCTCCTGGGGGTTACAGGCATGTACCTGGCAATCCAACTTAGTGCTGGAGGCTGCGGTTGAAATTTAGTGATAGGCATCCTATTTATCCATCTGCAGCAGGGAATTACCAGCCCCAGCAGCCCCAATTCTCCACCCCTAAGGAACTGGGAAGTGGGAGAAAAAAATGGCCTCCCCCCTAGTGATGGTCTAGGAGATTCCCCTAGTCTCTGTGGACCATAGAAAGTAGGAGGCAGCCTAGTGCATCACTGGAAATGACATCACATCTCCCCAGACTCCAGACTCCCCAGGTTTTTGTTGCTGTTCAGTCGCACAGTTGAGTCCGGCTCTTTGCAACCCCATGGACCACATCATAAGAACATAAGAGAAGCCAGTGTTGGATCAGGCCAATGGCCCATCCAGTCCAGCACTTTGTGTCGCACAGTAGTCAAAACCCAGTTGTCATCAGGAGGTCTACCAGGAGGGCCAGACCTCCAGAAGCCCTCCCACGGTTGCCCCCCAAGCATCAAGAATACAGAGCATCACTGCCCAAGACAAAGTGTTCCATCTAGACCTTATGGCCACCACTGATGGACCTCTGCTCCATATGTTCATCCAATCCTCTCTTGAAGCTATCTATGCCCTCCAAAGCAGCCATTTTCCCCAGGGGAACTGATCTCTGTTGCCCGGCCCCACCTGAAGGTTGACAATAGGTGACCCTACACTAGACCTTAAATTTTGGTTCAACCCTGTCCCTGAACTACACTCAAGTTCACCCCTGTAATTATCTTGAGGTATTTTTTGTTTCCACATTACATTGAGGTCACCCTGGTTTTGCCCCACGCTTGTCCCAGGATAAAAGGATGCTGTTATAACCAGGGATAAATCTAAGGTATTGTGTCGTGAGTTGAACTCTGATAAAACCAGGGATGAGATCCAAGTGCAGAAAGGACCAATGACAACCCTATTGACTACCCTGCCATCTGCTCTGCCAACTCTATTGGGTAATGGACACTGCTGTTGCCACAGTCATAGAAAACCAAAGGTTTTAGTTTGTTTTTAATTTGACTTGTAAGGGTGTTACTAAAGTGTTCACCGCCCTGAGACCTGCTCGCAGGGGAGGGCAGTCTAACAAGTCAAATAAATAAATAAATAAATAAATAAATACATTCATAAATAACTAAATACATGTTCTGAGGAATTTGTGTGTGTGTGTGTGTGTGTTTTCCAGTCATGGCTTCACATTTTCTGGAGTTGTCGCCAAGCTCTGAAAACAGGCCCCATGATTTTAGCAAATGTTCAGATTGCTCCAGTAAAACCCCTTGCATTGGCTTACTTTTGCAGGAAGCCCTGGGCAATGTAGTTCTGCGAGGCATTTAGGAAATAGAGCAGTCCCCACTTCCACACCACATCCCCCCTCCATTCTTTTTTTTGGGGAAACAACCATTACAGAAAAATAGATTCCATGCTTATTTAAATCTGTGCAGTAGTGAGTTATCCGCTCAGATCTTGCTAGTATCCATGAGAACAAAATAGAGTTTACTGTAATCCATAAGGCCCAGGGAAGAAACAAAGAGGGAACACACTAAAGATCTCCTGATTGGTAAAATGGGATGTCACCCTAGCTGAGATCCGGGTTGTAACCCTAGATTCCAAATTGGGTGGTAATATTCTGGAGCAGACCCAAGCTGTGGCCCATTCTCAAAACAGTTTGAGCGGCCTCAGTCTAAGGAACAGTTAGAGTTGCCAATTCTGGGCTGAGAAATTTCTGAAGATTTGGGGACTGAAGCCTGGGGAGGGACCCCGGGGGGTACAATTCCATAGAGTCCACCCTCCAAAGTAGCCATTTTCTCCAGGGGGAACTGATCTCTCTTGTCTGGAGTTGAGTTGTAATGCTGAGAGATCAGCATGCCTCGACTGGAGGTTGGCAGCCCTGGAGAACCCCAGAGGCCCCTTAGAATGATAGAATCATAGAGTTGGAAGGAGCCATACAGACCATCTAGTCCAACCCCCTGCCCAATGCAGGACCAGCCTAAAGCATCTCTGACAAATATTTATCCAGCCTCTTCTTGAAAGCTGTCAGTGAAGGGGAGCTCACCACCCTTCCACAACAGGGCAGCATTCATTGGCCACCATTGTTGAACAGCTAATAAGAATGGTGAAGTTAATTAGTGTATTGCGAAGGGTTGGTGATTAAAACCTCAAGAGAGCTGTTGGGCTGGATTGCTTGCTGTCAAACCAGCCTGCTTCAGTCTCTGGGATGGGCTTGAGCAAAATTACTGGTTTGAGTATCAAGAGCCAAGCGTTTCTATCCAAGAAGGACTTTCTGTCAGTCAGCCAGCCAGTCAGTCAAGGTCTTTATTGCACAAGCCGTAAACCATGGCAAGGAATCAAGAACACATATATATGGACATAAAATACCTATTTCACTTACCCAAATTAAAGCAATAAAAAATACATACCCTGACCTTAATTTATATGAAACCTGACTTTTGCAGCAGCCTAAGCAGAATTAGAGGTATGATTAGCAATATTTCAATCTTCTCCCATGAAAAGACCACCTCCCCCCGCATCACTGGGGTTGCCAGGTCCCTCCTGGGAACTGGTGGGGGCTGGGGGTATGTCGCAGGAGTCGGAGGCAGGCCCAGCTGACATTGCAGCAATGTTTCTATGTCACTTCCATCATGACCTGGAAGTGACATCATCACACAGTGATGCCAGGATGACACAGTAGTATTTGAGCAAAAACTCTATCATAAATTTGGCGTCTACCACAGAGTTTTTGCCTAAATAACAGAGCATCGCCCTTTGGGTCACATTGGAAGTAGGATTGCCAGGTCTTCTTGTCATTCCAGCGGGGGGGGGATTGGAGGGCATTCTGGGCATGGGTGGGGACATTGCATGACATCCCTGATGCAATGACATCACTTGGAAGTGACATCATTACGTGGGGATGTTGTGTGGGGAATGCTCTGGTATTTGGGCAAAACTCTCTGGGGGTTTTGCCCTCAAAACCACAGAGTTTGCCCAAATACCAGAGCATCCCCATATGATGTCCCTGACATGATGATGTAATTTCCAGGTAATGTCATCACATCAGGGATGTCACACAGTAACGTCCCTGTTTTGGGACAGGGTTTCCCCTGCAGCCAACTGGTCTGTGGCTGGGAGAAGCCCCTGAAACTGGGAGATCCCCTGCCTAGACTTCGGGGCTGGTAAGAACTTATGTAGATAACGTTGCTGCAACGTTGACTGGGCCTGGCTCTTTTTCCAGGTAAGACTTTCCCCACCAGCCTGCTGATCAGCAACAGGGCTGTGGGGCCCGGAGGCAGGGGATCCCTGCCTCCACCAGGGGGTTCTGGGAACCCTACCCCCATCGCAATATTACTATTCAAAACAGGCATTGCCCACTTTCCCCTTACATATCAGTACAGTCTAGAAACTAAGCTTTTTCTCTGTGTTACAAACGCATAATCTCAGTTTAAAGCATTTCCCCCTATTGACTTTCCAGTATTACACAGAGACTAAAATCTTAATGATGTAAGTAATTGCTGATTATGATTGTTAATAAAAATGGCCATCTGTTGAATATACAATGTGTACCAAAATTTGCATGCGCTTCAGTGATGCACCTAGTTAACTTTGTATTATTCTCCTGGTCTTGGTTTTTGTCTTCTGGGTGGACTGTTGTCTTTGGGTGCCAGATCTGCTCTCTGCCATCTGATTTGTCTACTCATGCTATTCTGCCTTTTCCATGCCATCCTCCACAGATTGATAGTATGTTGTGTTAGCTCTTTCAATCAACCATGGCTCAGCGGTAGAGAACTTGCTTTGCCTGCTGAAGGTCACAGGTTCAATCCCTGTCATCTCTGGTTAAAGGATCTCTGGTTTCTATTTGGGTCAGATCAGACCTTTATCTCCCTACAAGCAGGAGAGTCCCTGACAATATTCCGGTAGATGATCAGTCTGATATGGTATCAATTAGATTTGCATATATCACTAGCTGCCCAGATGAAGATGGGCTACTTCTTATACTTAATAAGGCAGGGGTCCCCAGCCTTCATCAGTCGACAGGCACCTTTGGAAGTCAGATACAAGGCAATGGGCAGAACCACTAAATGGCTGCCATGGGAAGTGGCCCCAACCACTTAGTATGAGCTAGTTCAGAGTTTTTTAGCCTCCGGCTCACACATTTTTGTCTTAGCTCAGGAAGGATGGCTCCAGAGCAAACTAATTTATGCAGTAGCCAAGTCACCTGCTCACAACTTTAACGCGAGTAGCTTAGAAGGTGGAATTTTTGCTCACAGGACTCCATAGCTTAGAGGGAGCATTGATCCTAGGGTTGCCGGACCCCCAGGCAGGTTGGGGATTCTCCTGATTTCCGGGACTCTAGCCCCACCCCCAAACAGGCATGCCACTGTGCAACTTCCCTGTCACAATGACATCACCCGGAAGTGACGTTATTATGTTGCCGATGTCGGAGGGGTGACACTCTAGTTTTTGGGCATACTTTATGGTTTTAAAGTTCCGGACTACTCGGCAAGAGGTTGCAACTGACAACTCTAGGGGATTCCCCCGGTGCCACCTGGAGGCTGGCACCAATGTTCCCTCTAAGCGGTGGAATCTTGTGAGCAAAAATTCTACTTTGTGAGCTACTGGCATTAAAGTTGTGAGTGCACGATTTGGATACTGCATAAATTAGTTTGCTCTGGAGCCATCCTTCCTGAGCCAAGACAAAAATGTGTGAGCCGGAGGCTAAAAAACTGTGAACTAGCTCACACTAGCTCAGCTTAGAGGGAACACTGGCTGGCACCCCTAAACCTTGGGCTACTCCCAGTTCTCTCAGAACTCTCTCAGCTCCACCGACCACACAAGGTCCCTGTGGTGGGGAGAGCAAGGGAAGGTGATTGTAAGCCACTTTGAGACTCCTTAGGGCAGAGAAGAACAAGGTGCAAAAACCAGCTGTTCTCCTCCTCCTATCAGATCTCCAGTGGACAGGCAGAAGGCCTGCAGAGCACAAGCCCTACCTGGTGCAGCCTACTTACTGTAGACACTTGGCAGGTGCCAGGAAAGGTGTTGGAAGGGGTCATGGATGGTATCCATGAATACTGCATTGGGGACCCCTTTACTAAGGTCACATTAACTGTTGGATTTTCTTGTTTGTTTTTTCAAAAAAACCTCTATGTGAGACATTGGTCATACTTGGTGGATGAGAATAGCGCCAAGGAAGTTGAAGGGAAAGAACTTGAGTAGACGTGTGCCAAGAAATGGACGGGCAGAGTCCTGGCAGCACGAGAATCCCTGGTGCCAACAGAAGGGATTGGGAGTTAAAGCTAAGAGCCTTCTGTCCTCATCACCATGAATAAATATCATTAGTAACAAAAGCGGAAGCCCAACAGACACCATCCTTCCCTGTAGGACCTATTGTATTAAACCCGACGTTACATGCCGCAGATGTCATTGTACTGGAGGCTAATTTGACGATTTATGTTGTTGAGAGAGGATTAGTGGAACCTCTGTTTTGATGGCCTGTTTCTAATTTGCATCTTTAACGAGGTGGGAGCCCAGCCAGGTTCTGTTCTTTTGTGTTTACTTCTGAGGAACTGTGTTTATTTCTGATGATTACAAAATAAATCTTCTCTTCCTCTCCCTCTCCCCCCCCCCTCCACCCCAACCGCCTGGAATGAAATGCCTTTGGAGCATGTTAACTTTGTAACTAGAATAACTACAAGAAGAAAAGGAACCATCCAATTATGAGCCCCCAGGATTTTTTTAAAAATGTAATTAATGTTCCCTTCTCAAAGAACCCAGCGCCCACGCGCGCCTTCTGATTCTTCTGAAGATATTTGGAAGTTTTGCAGGTGAAATGCGGAGTCCAGGTTACTAATTATAGGAAAGAAATGTTGTGTGTTGTTTCAGCTCTTCCCTAAAGCTGGATTAACCATTCTGCAGACTGAAAGGTCTGTGGTTTGGCAGTTCGAGACCCTAGTGCCAAGTGACGGAGTGAGCTCCCGTCTCTGGCCCCAGCTCCTGCCAACCTAGCAGTATGAAAGCAAGAAACTGCAAGTAGATAAATAGGTACCACTTCGGTGGGAAGGTAACAGTGTTCTGTGCACCTCGGCGTTTAGCCATGCCAGCCACATGACCACGGAAACATCTTCGGACAATGCTGGCTCTTTGGCTAGCTTTCGAGCAAGGGAAACCTTTACCTTTGCCTTTAAGTTAGTACCAGTTTAGTGACCCAGGCAAATTATGTTCTGGCCACTGGCCTATGCTGAGCCCATATTGATCTATTACAGCCCATATTGCACCATTATGCAAGCTTTACTGACTTTTAATTATTATGATTTTCAAGACTATTTCATGATTTGGGGGAGCGATGGGTAAGTTTAGGCCCTTCAAAGACTCCCAAACATTCCACTGCTCAGGGATGTACACTTCTACCATCTTCATTTTGTTTTGGGATTTCAGAAAGTGCATAATTATTGCTTTCCCCAAATTTAATGCATATTGGTATGGTTTCCAAAATCTGTTTGAAGTATTTTTTTTTCAGGTCTGGGAATACTGGGTATCAGTAGACCTGGCTTCCGTCTGGGTATATTGGAATAAGGGTTGCCAATTCCAAGTTGGGAAATCCCTGGATACTTGGGGAAGGTGGAGTTTGGGTAGGGGAGGGAGCTCACCTGTCGTGTGATCTCATAGAGCCCAACTTCCAGGGGAACTGACCTCTGCCTGGAGATCAGTTGCAATTCTGGGAGAGCTCCAGCCCTCACCTGCAAGCTGGTAACCCTAAGTGAAATAAATGGAGGTAGATTCGTCTCCAGATGCCTCCGTCTATTTCCCCTGTTTTAAGTGAGTGTTAGGACTGACATTTGGCGGTAGGGTTGCCAGCTCCAGGTTGGGAAAGACCTGGAGATTTGGAGAGTGGAGCCTGAGGAGGTCGGGGTTTGGAGAGGGGAGGGGCTTTGGTGGGGTAGAATGCCACAAAGTCCATCTTCCAAAGCGGCCATTTTCTCCGGGTGAACTGATCTCTGCCACCTGGAGATCAGTCGTGATAGCGGGAGGCCTCCGGCCACCACAGTGTGAAGACCATGGGTTCTGTTATTAGAGAGTCAACATGGAGGGTTTCCTTCAAGAGTTGATAAGTAGTAATGGATAAGAATCGGGATCGCTACACACTCAGATAAAGCAAATATCGTGAAACGAATTGTTTCCATTGCACAGTATCCGTGGCGTATACAGAAGACAATTTTCTACAGAGTTACTGCAGTAAATGTTTTTGCAACTTTTCTTTATTGACTCTTCGTTATTTTTGTCACGGATGTTGTTTTTGGTATTCCACTTCCTCCCGTGATCTCTCGTTTTTGGCTCCTACCACCTGGAAGTTGGCAACCCGATCTGGAGGCCGGGTCTACAACCTATTGAAAACAGTGCTGAAATAATTCCAAAAAAACCCCCAAAAAACCCTCTCTTGAAATGTTGGGACTGCTTTGTTGGTTTCAGAGTATTTCAGATCTGAAAGGGAACAGGGAAGTTCAGGCACTGTTTCAGATCAGAAAAATCCAAATGTTCTCTGTTCCATCTGCCCCTTCCATTTGCAAATACACAATCACACTGAGCTAGCCTATTTGTCTTCCTCTGTGGTCACAGTGCTAGCAGGGCTAAAGAAAGTCAGAGAAAGTTGTTTTCTCCAAACAGGGATTGGGGTGTGTGTGTGTGTTAGCTTTGTGGTTGGGGAATTCTCTCCGGCGTGAGCCTGGCCTGTTATCATCCCTCGTAGCCTTCCCAAATTGCTTGTCAGTTATGTTAATATTATTAACTTCTGTAGCGTGCTACTGAATCAAGCTCTTGCTTTAAAACTCTGTGGGGTTTATTGGTCTTTTTTGGGTTTATCCTGCAGGGTTTTGGTTTCTTTGATGTTTTATTAATTTTCCATGAATCTTGCACTAGCACTTAATTGCCCAGATTACCCTACTGGCTCACATAATCGTTTTGCATCTGGTCTGACTTGCAGTCTGCTTCAAACAAAACCCGCGAGCGCTTGAATGGCTTGTTTACACATATCCAAGCAGGTCAAAATTGTCCCTGAATACAAACCACTTTGGATTCTAATCAAGGTACAGTATGTTTGAATTCTCCTTCACTATAGGGGGATAATCCCTGTATAAATAAAACTAGTATATCAGGGGAAGGGTGAAGCAAAAAACCCTTCCCATGGCCATCTACTTTTCTGTGTGCATGGACTTTTGGGATCTCTCTGGTTTTTTTCCATCGTCGCCACTGACTTATGTACAATATAGCAGACCGTGGCTATTGCTCTTCCCCCAGTCAGTGCTTCCTCTAAACTGTGGAGTCTTGTGAGCAAATATTCTACTTTGAGAGCTACTGGCATCAAAGTTGTGAGCAAGTGATTTGGCTACTGCATAAATTAGTTTGCTCTGGAGCCCTCCTTCCTGAGCTAAGACAAAAATGTGTGAGCCAGAGGCTAAAAAACTGTGAGCTAACTCACACTAACTCAGCTTAGAGGGAACACTCCCCCCAGTATCCATACTTTTAGCTGCATACTTGCAGCAAGCTCTGATCTGTGTTCAAACTGGTCTTCCTTGGCTCTTCCACGTGATTGTAGACCAACTGCCTCGTGACAGGTGAAAAGACACCATCGTGCACAGATACCCCTACTTTCTCTCCGCACCCCCATGTTCAGAGGCATGGCATGTTCTCCGTGCAAGGGAGGTGTTTAGGATGACTTCGGGTGGGGGTTATTTTGTTATTTTCAAATTCTAACATCCAAGTTGTTCTTCTCCTCTCTCCCCACCCATATCTGTTCTCACTCGTCCGTTTTAATTTGTGGTTTTAAATTTTTAAGTTGAAAGGGTTTCAATGGTACATTTTTTGGGGGAAATGTTTTGAGCTACTTTGTAGACTCAGATTTTAAAAAATAGAGTGATTTAATTTTTTTTAAAAATAGAGTGATTTATTTTTTAAAAAAACAGACTGATTCATTTTTTTAAAAAAATAGACTGATTTAAAAAATTAGAGTGAAATAATCAAACAAGCAGGCTCAGGGAGGGATATCTGATGAAGGGTTTATGTGGTCTACAGATCATCAGATAATGCGCAACTGTGATCATTTGCCTCCCAGATTACAATCTGGAGGGTGAATGATTACTGGAGCACCATATTGAATGGTGTGTTGATCTCCCCTACCTTTCAAAATGTGGAGCCGGACTAAGTGGCCAGCTGGCTTCCACAGAGTATTAGATTTCTTATTAGACATATTGAGGCCCCCATTGTTCCAGCAGGTCAAGAACTTCAGCATGGTAATACACAAATAATGAAAACAGCAGGGAAGGGAATCTTCCAGAGAACGATTAAACTAATGTGCACCATTCTGCCCAGAAAGTGATTTCACAGAGTTGTCAACATGTAGGGTTGCCAGGTCTGATTGGGGAAATACCTGGAGATTTTGGGGGTGGAGCCTGGGAAAGTCAGGGTTTGGGGAAGGGCCTGCCCTCCAAAGCAGCCATTTTCACCCAGGGAACTGATCTCTGTTCTCTGGAGATCAGTTAACAGTTGGAGATCTCCAGGCCCCACCTGGAGTTTAGCAATCCTACCAACATGGGGACT
Organism: Gekko gecko; assembly: GCA_029375565.1. Lineage (NCBI taxonomy): Eukaryota > Metazoa > Chordata > Lepidosauria > Squamata > Gekkonidae > Gekko > Gekko gecko. The sequence continues at coordinate 63,102,286 of JAPDNY010000013.1, read as the reverse complement.
GGAGTTCTTCTGGAACTGATCTCCAGAGTACAGGGATCAGTTGCCCTGGAGGAAATGACTCCTTTGGAGGGTGGACTCTTATCTCAGTTTGGTGTAGTGGTCAAGTGCACAGACTCTAATCTGGGAGAACCAGGTCTGATTCCCCACTCCCCCACTTGCAGTTGCTGGATGACCTTGGGCAAGTCATAGTTCTGTCAGAACTGTTCTCTCAAGGATAGTTCTGTCAGAGCTCTCTCAGCCCTACCTACCTCACAGGGTATCTGTTGTGGAGAGGGGAAGGGAAAGGAGTTTGTAAGCTGCTCTGAGACTCCAATCCAATCTCCTCCTCCTCCTCTTCCTCTTTTTGCCTGCTGAGGTCACTCCCCTCTCCAAACCCTGCCCTCCCCAGGCTCCATCCCCAAATCTCCAGGAATTTCTCAACCCAGAGTTGGGAACCCTATGATTATGCCACCCATCCTCAAAGTAAGAAAACTTACCAGTTGGGGGGAAAAACAACAGGGCTGGGAAGGAGCTATTTCCATTTCTTCTGGAATTCAGGCGTTTTCTTTCCCTTTTCCGTGTATATATTGCAGTAACGCGATTGTTTCGGAGATGGATTGGGAGCCTTCAGGAGAATGTTAATGTTGGTTTGCCTTTGTTCTTAATTAGAGCCCTTCAAGGAGAAACCTCCTGGCCTGGTTTATTATCCAGCTTTGTCAGGGCTTGTCTGCTTTATCTAAACACTTTAAAGAAGTCTCTTTACCTGTTTGCTTACTGCAGACTTTACTGTAATCCCGGTCAATTGGAGATGGGTTAAAAAGGGATCGCTGCGGAGAGTTAGGAAGTGGCACAGGCTTAAACAGCTAACGGGCTGTTGATTGGTCTTTGAGCATACTAAAAAAGCGGGCCTGGGTGAGAGCGTGTGTTTGATTTTTAAGGCTCGGTGATGGGTAAACAGTTTAATTTACAAATGGAAATATTTAATGTCAGGAATATTTAGGTACCAGTGGCATTCTTTCAGCCTGCCGTTCCCCAGTTCCTTTACATCTGCAGACTTTTCTCCCTCCATGGAGTCTAATTCCAAGAATGATCAGGAGCTCTTGGGCCTGTTCCAAACCATTTTTGGCAGAGCACAAAATGGAGCTGTTCCACTCGGCTCATGCTCCGTAGAATCGAGACTGGCCGTGTGTTATGAAGGCTGCCGCATGCTGGCCCACCTTGGCTTGTGACGTGCCATGCAGCTCCAGGCTTTGCCACTTTGACATTCCCAGGGTGGTGGGTGAAGGGTGAGCATTACAGTGGCTCCTATGCTATTAGCAGGGTTGTCAGCCTCCAGGCAGCACCTGGAGATCTCTGGCTATTGCAATCGATGTCTAGATGAGCAAGGACAGTTCCCCTGAAGAAAATGACTGCTTTTCAAGGTGGACTCTATGGCATTATACCCAGCTGAGGCCCCTCTCTTCCCCAAACCCTGCCCTCCCCAGGCTTCACTCTTAAAATCTCCAGGTATTTCCCAATCCAGAGCTGGCAACCCTAAAGTTACCAACTCTGGACTGGGGAATTTCTGGAGATTTGGGGAGGGGTGGGACCTCATCAGGAGCGTGATGCCGTAGAATCTACCTTTCAAAGATGGATCTCAGTCATCTGGAGATCAGCTGTAATTCTGGGAGATATCCAGGCCCACCAGGGGTACGACAACTCTGGCTGTTAGAGGAATGCAAGAATGGCGCCCAGTGAGGGGTCATCATTGCCGTTGGTCATCTGAAAGCCTCTGTGCTGGGGGGGGGGAGCCTGCACATTCGGGCTGCTCCGCATGTCTTTCTGGGGTTGGCTGTCAGCTTCCATGCAACAAACCACTCAACCAGGGGTGACTTACTATGCAAGCCAGTCTTCTCTTTGCCGCAAGAGATAGTTTCACCATGTGTCAGCTTTGGGTCCACCCGTGACGCATGTAAGTTATGAAAGGTATAAGAGAATGTCACCTATTGTTTCCTACGCTTAGGACATTTATCTGCAAAACTAGATTATCGATGGGCTAGATAGGTGGTAACCTGAAAAGGGCTTTTCAGGGGTGGTGCCAAAACTCTGGAACTGTCTCCCGAGGTAGTCTGTCTCCCTCTATCTTCTACCAGTGGGTGAACATTATTTGTTTTGTTTTCTTTGGCAGCCGCTCACTGTCTCTTATCGGCCCCCTCTCCCCTGTTTGTGTGCCTGAGTGTGTATGTTTTTGTTTTAATGTAATTGTTGTAAATAATTTGCATATATTTATCTGTATTTTAACATTGTTTTGATTATCCGCTGCCTTGGGGACTCTATGCTGAGTGGAAAGGTGACATAGAAATGTTTTAAATAAATACATTAAGAGTGCGATCACACGCACAGTTAGACCCACCATAGGCACAAATGCCAGGTGGATTTAAAGGGCGCGATCGGATACAAACACCTGGGAAGCACCCCGTACTCGTCGGCAACCCGTTTTGCTCCACCGCAGGAGCGGAGTAAAAAGATACCAGGGAGAATCTGGTAGTAAATGGGTTGCGACGGGCCATGGACGGAGTTTCCCATGTCTGATTGCTCCAGAGTGCTCTCGTGGCATTGGAATGGTCTGATCAGGCCATCCCAATTCCATGCCATTGTTTCCCCCCTCCCCTTCTCAGTATGTGCATCATCACAAACTCCCATCAGGAGCCCTCAATGCGGAGATGCAATTCATCAATTCCTCGTTTAAGCGCATTGAAAACAAACAGCAAAAAAAACCCGACTTACCCACGGTTGCGTCTGATCACACAGTGACGGGCTGTGCCCGCAGCTTCCAAGGACTGTGTTTTTGTGTGTGTGTGTGTTTTCTAAACAAAATTTTATTGGATTACTTTCAACATTGTTAAACATCGTTACCAATACAATTTCACAAAATTTTTACCCTATCCCCCCACCCCCCTAATAGGCTTCCAACACTGCTATTAACAAAAAAAAGAAAATTAAAAGGTAATCAAGTTTAGATTTATAACAATCGACAAACCAGGTAACCTAATTTCAAATATATAAAGGCCTGACTTTTACAAACATAATTTCCAACCAAGGTACAGTACAATCAAATATTCATTTCATTTCTCATTCACTCTCAATACAAATCAAGATTGTACATTTTCCCTTTCATTTTATATGCAGTTTCCATATACAATTTCAGGCCCTCCCAGTCTTTTAAATACAGTTCTGCCATTTGTCCATTTAGTTTTTTGTCATTTTGTCCATTTCGGCTAAAAACAGCAGTTTTCTTAACCAATCATATATATCTGGCACCTTCTCCGTTTTCCATTGTTGAGTCTTCCAAGGACTGTGTGATCGTGCAACTGCAGGTCAAATTCCTCTGGAAGAAATATTTATTTATTTATTTATTTGGATTTGTATCCTGCCCTCCCCGTAAAATAGCCTTGCTTCCCCCCTGCTTTATCATGGTGGTGTGACCATCCCCTAGAAATAACAAGTAAAGACCAAACTGCACTTTATGCAGCCATGGAGGTGACTCATACGCTGGGGGCACTGGACAGGAGATGGGGAGGGGAGGGACTGTGGTTGTGATAGGGCACCTGCTGCAGAAGGTCCCAGGTTCAATCCCCGCCATCTCCAGTTAAAGGAACTGGGTACTAGCTGATATGAAAGACCTGTACTTGAGATCATGGAGAGCTGTTGCCCGTCTGAGTAGACAATGCTGACCTTGATGGACCAAGGGTCTGATTCATTATAAGGCAACTTTATATGTTTGTTTGTCTTTTCCCAGTCTAATCCCCCCTCCAAAACTGTTGGCAACAGGAAGGGGGGAATGCAAGTATATTATTCCTCCCCCTCCCATCGGTAACAGCAGCACAGAGAGGAGCAATTTAGAGACAAAAAATAACACAGTACCAAACAGATTAAAACACTCTTCCTCTCCACCATGTCTGGGAACAGATGGGCAGCCCTGCACAGTTGCAGTCGGCTTTAAAAAAGACAAAAAACAGATTAATTGGGATATCCGGTAAGCTGGTTCATATGCCATGTACCCTTTAGCTCTAACTTTCAGGATTCCAGATGTGTGATTGATAGTTTGCATGCCCCCCTCATATATTGTTGTTCCCTGTTCAAAGTGCAGGAAGGCTTACAATTGTTTATCCTTGTTTGCTATCCATGTGCTGACTGTTGCGCATGGTGCTGGGCTGATGCTCAGAGGACTCAGCTTTTGCATTTCCATCCCACCACTGGCTAACGGTGCCGTGTGCCATGTGGCGCAGTGTCACGGGTCTGTTATGGGTCCAAGCTGTCTATTGCAAACGTTTGGATATTATTGTTTTATCCATCACTGCAAAAGATGAGACTTTCATTTCAGGAGCTCAGGACTGTGGATATTGTGACTTCCCTATAAGGGGTCATCGAATAAGGTTGCCAGACTCCAGGTGGCACCTGGAAATCTCCTGCTATGACAGTTGATCTCCAGATGGTAGGGTTGCCGGGTCTGATCGCTGCACCAGCGGGGGAGGGGGAGGGACTTTCCGGGAGTGGGGAGGAGTGTCACAATGTGCAGACGTAAACAGGAACTGAAGTCGGCATGTCAGGGATGTCGAGGGCGACACTCTGGTTTTTGGGCAAAACTCTATGGTACAATTCGCTTCAAATCATAGAGTTTTGCCTAAAAATCAGAGTGTTGCCCCCCCTCCACATGTCCCTGACACTTATGGTTTTTGTAGGCACAGTGCAATGATTTCTGGGTTCCTGCCAATAAGAGGGGAAGATGTGGGGTGGGGAGTGTCTCCTGAAAGCAGGAGACCCCCGCTGCACTGGGCAGATTGCCAACTCTACCAGACAATCAAGTTCAGTTCACCTGGAGAAAATGGCTGCTTTGGAGGGTGGACTCTATGGCATCATGCCCTGCTGTCTCTCCCCTCCCAAACCCCACCCTCCCCAGGCTCCACCCCCTAAATCTCCAGGTATTTCCCAACCCAGAGCTGGCAACCCTTTCAGTGCAATGGGGCTGCTACTTCCATGTGGTTAGGCTTGTGCTTTCCAACCTGAAGACTAACAACATTTGTGGCAGGGAATGAGCTTTCGTGAGTGACTCACGGAAGCTCATCCCCTGCCACAGATTTTGTTAGTCTTTAGGGTGCAATTGAACTCTTGCTCTGTTTACTGCTACAGGCAGACTAACATGGCTACCCATCTCGATCCGTTCCAGCTTGGGAAAATTCCTGGAGATTTGCAGGTGGAGAGGTTGACTCCGGGGATGAGAAGGAGCTCTGTGGGAATGTGATACTACAGAGTCCACCCTCCACAGCAGCTGTTTCCTCCAGGGGAACCAACCTCTGTAGTCTGGGGATCAGTTGTGATTCTGGGAGAACTCCAGGTCTGTCGTCCAGCCCAGTTTTTCAGCGGGGCATCTCTTGGTGCTCTAACGATGTGGACCGGATGGAAAACATGGTTTCTTCTCACATCCATGCTAAGGTGGTGCTGGTATGAGGAAGGTTCACACTCTCTGCCTACCTAATGAAATGGAGATTTGAACAAGGGTCCATGGGACTGGGACCCCAATGCTTTAACACACCAATTATTTCTGCAGCAGTACTGTATGAATGAACTCCACAATTTGCATTTCCATGCAGCTTTAGGTTGATCAGTCTTGAGAAATGCCCCAGATCGTGAAACTGAGCTGAACTCAAGCTACTTTTTTCAAAGGCTTTTTGCAGAATGTGTTGCCTGGTAATCTTGGCATGTCAGTTCCATCAAGCAAGTGCTTTGTCACACATCCATGCTAGCTTACATTGTGTTATTATCTCCGTCTGCCTTTGCTAGAATCCACAGGGACTTTATTATAGATGAGTTTTCTTCAGGAGCATAGAAAACATGCAGAAGATGACAGGAGACACAGAATTCCACTGCCAGAGAACATCAGCTTTCAGGTTTCTAGCCCTTAGGAGTTGTAAAGATATACTTGAGAGTGGGTGGGCAATGCTTGCTGAAATCTCGGAAAGGCAGGGTGGGCAGGATAATTTTTTAATGGGGAGGAACTTCTGTGCCCTTGACTCTTGGTCGGGTTGCCAACCTCCAGGTGCAGCCTAGAGTTTTCCTGGGATTACAACTGGTTTCTAGACTACAGAGATCTGTTCTCCTGGAATAAATGGCAGTTTCAGAAGACAGACAGTATGGCATCACATCTCTGCTGAGGTCTCCACTCTCCCCAGGCTCCGCCCCCAAATCTCCAGGGCGGAGATTGGCAATGCCAAGAAAATTTGACCAGCAGCACAAACCCATACATGTTCGTTCAGAAGCAAGCCCCTCTTTGTGCAAAGGAATTGACTCCCATATAAATCCCGTCTGCTCTGACCTGGATAGCCCAGGCTAGCCTGCACTGATGGAATCTCAGAAGCTATGCAGGGTCGGCCCTGGGCAGTATTTGGGTGGGAGACCACCAAGGAATACCAGGGTTGTGATGCAGAGACAGGCAATGGCAAACCGCCTCTGAACATCTCTTTCCTTGGAAACTCTACGGGGTCGCCATGGGTCAGCTGTGAGGTGACGGCACTTGGCACCACCATCAAATCCCATCTAGGATTGCAGCCTAGGTGAAGCGGGATCTAAAATAAAAAAATAAAAATCCTAGAATAAATGACAAGAAGATATCGTGCACATCATTGCATTATTTGCATAATGCCTATGGGGCACCCAGTTCAGCTGTTCTTTTAGTGTGGAATTTGGGTGGCTCTGGTGCAAAAAATATAATTTGGGTTTTTTTGTTTAAAGAAAAGGTGGAGCACATGTAACTCATGCTATAAAGTGTTATGCGTGCACGTCAGTATCAAGCGAGTGGATATTTCAGTGGGGGGGGGTGAAAGAAAAGAAAAGATTTGTTCCAGCACCCATCAGAATATACACATTAGAAACCCCTCCCAATCACCACCACCACATCCCGGCATTCAGCCAGTGTGAAGAATCCTGATTGTCTCTCCAGACTCTGATCCTTGTACTTCATCTTTAATGAGGAGAACAGCGAGTTCCTTGAAGGGCTTTATGCTCGATATTTATATGAACACAGACATGCAACTTGTCTGTTTTACATATTACTGCCCTGATTTTCCCAGTCCATGCAATGAATAATTTACCAAAAACGTGTGTAAGTATCTCTTTATTATTCATTATAATGAACTGAGACAGGAGTAATAGTCCACTAGACTGCAATCCCCTAAGGGCTCAACTTAACTAGGCTGTGCTTAGTTCTCCCACAGTTAATTTGAATAAAGGGAGGGGACCCAATGTTGGAACAGCGGGCTGTGCGGTGAGTCGAGATGAAGATGGTTGGGGGGGTGTGAGAGGAAGGGGAGGAAAGAAACCGAGGAAGAGCCAGGGATTCTGCACAGTTGGGCCCAAAGCAAGGATTTTTGGATTTGGGGGGGGGCTTTAAATAAGTCAGGGGGCACCCTGCACACACACACACACACACACACACACACACAAGGAAGCACCACAAATAAAATAAAAAAATTAGAAGTCACGGGGCCTGAGCTGGATGGGAAGTTGGGGGGGCTTGGCAGTCAATTGGGGGCTGGGCCCCGAGATGCCCTACTGTAGTTACAGGCCTTGTGCACAGTGGAATGGAGGAGAAACTCGGTGCTAGGAGACGGGGATCCATGTATGTATATGCTGCTTTTCAGACCATAATTAAGGGATTCTTATTCATGATACTGGAGCTGCGGTGGCTCAAGTGGTTAAGACGCTGAACTGCAGGCTGTGGAAGGTCAGTAGTTCAGCAGTTCAAGACCCCTGAGTGCCGCATGACGGGGTGAGCTCCCGTCTCTAGTTCCAGCTCCTGCCAACCTAGCAGTTCGAAAGCAAGAAATTGCAAGTAGATAAATAGGTACCACTTCAGTGGGAAGGTAACAGCGTTCCATGCGCCTTGGTGTTTAGTCATTCCGGCCACATGACCACGGAAACATCTTTGGACAGCGCTGGCTCTTCGGCTTTGAAATGGAGATGAGCATCGCAACCCTAGAGTCGGATTCGACTGGCTTTCGAGCAAGGGAACCTTTACCTTTATTCATGATAATTAAGAGATACAGGCTGCTGGCTCTCAGCATCAAAAACCAAATGGAAAAAAAAAAAGACAGGAGAAAAAGAGAGTGGGACGAAATCAGTTTGTCTGACAAGGTTTTATTTATAAGCCAGGTGAGAGCCATGGGGATCTTCCCCTTTTATAGTCCCCCCTCTTGGGAGAAGGTGGGGGTAGGGTTGCTGGATCCTGGTTGGGAAACTCCTGAAGATCTGGGTATGGAGCCTGGGGCAGACAGGGACCTCAGTGGGGTCCAATGCCACAGAGTCCACCCTGAGAAGCATTCCATTTTCTTCAGAGGAACTGATCTCTTTAGTCTGGAGATGAGCTGGAATTCTGGGAGATCTCCAGGTTCCACCTGGAGGCTGCCATCCCTAGCGGTCCAAGTTGCTGGAGGCCCTTGGACCTCCAGCCCAGAATGTTCTTCCTTTCACTTTCATAGTCTTCAAGGACCCTGGAGAGTCAGAGCAGGAAATCAGCTGTCGGGAAAACTGTCAGAAAAGAGAAGTGATGGCAGACCACGGTGATTGCCTCTTTTGGGTGCACATTGGAAGCCTGCTGGGTTTCATCACCCTCAATGCTAGGAAGGAGCAGGCACGGTAGAGCAGAGCTTCATCACTGTGCCATTCAGGCCTGCCTCGGATCTCACAGGTGCAGGCAAGCCACTTGCGTCCACGGAAACCTTGATGTCAGCCATTAAGGGAACCGAGCACACCAGGATGTTGTATCATTGGGAAAGGTCGGCTGCTCTGCTGTGATGTCAGATTCCTTGTGGGGCACAGCCAATCAGAAGCCATTGTTTGAGGTTTTTCAGTCGACACAATGGGCTCATTAATATGGAGATGAAACATGAAGGGGTTGAAATCAAGTATGTGCAATTAGTGTCTCCAGAACTATTTGTGTCTGGATGGAAGATGGAGGGATGCAAAATGTCTAAATATAAATTTTCAAACTAAGAATAACTGAGTCTGGAAATCATAGCTTATGCAGTTAGGGCAAGTCAAGATATAGCGTACAGAATGGTTATTGCATTGTTATATCATACAGAGCAGCATGTTCTGGTATTTCACCCATTCATCTCAATGTGCCGCGTACCTGTGGCTGCATTGCTGAGGTCTTGAAAAATGCAACAAGCTGGAACAGTGCTTTTAATTCTACCTGTTACGGAGTGAATTTCGGCATTGCTCTTGTTGCTGTGAGTTCTGCTGCTAAATTCTTTGATTCCTGGATGTGGTTGGAACACTCAGTCCTCAGCAGCCTTGCTGAAGCTTAAAGGGTATGGGTCTGATCAGTGCTTGGATGTAGATACCTGGAAACCTTCTGTGTTCTATTGTGAACTCTGTGCTGGCAAAAAAGCCAGGATATAAACGTAAGGGGGGAAAATAAATCAGGCTACTCTATCAAATGGAATTAAAATGGTGTGTGTGTTCTGGAAACGCTTCAGTTCCATACAACCATACATCAACTGCTATTGTGCTGTTCTGCTATGACAATCTATTGCAGTTGGATTCTTTTATCTGCACTGGAGAATCCAGGTGCAATTGCTTTCTGGAGGGCGACCATAGTGTGATGTCCAACAATGTGAAGATGCAGCCCTGATTCCTGAAGCTTTTAAGTCTGATGTGGTAGGAGATGAGAGAGGCCAAGACTAGACTATGGACAAATAGTGGTTGTCCGGGATTTCAAGGCATTCGTATTTCTGGCCCACATCTCTACTTTTCTGTGTGGGCACATAACCATTAACTTTGCAGCAGCCACTTCCAAGCAGTTCACCTTTCAGAGAGATGTTGTTGCCTTCAGGCCTCTCCGTCCATGTGATAATAGCCACTCACTTTTTCTGCATCCCCAGATTTGTAAATAAGAGCTTATGGCATGATCGGAGTCTTCCAGAGATAACCATCAAGCATGATAACAAAAAGCGTAGATAGGATTGAATCTAGCCTGTACGTGTGTTATTGCTAGTCATTTATTTAGATGCTCACCCCATGCTTTTCTCCTGAAAGTGCCTTACAACATCATTACTTCGTCCTCCATTTTATCTTTGCAACAATCCTGGAGGGTAGGCAGAGGGCAGATACTTTTTTTGGCATCATACCAATGCCATGGTGTTGCTTCCGGCTCAGCCAGGAAGTGATGCCATTGCGCCAGGGCAATGCTCTAACGTTTGGCTCTGTGGGTTAACCATAGAGTTTGAGGCGAATGCTAGAGTGTGGCCCAAACAAGTGACATCACTTTCAGGTCTCTCTGGAACTGATATTATGGTGTCAATTGGCTGCCAACCACCCCCTATTTCCTCCAGGCCCCAGTATTTTTACTTCACTGTCCAGATGAACAGTGGTAGGCTTTTCGGCTTGGCCCTTCCAGCTCCTAGTCTAGCACTTTAACCAATACATCATCATGCTCTTCAGTAGAGCTGGGGCTGTATTTTCCCATGATGTCTGCAGGATGATTTGCTTATTGCCTGTGGCATGTAGGTTCCGATAACTGAAAGCTGCATGTGCATGGGTACTTTTCTGTGAGTTCGCTGTCCACTGAAATCATGTCAATAGCCCTGAAAAAAAACCCTGCTATCAAATCTGCATATCAGTGTATCCCATTTTTACCTCCCTCTTTTCCCAAGGAACTCAGGGAAGCATACTTGTTTCTCCTTTCCTCCATTTTATCCTCACAACAAACTCATGAGGTAGGTTAGACTGAAAGAGTGGCGGATTCAAGGTCTCCCGGTAAGCATCAAGACTGGGAGAGGAGCTTAACTTAGGTCCTCTCGAGTCCTAGTATGACCTTCTTCCCACCACGCTGAGACCAATAGGATCGTTACAGTATTCCTTTTTGCCACATGGTTCGAGGACCATATCCCAACCCTTATGCAAGGGAACGAGCGAGCCACTTCCCGTGGCCCTTAGGCCAGATCATCTTCACCACAGCCTCAGCACAACAAAACAGAAGATTCTGGTAATAAATAGCTGAAATGTTGGGGTGGCAGGGAAAGTTGGGTGTTAGTTAAAAGTGAAGATGGTAAGATCCAAGGGAATGGAAGTGGTTGAAAATGGACACTGGCTACAAGTACAGGGTTTCCTCTCTTCTCCTCTCCATCCTTCTCCTTCCTCCCGCCCCCCCCCCCATGGTCTAAGGTGAATAGTAAACCTTGGGCAGCAAAGGAGCCATTACTGTGTGACAGCGTGTGTGCATAGCAAATGGCAATTACCAGCCCTGACCTGGATGTTTCCCCCCTTCTTTTGGTTTAATTAAGGCAACCTATAAAGTGTAAATGAATAGGTACAGTGCCCTGTGCAGATAGCTCCAGTGGGATTTATATGCTTACCTGGGAATGTATCTCCTCCTCCAGATATTACTCAGACACACACACATATACACATGCGCACGCACACACACAATGTATGAAACAGTGGCTATTTTGAAAGGAAGAAGTAATGTCCTGTAATTATTCTTGTTGTTATTATTATAATTAACAATGATAACAAAAAGTCCCCTTAGGGTTGCCAGCCTCCAGGTGGAGCCTGGGGATCTCCCGCTTTTACAACTGATCCCCAGCTGACAGAGATCAGCTCCCCTGGAGAAAATGGCTGCTTTGAAAGGTGGACTCTATGCCATTGTATCATGCTGAGGCCCCTCCCCTCCCCTCCCCAAACCCCACCCTCTCCTGGATCCACCCCCAAAGTCTCCAGGTATTTCCAACCCAGACTTGGCAACTCTAAGTCCCATCGAGTTGCAACCGACTTATGCTGATCACTTAAGGAGTTTCAAGGCAAGAGATGAGCAGCGGTGGTTTGCCACCACCATCCTCTGCATAGCAACCTGGTCTTCCATCCAAGTATTGACCATGGCTGCTTAACTTCCAAATTCTGATAAGCACGGGCTAGTCTGGGCTACTCAGTTGTACTTTAATGTCCTGTTCACTGATAAAATCAATGCAACTTGCAACAATACATCCAGAAAGAAAGGAATTAATAGTGATACTATGCGCTGCAGCAAGTATGGTGATATAGATAAGTTTTGGGAAAATTCAAACTTGCCTACAATCTCAAGTTGGCTTAACAAAGTGTTTGAGTTCTACTTGATGGAAAAACTGTCTTCTCAAATAGCCCCAAAATGAAATTGGCTCATGTTTGTCAGATTTTGAGTCAATTTGGTTTCCGGCTTTAGAGTTTGCATCAGTTAATGAAAGGTTATGTTGACTTCCTGCTTTATTTAAGGATATGATAATTTAAACGTTTAACTTCAGAAAGTGTATTGTTGATATTCTAGTTTTTGGAATATGTTATTTCAACTTTTCGGGTTCTTGTTATAGTAGCGTTGTAAGCTGAATAAGCTAATGTCATAATATGTGCTATATATATTTCTAATAAAATTGTTATTTAAAAAAAATAAAACCAATGAGCATACTGTCAATGGGGCTGATAGTCGTTTCCAGTTTTAGGTTAGAAGAGGCGGCTTAACCTAGCTGAGGCACAGCTGATGGCAGCATGGCCTCGAGTTTCCTTCTTCCTTGGTTAGTCTGGCTGCATAGGGAATGCCTTCTTCTTTCCTATCAGAGTGATGTTCTCAATTAAGGTAGTCCCAAGCTCCTCAGAGCAGGGATGTGACCTTTCCATCATCTTGGCACATGTGGGCAGGGGGACTCAATGAGCAATAAGGGTTTTGTGGGGTTTTTTCTGCATTTTTTAAATATGTGCATGTGTTTGTGTGTGCATGAGTACACCTGGAAGTCATGGTGACCTCTGGTGACTGACCCCTCCTGGGGGCCTGGAGGATATTCAGAGAGGTGGCTGCCCCCGCCTCCCACCTCTGGTATCCCGAGGAGGTCTCCCATCCAAGCACTTGCCAGAGCTGACCCTGCTTAACTTCTGAGATCTGACGAGATCTGGCTTACCTGGGCTATCCAGGTCAGGGCCAATAAGCAATAAGTTTTTCATGTCTTATAGTGTGGGGAAGACAGATGAAGCTCTTGACTGCCGGAGCCCCTTTGCTCATGTGAAGCAGAAGGCTTGGGCTTAAAAACATGAGTTGTGTCATTGCTGAGGGTCCTCCGTGGAGACCCATATGAGAGTAAAATGCCTCATGTGGTGGGTGAACTCATAATAAGGGAATTGGGGGGGAACTGAACCTAGAAACCTGGGATCCAGAACCTTAAAAGGTTAGTCGAATTTAAAAGAGGGCCAACAATAACAGCCAAATATATCTATAGTGTATAAAAAGATACATGTATTTATTAACAAAGATTTTTAAAATATATAAGGGCCCAATCACACCTCATGTAAAAAAGAGCCTAAGGACAATTCTACTGAGGACACTTTGGCTAAACAATCATAGGAAGGCATTTTCTGGACCAGAAATTAACACCAGGGAAACACCACTTGGCCTGTGATTGCACCTTTGGAGGCCTCGTTTGTACTTTTATTCTGTGCCTAGTGGTTTCGTTTTGGAACAATTTCCATCCAGTCCTTCTTGTATTTATAGTTTATATCTGTATGATTGTAGTGTACCATTATATAAGCCAATATGTTCCTTACTGTGTTTGACCTCTGAAAAGGGTCTATGCAGGCCAAAACACGTCAGGTCAAGTCCATTAGCCCTTGTGTGTTAGATTCTGATATTTTTACATGAGGTGTGATTGGGCCCTTTAATATTTTTAAATTATTTGTTAATAAATACATGTATCTTTTTATACAGTATAGATATATTTAGCCTTTATTGTTGGCCCTCTTTTCAGCTGGACTCATTCTAAGCCAGAGGTGGCCAAACTGTGGCTCGGGAGCCACACATGGCTCTTTCACATATACTGTGTGGCTCCCGGCAGGGTGGCTGGGGAAGTGAAGGGGAGGCATGTTTTCCTTCCTTCCTTCCTTCCTTCCTTCCTTCCTTCCTTCCTTCCTTCCTTCCTTCCTTCCTTCCTTCCTTCCTTCCTTCCTTCCTTCCTTCCCCCTCCCTCCCATCTGTTTGCTTTCTCTCTCTTTCCACCTCTTTCATTCTTTCTTTCCACCTTTCTCTCTCTTTCTCTCTCTCAGACAAATAAATATCATTGGACCAATCAGTATCTGTTTTTATCCCTTTTTTTCTTTTTAGCAGTCTCATTAAACGTTAATAAAAAGCAAATTACATGTTTTAAATAAAAAAACATGTGTGTAATATTTGTTCATGTCTTGTGGCTCTCAAACATCTGATGTTTTTTCTGTGTGGCTCTTATGTTGAACAAGTTTGGCCACCCCTGTTCTAAGCCATCCTCTCCAGGTTTGGACTTTGATGACTCCTCTTAAGTTAGCAGCCCTGACCTGGATAGCCCAGGCTAGCCTGACCTCATCAGATCTCGGAAGCTAAGCAGGGTCGGCCTTGACTAGTATTTGGAAGGGTGACCTCCAAGGAATAGAAAGGTCATGATGCAGAGGCAGGCAATGGCAAACCACCTCTGAAACATATCTTGCCTAAAAAAACCCCAAGGTCTAGCTCACCACCTAGTGGTGCATAATGCTAAAAGAGCTAGAACTTCTAACTGCCAGATAATCTTAGGATCTCCTGGTTATACTACATACAATGCCATATGATAATTAATTCTTAAGTTAGCCTGTTACCTGAGGGTCCAACTCAGGATACATTGATTACTTCTGAAGGAAATTATGGCTAGAATTACACTCTGTGCTCTTTCTCCTTTTTCAGATGTACCGTGGACAACAGGGTCACACGAGTAGCTTGGCTGAACCGTAGCACTATCCTTTACGCTGGGAATGATAAGTGGTCAATAGACGACCGGGTGGTCATCGTCTCCAACACCAAAACTGAGTACAGCATTAAGATCTTTAACGTGGACATATATGACGAAGGCCCTTACACCTGCTCCGTACAAACCGACAATCATCCAAAGACGTCGCGAGTCCATCTCATCGTTCAAGGTAAGGCATTCTGGTGGTAGCTGAGGAAATTAGGATATTTCATGTTGAAGGGCTCCTGCCTTTGAATAGGTGCTCAGGGAGTTATGAATCTAACTGTTTCCACTTAACGCCCTGTTGCGCAAGAGCTTGCGGTTAAAACTTGGGCCTCTGGGTATCATTTCACATACTCTGCTCTCAGGGCATGCGTGATGTCCACAGCCGTAGCTGGAAGGAACAAATGAGCCTGCACAACTTCTGCCTGTACAGTTTGATTGAAAGAGCTGGGCCATGTCACTGGTGGCCCTATTCAAAGCATTTGCCTTGGCAGGTCAATACTTCAGCGATGTTCATGTATTTCAGTATAATATCACGGTTTCTAATGTCATTCCTGCACAGCAGTTTGTAGAATCGGCCTTAAGCTATTCTAATGGCACTAATAACATTTATTTGCCAGACCAGGGAATCTGAGGGCTGATGGTTATGGCTGCATATAAAGTGAGATCTCAGGCATCAGTTATTTGCTCATTCACGCATTACCCACAACGCTAAGGTAAAAATGTAGCCTCTACATGATCGGTGATACCTGGATGCGACCACACACATGTGAAACTGGGGCGGTTTTACATGGAAATCCAGGGTAGTTTAAACACTCTGTCAAAGAGTAAGCCTAGTCATATGGGTTGTAAAGTGTAAGGATTTTATTGCTGTTGTTTTCCTCCTTTACAAACTTGACTAATCCTTGATTCGGGAGCCTCCCAGTGGCAGCTGGGAACGTATCTGTACTCTGGAAGCTGTGGCTGTGTGCGTTTTACAGCAGTGTTTCCCAGCCTGTGGGTTGGACTCAGGACCAATGCTGCCTCTATGCTGTGGAGTCTTATGAGCAAGAATTCGACTTTGTAAGCTACTGGCATTAAAGTTGCGAGTGAGCGACCGGGCTACTGCATAAATTAGTTTGCTCTGGAGCCATCCTTCCTGAGCTAAGACAAAAATATGTAAGCCGAAGGCTAAAAAACTGCGAACTGGCTCACACTAACTCAGCTTAGAGGGAACACCGGTCAGGACCCAAAAGTATGTTGTGAAGCCTTTGAAAGTGGGTTGTGGCAAATCGGGGGGAAATCCAGTCTGCGGCGGTGGCATCTTTCCTCTCTGCTACTGGATTCCAAGTTCCAAAGGAACTGAGCAATTTCTAAATATGGAAGGCAGTGCCTCGGTGGCACCTTAGTGGCCTTGACAGCGGAATTATCTGCTTTGGGGGAAATGCAGTGCCAAAATAAAAAGAACTGTCAGCACTGTAAGGGAAGAGACTCAAACAGAACAAGGCTATCACTTTTCTGGGGAAAGAAGACAGATTGTGTAAGTATGTCAAAGTCATTGCAGCCATCAAGGGCTTTTGGCACAGAGCTTCAAGGGGATAATGCTGCAAGAGAGCTGCCTCCCCTTAACAGGAGTGATTGGGGAGACAAAGAGGGAGTTCCCAGGTCTCTTCTGATAGAAGCGTCTCGGAGCTTCCACATCAAGCACCAAGCCGACGGGAGGAGGCATCCTGGAGCATGGCCCCTTTTGAGGGAGTTCAGTCGAAGGGAGTGTTTGATTCCATTGAGAAGGCTCGGAAATGGATTTTACTGTTGGGCCTGTGGAATGAGCTCCACCGGCATGCTCCATCTTGTAGCCATTGTTACATGAACTCCTCCTGGTGCACAGCTACAGACTTTCTCACGTGCTCCTAATAGCATGTCCCTTTGGGCGACCTTTACACCTTTAAATTAATGCATACACGGGTGAAATGTGATACTGGAGTCACAGGACACTTAAAATCATTTAAAAAAAAAATTGGAATTAAAAGGACAGCATAAAAGAAAAGCAAGTTCGAAACTAAGCAGTTGGTCCAATGGCATTTCATACCTAGCCAGAGGAAGATAATACACAGTTTAGGCCTATGTAAAGATACCAGGTGGGGGTAATTGCTGTGTGCCCACTGTGGCTGGCAATCTCCCACCACTGCCTCCTGGCCCCTGCTGCTACTCAAGTGAGTGGTGAGAAGGAGATGTTGATGTTACTGCTGGATAAAACCTGGAAGTGATGTCACTAATGCTCTAGGATTCCACCTATCTCTAGAGAGTTGGTGATGTTGCTTCCAGATTTTAGACAGATGTGATGATGACATGTCAGTATCTTTTTTTCGTCGTGCTCCACTTGCCAAAGATTTCTGATGGTTCTAGGAATGCTCCCAGCAACTATAGGGGGAATAGAAGGTAGGAGGTAAGTGATACTTTGCCTGTATGTCATGATGCTAGGAGTTTTTGAAGATTATGGGGAGAAAGATGGTCCCTGAGAGAGACTTGATCCATGCCTAGTTTGAAAGGATGCCCAATTGCTGGGTGACGGAGCCCTGTTTATATTGCTGGTTATGCGGACCCATTGGAGATTGAATTTGGGCTAGAAAAATCCAATCTTTGGGTAGAGCTACCAGAGGCTGGCTAGGTGGTGAGTGGAGGACTTGATTAATTTTAAACTATAAAGAAAAAATACTTGCTTGCATAGTTGTTGGATTGACATGATCAATGCGTAGCTTCTCTGGGGTGGCTCTGGATGCCTGCTTGTATTTTGGGAGAATTGGTTAGTTTAACTCTCTAGGGAGGGGAGTGCAAAACTTGTAGAGTGGAGTTACCAGGCATCCAAAACAGGTTCTTGATAGTAAGCACTGTGAGGCTCTCCTGGTCTGGGTTGGCATTTTATTTCCTCTGTATATATGGCTAATTTTGTGCTCTTGTTTATGGCAAAGAATTTATTCTGAAAATGGACGGTACCCTAGTGGATACCCTGACCTTGATGTCTCTGGCTTGCACGAGCTCGTCAGATCTTGGAAGCTAAGCAGGGTCGGCCCTGGGGCTGGTATTTGGATAGGAGAGCATCAAGAAAGTCCAGGACCGCTATGCAGAGGTAGACAATGGCGAACCATCTGTGTTCATCTCTTGCCTTGAAAACCCCATTAATGTTTCTTTCACTTTCGCCCCTATGTTGGAAACAGTGTGACAAACAAAGCTCTTTCTTTCATAACTGGTGGTCCTGCCCAGAAATAGAAAGATTCTGGACCACAGTCTTAAACGGAATCAAGAAACTCACTGGACATGATGTCCCTAAAGACCCAGCCTTAATACTTTTAAATTTATGGCCCAAATCGCAGACCTCTGCCAACTATAAGGAACTGATGGCGGTGCTACTCACAGCAGCCAAAAATAATATTGCAACATGTTGGAAAAGTCAATCGATCCTGTCAATTGAGCAGTGGTATAATAAGGTTTGGGACTATTTTATCTCAGGCAAAATATCTGACTGGGAAGCCCAACATCAGATTGAGCCAGACCATAGGCGTTTTATGGCAAAATGGTATTCGTTTCCAGCTGCATCTGAAGATACCCTACTCAGATCTCTAGATTCCTCAAAAAGTGGATACACTCTCAGTTTATCTGTTTTTTTAATGCTGTCACATTCACAATCCCATCAAATTATTGTAAACATCCTATGTTATAGCCAGCATATTTATATTTATATCTACATAAAGTCAGCCTTTGAAGTTAAGTCACTAAAGCTTTTCTAAATTGCTTGTATATTGTAAAAACTGTTAACGTACTGGGTAATGCAGTGTAGTTGCATTATACCGTATTGTATTGTATTGGTTATTTCTCAGCTATGTATGTTACTCATTACGGATTCTCAATAAAAGTTTAATTAATTAAAAGAAAGAAAGAAAACCCCATGAGGGGTCACTGTGAGTCAGTTGTGACTCGAAAGCACTTTCTACCATCACCCTATTGGCTGTTTTCCCTTGTCTGGCATGTTAGGGGTACAGGACTAGGAAGTGGTGAGGCTCCTAACTGACTTCTCTCTATGCGTGTTATGTGCGTGTTGTGGTGGTGGCTGGAGATCTCAAGGGACTGCAGCTGAGCTCCAGCTAACAGAGATCAATTCTTCTGGGGACAGGGTTGCCAGGTCCTTTTCTTCTGCCGATGGACGGTGGGAGGGAGCCTCCTGGGAAAGAGAAGAGGTGATGTCACAGCACACGATGTCCCCAGTGTGATGATGTCATGCAGAAGTGATGTCATCATGCTGGGGATGTTGCGCAGCAATGCTCTTGTATTTTAGGCAGAATTTAATGGTTACCATAGAGTTTTGTCCAAAATACCAGAGTGTCACTACATGACATGCCCGACATGATGACGTCACTTCCATGTGATGTCATCATTCTGGGGACGTTGCGTGTGGCCATGAATGTTGGGGGCAGGGCTTCCCCCACTGGCTGGTGGTGGGCTGGAGCCCGTGAAATCAGGGGATCCCCCGCTCCCATCTGTGGGCTGGCAACCCTACCTGGAGAAAATGGCCACCGTGGAAGGTGGACTTGATGGCATTATACCTTGCTGACATCCCTTCCCTCCACAAGCCCCGCCCTCCTCAGGCTGCACCCCCAAACCCCTAGGTATTTCACAAGAGCTGGTGTGGTGGGGGGCCTTCTGGGCAACACCATGGAAAGACTGTTGCAGAACTTTGAATTTCCAGTAAGTGACGATTGGTGGGGGGCAACCCAAAATTCTGCACCAAGGAAAGCTGAAATTGACAGGTCTGCATACATTTGCACCATTTTCTCACTTATCCGTATTAGAGTTTATACTCCTTTTGTGTGATGTATCCTAGTTTCGGCAGTTGTAGGCGGGAGGGCTCACAAATCTCTCCCATTGATAAGTCTCCTTCCATTGTGCCTCGTGCTGCGTCTGCATCCCCGCCCAGTCCCTGAAGGAGGCCTTCCTTCTCTGTAGAGAGAAGCTGGAAGCCGGTAACCTTTCGCTTTCCTATGGCTTCCTAGTGGGGGGGGGGCTGCTTGAGTATATTATTGCTGCTTTCTGATGGTTCAAGCTGTATAAATAATTAGCAGCAGGGGAACGGAGGGTTCCCCCCCCTTCTTCTTCTTTCCTCGCAAATAAATGATTCATAGAGGGGAAAAAAAATATGCCCGAAGCTGATGGATAAATTATTCACAAGGAATAATGTGACCTGTTCAGCCCATAAGGAGTTCTTGTCCCCCCCCCAAACCCACACTCCCTCCTGGTCTAAACAGATTCAGGCCCGGTCCCCTCCCACCCACTTCAATTAGAAAGTAACTCCAGAGGCTGGCTTCTTAGCAACGGCGATCGGCTTTTGTCCAGTTCTATAGATTAATTTTTCAGAGTTAGTGTTAGTTCAGGTTAGATAAAGATAATGAAAGTTTCCTAATCCTCTTAAAGAAGATTTATCAGGCTGAGCAGAAAGCTCTCACAATACAATAAGGCATGTTTAAAAACCAGGGTCTAACCTCTTCTTTAATTTCAAACAGCTGATGGATATTGATTTTGCAATGAATAAATCAGGGCGGGGGGGGAGGAGAGATGCTGTGCTCCAACTCCCTTTTAGGAAAAAGGTATTAAAATAATTTGTCCTCGCTTTTATCTACACTCCGTGTTAGAATGGGTAGTCTCTCCAGGTCTTTTTTTTTTTTTGCAAGTAATCAGCTGTCATTATTGAAGACAAAATATTCCACCCATAACTTCCATTTGTCTGTTTAGTAGTGTGTACATCTAGCAGAAGGTGTTTGCTAGCTATGGAAGTCTCTGTGTGTGTTGCACCTGTTGCAGCACACGAAGATGGATAAACACACACAGGGAGAGAGAGAGAGAACAGGGTGTGCATTAGAAGTGATTAAATCATTCATATGCTCCCAAGGTAGAAGTGTAGCAGAACTCATTCCCTTTCTTTAAAGGAGGTACGCCCAGGACAGTGATGAAGTTAGGTTATTAAAAGTAACTGGTGTGTTACCCCCTAGAGAGCCAGTTTGGTGTAGTGGTTAGGAGTGCGGGCTCTAATCTGGGAGAACCGGGTTTGATTCCCCACTCCTGCACATGCAGCTGCTGGTGTGACCTTGGGTCAGTTGCAAGTTCTTTCAGAGCTGTTCTCTCACGAGCACTTCTTGAAAGAGCTCTCTCAGCCCCACCCACCCCACAGGGTGTATGAAGAGAAAAGAGGTTTAAGCCGCTCTGAGATGCCTTCGGTTAGTGAAGGGCGGGGCATAAATCCAATCTCCTCCTCCTCCTCTTTCTTCTGATAGGGTTGCCAGGTCTTCCCTGGCCACTGGTGGGGAATGGGGATCATAGGGTTGCCATATCCAGGTTGGGAAACCCCTGGAGATTTTGGGGATTGAGTCAGGGACCTCAGTGGGATACAATGCCATAGAGCAGGGGTGTCAAACATGTGGCCCGGGGGCCAGATCAGGCCCCCAGAGGGCTTCTGTCAGGCCCTCAGTGTCTTCTGCTTCTCCCAGTTCCGCTGCTGCTGTGTCATCGTAGGTTTGCAGCTTACAGAAACACACCTGAACAGCATAAACAAGACTGCAACAGCACAGACATTTTGACGCAATCATTCAGAGCAAGAGATGTCAGTTATATCAGACACTGTTAAATAAACAGAATATTGCAAGAGTGCTCATGTTTTAAGCATGTTTTTATTTTAAGAAGAAAAAAACACACCCTTTGTGTTTGTGTCCTTTATAAAGTTCATATCTCCTCTACCTGGCATTACATTTTATGACACGCATGGCCCGGCCCCACAAGGTCTCATTTATGTCAGATCCGGACCTCATAACAAATGAGTTCGACACCCCTGCCATAGAGCCTACCCTCCAGAGTGTCTATTTTCTCCAGGGGAACTGATCTCTGCAGTGTTAAGATGAGCTGTAATTCCAGAGGATCCCCGTGTCCCACCTGGAGGCTGGCATCCCTAGGGTTGAACAGTGGAAGTGTGTGCCTTAACCATCCAAAAATTGTGGCTAGCGTCTGGCTAGTGGAGGGAACTGCCAGCTATTCAAACCCAGAAGCATGTACCAAATTTCCATGAGGTTCAATACTTGCTGTGAACATTGTTATTTGTGTATGGGGGAATATCTAATCACATGCCTGTTTCTCCTGCCGCGTAGGATAGGGGAAGAAGAAATGCGTCCCTGTTGCCGAGGCAACCAGGCTGGGCTTGCTAGTCCCCAGGGGGGAGCGGGGTATCCCCAACTTTTGTGGGCTCTGGGCCAACTGGCCAGCGGGGAAACCCCACCCCCAAACGGATGTCCCCGTGCAACATTGCTGACGTGCTGCCATCACTTTTGCAAGTGATGTCATCACATTGGGGGCGGCATTCTACTTTTTGTGCAAAACTCTATGGTTCATAGCCATTTTTACCCTAGAGTATCGCACAACAGGCAGAGTGCCACCCTGATGCTGCCGACGCAATGATGTCACTTCCGGAAGTCATGTCCATGTGTTGGCGACGTCCCCGACCACCCACCACCCAAACCCTAGCTGTGAGT
The DNA here is from genome assembly GCA_029375565.1 of Gekko gecko. NCBI lineage: Eukaryota > Metazoa > Chordata > Lepidosauria > Squamata > Gekkonidae > Gekko > Gekko gecko. The sequence goes on along the minus strand of JAPDNY010000013.1, from coordinate 63,079,974 downwards.
CCACACAGAGGAACTTTTTTCTAACCAAGCAGAAGGAAGGAAAGGAAAACAAACGGGAAAGGAAGATAGTATTTATCTTTATTTTCTGTCTTGTCCATTTCCCCCCTCCGTCTATTTCTTTTTAAAGAAAAACGTTACTCCTCATTAAACCCTGGATTCCCAATTGCACGAAAACTTAGTTCCCACTGTGCAGTTTCCCCCCCTCTGCACGAAATATGTCCAGCTGCAGAGAATAAGCTCTGATGGGGGGAGGATGGAAATTAATTGGAATGGTCTAGGGAGAAGAGAGAGACGTGAATTGAAGGTGAAAGTGGGGGCATGCTGAGACGTCAAGGGATAATTCTGTCTAGCAGCCTGGGGAATGCTTCTTCTGTTGCACTGGGAGAAACGAGTTGCAGCAGGAGTGGTTTGAAGTAGCTTTTCCAGAGTCTAAACTGCCCTGACTGCAAGGGTAATGTTGATCTGAGTTCAGAGTTCAGATATTGCCACAGTGATAGCACACATTTATTTCACATGGACACATGAAACTGCCTTATACTGAATCAGACCCTTAGTCCATCACTCATAACATTAAAAAAACCAACAACAGTGGGAGAACATTATAAAAAAAAACAGTGGAGGACTTGTCTTGGCAGTAGCATGTGCAAAAAGGGTCGAGGGGTCTTAGTAGACCATACACTGAACATGAGCCAGCAGTGTGATGTGCTAGCTAAAAAGGCAAATGTGATTTTGGGCTGTATCAACAAAAGTATAGTGTCCGGATCATGCGAAGTGATGGTATCGCTTTACTCTGCTTTGGTATTGTGTTCAGTTTTGGGGACCACAATTTAAGAAGGATATAGACGAGCTGGAACGTGTCCAGAGGAGGGCAGTGAAGATGGTGAGGGGTCTGGAGACCAAGTCCTATGAGGAAAGGTTGAAGGAGCTGGGTGTGTTTAGCCCGGAGAGGAGACATCTGAGAGGTGATAGGATAACCATCTTCAAGTACATGAAGGGCTGTCATACAGAGGGTAGTCCAGAATTGTTTTCTGTTGCCCCAGAAGGATGGACCAGAACCAACGGGTTGAAATTAAATCAGAAGAATTTTTGGCTAAACGTTATAAAGAACTTCCTGACAGTTAGAGGAGTTCCTCAATGGAACAGGCTTCCTCGGGTGGTGGTTGGCTCTCCCTTGTTGGTTTTTAAGCAGAGTCTAGGTGGCCATCTGACAGCAATGCTGGTTCTGTGAATTTAGGCAGATCATGAGAGGGAGGGCAGGAAGGGTTGCCTCAGTGCTTAGTTCTTGTGGCCCTTTCTTACATGCCCAGGGAAATGCTGGTTGCCACTTTGGGGTCAGGAAGCAATTTTTCTCCTGGCCATTTTGGCTGGGGATCCTGGAGGTTTTTTGTCATCTTCTGGCGTGGAACAGTGGTCACTGGGAGTGTGGAGGGGGAGGTATTTGTGAATTTCCTGCATTGTGCAGGGGATTGCACTAGATAACCTTGGAGGTCCCTTCCAACTCTATGATTCTATGATTTTAACCTTCCAGGACATTCAGTTGCTGACTTCAGAGTGCAGTTCTCTTACAAAGGAATTTGAAAGGGAGATTAGAAAGAGAAACTGCTGAACTGCAACCGAGAATGAAGCTCAAGACAATGGACTGAATTGAGACCTAGGTTTCCTGTCTCATTACCAATGCTGATTTCTCCATGCCTACTGCGCCTCTGCATATCATACCTAATCCAGTCATGCCTGCTATTGTCATTCACTTGCTATTGTCATTCGGCAGCTGAAATCACTCCAGTCTCCAAGATATAAGGGTACCTGGACTCACATTGTAGGTATATCTGAAGAAAGGAGCAGTGAGTCATGAAAGCTCATTTGTTGTTGTTGTTGCTCAGTCACACAGTCAAGTGGTGCTACTGGATTCTTGCTGTTCTCTATGGGTCCAGCAAGGTCAGTATTTTCTACTCAGGCTGACAGCAGCTCTCCAGGGTATCAGGTAAAGATCTTTCACATTAACAACTACAAGATGCTTTAACTGGAGATTGAACCTGGGACTTTCTGCATGCTAAGCAAATGCTCCACCTCTGAACCACAGCCCCTCCCAGGAATTTTGGTTTGTTCATAAAGCAGTCGTGTTTCAGAAGACATCCCAGGGTTGTCATTGCAGAGGAAAACCAGTGACCATGACTTCTAGCTGTAGCTGGGTCTTTTTGCATTCAGCAGCAGGCCACGTGATACAATCTGAGAGCCCTTGATCTCCTCTGATGGGAAGCAAAGGTCCCAGTCACATGTGCCCAGGGCTATTTTTGAGCAGGAAAGCACAGGAACGGAGTTCAGGTTGGCTCCAGAGTTGGCCGCACCCAGCAAGAACTCATTAGCATAACAGGCCACACCCAACAGCAGAAACTCATTAGGATTGGGTACATTAGGGGTGTGTGGCCTAACATGTAAATGAGTTCCTGCTACCAAAAAAGCCCTGGGTTTTGACAACAAACAAGGTAAATAGGATAAGAAGCAAAAAGTGGGTGTGGCTGGATGACCACACTTCTGGTAACATGGGGGTGTGGTCTAATATGCTAATGAGCTGTGCTGTTGGGGTGTGGCCTAATATGCTAATGCGCTGTGCTTCCAGGAGTGTGGCCTAATATGCTAATAAGTTCCTGCTGGGCTTTTACTGCAAAAAATGCCCTGCACGTGCCAGATAACGCAGGGGGTGGGGGAAGCGAGGCTATTTGCTCCGCAGTAATTTGACCCACCACTGCATGATCAGACACACCGGCAGGTGAATCGTTTTTTTTCCATTGCCATGTGTTTCCAGTGCACTTCAACGAGGGGTCACTGACACAATAGGAGTGCGCCGGAGCAATCACACGGGGAAGTCCGTTTGCAGTCCGTCACAAACCCGTTTGACACAGCACTTTCCGTGGTATTATTTAATTCTGCCTCTTTGGCGGAGCAAGACGAGTTGCCGACATGTGTGGGACGCTTGCCAGATGTTCTCATGTGATCGTGCCCTTAAAATCCACCCGGCATTTATGCCTATTGCACGGCTACTTCTGCGTGCAACCAGGACCGAAGTATGGTATGCAACTGTTGCACAGAAAAAGGTTTGTGGAAGGCAAGAGCAGTCTTATTCCATGTTTCCTCAGAAGTCAATTCCACCAGCTCCAATGCAACTTGCTCCTAAGTAAGTAAACACATAGAAGAGAATAGATTCAGAGCCTTGGGCTGATTGCTGTTTTGTACTGTTTCCAGGAGAAAGTGTCAATTATTTGACTCTGGAGTCAGATGAGTTGCACTAAGATGATGTAATGAGGGAAGTGAGTGGGATGATTTTGTATTTGTTGTTCCTGCTTTTTTTTTTTAACTTGAAAATCTCCATTTTGATTTTGGTTGCCTCTTGAACTTGGGGTTCTTTCCTCTAGCTCCGTTTTCCATTTCCTCGCACTGAAAATGCTCATATTATTTTTCACCAATGGCATGGTGCCTCCCTCTCTGCATAGCCACGTTTGAAGCCTTCCTTTAGGCTAAGGAATATGTAAGCAGGCAGTGGGAAAATAGTGTGCGGGGATACTGTTTTGCAAAAGCTCTTGCCACATACATACCAGTCTCCTTCCCCCAGTTTCAAGATAAATGTTCGATAGCGGACATTTGATTCAACTGTTATTAAGAAGCATGATGTCATTTGGTTTCTCGGTGTTTTAATAGTCATTCCTATTACTGTTCTGAAGCTGACCAGGGATACTCCATGGTCTTTATTGGGAAATAAGTCCTGCTCTTTTTAGTGAGATTTACACCCCAGTCATTGTGCATGGATTTGTGATCTCAAGCATAGCAGGAGGAGACTGTTATTTGGAAGAATGTTTCAAATCAAAACTCCCATGGAGTTCTGACTCCAGATACGTATTCTTTAATTCTGCTAAAGCGAGGCAGGATCCAAAGCAAATCATCCATATTATCTGGGGAGGAGGTAAGGGTCATACAAGGAGAAACAGTTTACTTGATTTGTATGATTGCGAATTGTATAGAGAAGGTGATATAGAAACATAGAGCTGGAAGGCATTCCCAAGGGTCATGTACTGCAACCCCTGGCACAATGCAGGGAATTCACAACTCCCCCTTCCCCAGTGACCCCTGCTCAGTGCCCAGAGGAAGGCAAAAAACCTCCAGGACCCCTGAGCCAATCTGGCCTGGAGGAAAATTCCTTCTTGGCCATAAAGTGGCTATTGGCGTTACCCTGGGCCATGTAAGAAAGGGCCACGAGAGCTGAGCACTGGCTCATCCCTTCCTGTCCTCCCTCTCATGATCTGCCTAGTATTAAAATCCCAAAACAATAGAAAACACCGTGTATAAACATACAATATATGCAAATAATGTTTAATCAAAATGTATATTGTGTGTAATGTATTAAATAAGTATAATAGTGTATTAGGTATTTACATTCATATACAGGCAATCAGATGCATAATCAAAGTAACAAGGAATATAAGGGGAACAGTCCAAATATTCTCCTATCTAAATAGCTAGTTTCTGTGCAACATAATGCAAAAGTAGTATTTTATCTCAGAGCTTGCTGCTATAGAGGAGACGATTCAGCAGTCCCACCACTGTTTAGACAGGAGAATATTTGGACTGTTCCCCTTATATCCCTTGTTACTTTGATTATGCATCTGATTGCCTATGTATGAATATAAATACCTAATACACAATTATACTTATTTAATACTCTATCTATCTATCTATCTATCTATCTATCTATCTATCTATCTATCTATCTATCTATCTATCTATCTATCTATCTATCATCTATCTATCATCATCTATCTATCTATCTATCTATCTATCTATCTATCTATCTAAACATCATTTGCATATATTGTATGTTTATACATGGTGTTTTCTATTGTTTTGGTACTCATTCCACCATGAACCCCCTTTTTTATTGTGCTATTAGAATCCAGCCTCACCTCATAAATTGTGTTGGCGGACTGGCTCAAGTCAGACACAAGAACAGATTTCTTCAAACACCATATAGCTAATCAATGGCTGCAAGAGACGGTGATGGTCCATGAACAGGGCTATTTTGGGGCAGGAACGCACAGGAAGGAGTTCCGGCTGGCTCCCAAGTTGACCACGCCCAGCAGGAACTTATTATCATAATAGGCCACACCCAACAGCAGAAACTCATCAGGATTGGCTACACTGAGGATGTGTGGCCTAACATGCAAAGGAGTTCCTGCCACCAAAAAAAGCCCTGGGTTTTGATAACAAACAAGGTAAACAGAATAAGAAGCAAAAGGTGGGTTTGGCTTGGTGATCACACTTCTGGTAACACGGGGGTGTGGCCTAATATGCTAATGAGCTGCACTGTCGGGGGTATGGCCTATTATGCTAATGAGTTCCTGCTGGGCTTTTTCTACAAAAAAAGCTCTGTCCATGAACATATGAAGTGCCCTGCTACTGAGCCCCAGGTTGTGTCAATATTGTCTACTCTGCCCGCGGTTCTGCATGGTCTCAGGTAGAGGTATTTTGCATGACCTAATGCCTGATATACTGCTACCAGAAGAGGGCACTCCAGAGATGGGAACACTTTTCCTGTAGGGAAAAAGCTCAAGAGCCTATGCTTTCTCAGTGTAGGGGGAAAAAAAGATGATGAGGGGCATGGTAAAGGTTTATAAAAGTATGCAAAGGATGGAGAAAGTGAATAGATAGGATTTCTTCTCCCTCTCCCATAATACTAGAATGCAGTTTCTTTTCTTTGGTTTTTGCTGTGTGGTTCTGTAGATCTTTCAGTATTGTGTGTGCGTTACTTTTCCCCCACTGTATACAGAGTACATCAGAGTACAATATGGGCACAATGCTGATTTCTTTTATTTATTTATTTATTTGGTATTTTTTGCACTTGTGTGTGTGCCCTCGTGCCTGGAAGTCATAGCACCCTCTGGCGACTCCTGCTGGGGCACGGAGGCCAGTCAGAGAAGTGGCCTGATAGCCTGCCTCTGGCCTCCCAGCCCTGGTATTCTCTGGAGGTCCCCCATCCAAATGTCTGCCAGGGTCAGCCCTGCTTAACTTCCGAGCGCTGACGAGATCGGGCTTGCCTGGGCTATCCAGGTCAGGGCGGGTATAATGCTGATTTACCGATGCTTGACTAATGTTGAAAACGTTAATGTTTTCTGGAGCAAATCTGGTGCAAGGAAACAGGAAAGGCCTCAACAATAAAGCACCACACCTTCAGTTTCCCACAAGGGAGAGGCAAAATTGAAACGGGGAGTTTCAGGTCGAAACAGTAGGAAGGAGACGCTACCTGCCACAGCCCTCACACGACTTGAAGTCTAGGAACATTAGCAGAGGAGCGATGTAATTCCTTGCTTGTGTTGATTTCCCTCGCCCTGCCTTGAAATCTGTCTCCTGGCAGCAGCAGTTCTCATGAGACTTTTCCGCTTGCATCTGAACCATCTGTTTTCTGAATCTTGATGTGATTATCTTTCCCCCTTAAAAGGGCCAACTTGCAATGCTTGGAGTTAGCATTTCTATTAAGCACTTTGCCCAATTAGGACTTACCTGGCAAAAACCTGGAGGCTACAAGCTCCTTCCAAAGCATCAAACCATATTGTAAGCTTGCGGGCAAGGCCGTCTGTTTTTAACTCGTTCCATGCAGTGCCTGGTATTTTAGGCATTTAGCGAATTATCACCCTGGCCTGAATAGCCCAGCTAGTTTGGTCTCCTCCCATCTCAGAAACTAGGCAGGGCTGGCCCTGGCTAGTATTTAGATGGGAGACCTCCAAAGAATAAAAGTGTTGCTATGCAGAGGCAGGCAATGGCAAACCACCTCTGAATGTCTCTTGCCTGGAAAACCCTGTGCGGTTGCCATGGATCAGCTGTGACAGCACTTTCCACCACCAGGGAATTACTATTAACTACCTTGCTTAGGAAGCTGTGGTGGCTCAAGTGGTTAAGACGCTGAACTGCAGGCTGTGGAAGGTCAGTAGTTCAGCAGTTCGAGACCCACATGCCACAAGACGGAGTGAGCTCCCGTCTCTAGTTCCAGCTCCTGCCAACCTAGCAGTCTGAAAGCAAAAAATTACAAGTAGATAAATAGGTACCACTTTGGTGAGAAGGTAACAGCGTTCCATGCACCTTGGTGTTTAGTCATGCCGGCCACATGACCACAGAAACATCTTCGGACAGCGCTGGCTCTTCAGCTTTGAAACGGAGATGAGCACCACAACCCTAGAGTCGGATTTGACTGGCTTTCGAGCAAGGGAACCTTTACCTTTACCTTTACCTTGCTTAGACCACAAAGGCTTGGAGCAGTCATTGTGTCAACCTAGAGTTTCCAACCTCCAGATGAGGTCTGGAGGTCTCCCAAAATTACAACTGAACTCCAGGTAACAAATAGATCCAGGTAGTCAGACCCTGTTGGTCTGAAGCAGTAGAACAAATTTAGAGTCCAGCAGCACCTTTAACACCAACAAAAGTTTATGCAAGGTATGAGCTTTCGTCTGCACGGCACACTTTTTCAAATACATTGGAATGGCAGATGGGGTTCTAAACTTATAGACAGGGATTTAACAGCAAATTAACTTGTAACATGATGATGTTTAAGTTATGCAAAGTGAAAAAACTGAATGGCAAGTTAAGGTTATAAAGTCAACACCTGTAGAGCAAATAAATATGTCAAAATAGCAGATGAATGTCTAAAGGTATTTTTTTCCTACTTGAGGGAAGTAACAGAATCTTAATTACCTCATCACAGGTGTAGAGGCCGGGTGGAGAGCACAACAGTATATTTTGAGCTGGATGTAATGTTGTCAGCAGACATCCATTCAGTATTCTAATATACTGTTCTGAAAAATAAATACACTAAAATACAAAGGATTTATAGTTGTTCTGGTTGAGAAGACATATGTGAGGATTGAATGAGTTAGCATATGTAATGGGATAAAAATCCAATATCCCTGTTGAGTCCTGGGGAGGTTTTTGTTCCAAGTGTTGTAATAATTTGTAATTCAGAAATTTCCCTTTCCATTCTGTTCCTGAAGTCCCTTTGTAATAAAACAGCTACTTTGAGGTCATCCATTGAATGTCTTGGAAGGTTAAAGTGTTCTCCTACAGGTTTCTCAATCTTGTGATTCCTGACGTTAGATTTGTGTCCATTTATCCTTTGATGCAGGGTTTGTCCTATGTTCGGATGGCAGAGATCAGCTTTGGAGGGTGGACTGTATGGCATTATACCTCACTGACATCCCTCCCCTCCACAAACCCTGCTCTCCCCAGGCGCCACTCCCAAAATCTCCAGGTATTTCCCAACACAGTGTTGGCAACTCTACATTAAAAAAAAAACCCCTGTGATTAGCGTGATTGTCTGAATGCAGATCACTCTACTTACAATGGCTGGTTAGAGTCCATCAGGCTAGGGGTCCTAAGGTAACCACTGCTGTGGTAACTGCTGTGAGTGAGTCTTGACTATGATTTTGCATGGTGGTGAACGCAGACATCCTAGTTTACCCCTAGATTGTCCTCTGGCAATGACGGTATTTGTCAAGGCAAATCAAGATCTGAGAGATGAGACTTGGTTTCATAAATTTGCTATAGTGAAAAGAGATAACGTAGTTTTGCATTATGATTGAAGAGTATAGGGATGAGCAGAGAGAGAGAGAGAGAGAGAGAGATACGGGGGGAAACACTCCCCTCGGGTTTCCAGTTTTGACCTGTGGAATCCCTCAGCCATTGCCTTCTTAGCAGCAGCAACAGAGGAAGAGGCTGGAGCATCTATGACTAGCATTGCACTCTCCCAGGGAGGACAGCAGCCCTTACCATTTTATATCAGCCTCTGGATCCAGATTGGCCTTCTGGCATCACCTTCTTTCCAGTAGGGGCTTGGAGATTTCTCAGAATTATAACTAGGGATGGGCATGGACTGGTCCGCGGACCTAGTTTTGTGATGGGCTGGGGCCCGGTTTGTGGTCTGTTTGCCCAGTCCATGTATTTGCAGTTTGGACTGACCGCCCACAGAGATTTTTTTTGGCAGTCCATTTGGTCCATTGGGGTGGTCCATAGGCCAGACATTCTGATGCCTTTCAAGCTCTGCCACCATTGCAGGACACTATGAGTGAGCTCAGGGCTCAGGAGGAACTCATGAACCACAAACTGATTTGTAAACCAGGAAAGTCTGTGGAAGTTCATGGTTCATGAAATTCACAAACCATGGACCTCCACGGACCTCCATTTTCCCAGTCCATGCCCGTCCCTAATTATAACTGTTCAACGGACTACAGAGATCATTTCCCCTGGAGGAAATGGCTACTTTGGAGGGTAGACTGTATGGTATTATACCCTACTGACATCCCTCCCCTCCCCAAACCTCACTCTCCCCAGGCTCCATCCCCAGATCTCCAGGAATTTCTCAGCCTAGAGCTAGAGACCCTGCTTTCCAGCATGATGGGTTAAATTGCACCTGAGTCAACTGGAACTGCATCCAATTCCCTCTTCTGACCTTACTGATTTGAATTTAGTGGTGCTTGTGAAGCTTATCTCATTGCATCAGTAAGTTATGGAGGTGGAAGTAATGCTCCTTCATGCAGGATTTGCATATGAGCATCACAGACCATTGGTCCATCTAGTCCAGTGCTGTCTACTATGACTTCCAGCAGCTCTCCAAAGTCTTGGGGCAGAGCAAGGTCTTTCCAAATACCTGGCTACCATTGGGGGTTGTTTTAACTTGGAGATGCTGACAACTGACACTGCATGTGAAGCATATGCACTGGTCCACAGAACCACAGCTCTTCCTTCCTTCATAGTCCCCAAGCTATTTATTTTTAATGCATTAAATTCATCTTCATCTCACCTTCCCTCTCATACCAGGCCCATAAAGCAGCTGGCTATCACAATGCATCCAAGATTCTAGAATATTCTAATCTACAGCTATTAAAAATAATAAAATATAAATTATAAATGCTGAAACCAACATTTCTAAAGCATAGATAAGAAATGCAGTGAAAAGGGCAGAGGCTTGCTACCCAAGAGCCTAATGAAATAGAAATGGCACAGCTTCTTTTCCAGAGAACACCAGCTTCATTAAGGTGAATATTTCTCACTTAGGGCTGCTAACTCTGGACATTTGGTGGTAGGTCCTAGGGAGCGTGGGGTTTGGGGAAGAGATGGACCTCACTGGGCTATGATGCCATACAGTCCACCCTCCACAAGAGCCGTTTTCTCTAGGTGATCTGATCTCTGTAGTCTGGAGATCAGTTGGAATTCTGGGAAATCTTCAGGCCCCATCTAGAGGATGACAACTCTATTGCACATACTGGGTGCCATCCTTGCCTTCTGCTGGGGAGATCCTGGGAAAGAGTCCTACCAGATGGTTTTAATGCACAGGGAGGCAGATGATTGGCAAGTTATTGCTCCAGCTGTGGCATTGTGCAGCTTTGGAAACAAGGTAGCTGGATGGTGCCTGAAGTAATCCCCATAGGACCAAGTTCTGGGAAGCTCTGTGAGTAGTAGTAGAAGAAGAATAGATTGGATTTATACCATTGAGTTTTGCCCAAAACCCAGAGTATCACCCCCATTGTCACCAATGTGCCTACATCATTTCTGGGTGACATGTCTATTTCTGACTTAGCCTGGTTGGGGGGGGGTATTTTCCCCCACTAGCCAGCACTGGGGGGGGGCAGTGCCAGAATCTGGAGGATCCCCCATGCATTGGGGAGACCTGGCAACCCTACATCCAAATGACCCTGTTTAGCTTCTGAGATCTGTTAAGCTTGAGCTAGCCTGGGTTAGCCTTACCCTAACACAAATGACCACCCTTCATTGAGAGGCAGTTTGGTGTAGTGGTTAGGAACACAAACTCTAATCTGGGAGAACTGAGTTATCCCCCATGCTTCCACATGCAGCTACTGGGTGACCTTGGGTGAACCACAGTTCTCTCAGAGCTGTTCCCTCAAGAGCAGTTCCCAAAGAGCTCGCTCAGCCAGGGCTGGCTTGCTCACTAGGCATTCGCCTAGAGCGCACTGGCCCTTAGGGGTGCCAAAAGCCCCCCCTGGCCAAAAAACCCTGTCCCTTCCCTGGCTTGCCAGCGCACTCTGCAGCTGCGGGGTGCACAGGCAAGCCAACGCTCAGCAGAAGAGACCAGCTTGTGATGTCCTCTCCCCGTCTCCAGGCCCCACCGGGAGGTTGTCATTGCTGGAGGGGAGGCGCGAGCGCCACAAACTGGCCTCACCTAGGGCACCCAGACACCTCGGGCTGGCCCTGCTCTCAGCCCCACCTACCTCTCAGAGTGTCTGTTGTGGGGAGAGGAAGGGCAGGAGATCGTAAGCTGCTCTGAGACTCTGAGTGAAGGGTGGGGTATAAATCCAATATCCTCTTCCTCCTCCTCCTCCTCCTTCTTCATCCCTGCCTTAAGCCTTACATTTTTTTAAGGGAATGATCTCAGCACACCTTAGTGCTACAACAGGCACTTCTTCCTGATGAATTGTCTGTTTGCTTGCATCTGTTTAAATAATTGACATCCCAGATAGCTTTCGATGAAATGCTAACAAAGAAGAAGAAGAGGAAGAAGAAGAAGAGGAGGAGGAGGAGGAGGAGATTGGATTTCTACCCTGCCTTTCACTACCCAAAGGAGTCTCAGAGCGGATTGCAAACTCCTTTCCCTTCCTCTCCCCACAACAGACACCCTGTGAGGTAGCTGGGGCTGAGAGAGCACTGACAGAAACTGTTCTTTTTCAGGAGCACCTCTGACAGAACTATGGTTTGCCCAAGGTCATCCAGCAGGTACAAGTGGAGGAGTGGGGAAACAAACCCGGTTCTTCCAGATTAGAGTCCACGCACTTAACTACTACACCAAACTAGGGTCGCTAACATAAGATTGGGACCCTCCAGAAGATTTAGGGGTGGAGCTTGGGGAGAGGAGGGGTCTCAGCAGTGTACAGTTCCATAGAGGTCCACCCTCCAAAGCTGCCATTTGCTCCAAGGGAACTGACCTCTGTAGTCTGGAGGTCAGTTGTAAACAATGCTCCATCCAAGCTATGGAATCCCATGAGCAAAATTCTACTTTGTGAGCTAATAGCATTAAAGCTGTGGGCAGGTGGTTTGGCTACTGCATGAATCAGTTTGCTCTAGAGCCATCCTTCCTGCGCTAAGACAAAAATGTGTGAGCCAGAGGCTAAAAAATTGTGAGCTAGCTCACACTAACTCAGCTTAGAGGGAACACTGGTTGTAATTCTGGGAGATCTCCAAGCCCCACCTGGAGACGGGCAGCCCGCGCTGTGACTATTTTTGTAATACTTTTATAATATTTTTGTAATAAGGTTATTATGGTCCCATTCGGGTGAAGTGTTAATGAAATGAATTTACATTCCGGAGAGCTTCGTCAATGATTGCTTTCAAGGACCTCTTTTTGTGCACTTTATAGTTATAATTATATACATTGTTTAGTTAATAGAATATATAGTTATCCAGTGGTTTTGTTTCATAAATGTAGCGCTTGATTACAGCTTCCTTGTGTCTTTGAACTTTCACGGTTGGGCTGTGACTCTCGATTTCGATACAAGCTGTGAGCCAGCCAGTCTAAAAGCAAGCTTTAAATGGCTTGGGCCACAAGTACCTGGAGGGGATCGCCTCTACCCCTATCAACCTGTCCAAGTGTAGATGGTGCCTTCGTCCAAGTTTCTGCACTTTTTTTGAGGTTGTTCTGAGAGGCTTGTGGGAGGATTGCCTCAGGTGCCTATCCTAGGAGGTGGGATGTCTGTCTGTCCTCCCAGGAGTTCAAGGTAGCATATGTGGTTCTCATCTCCTATCCCACGATATAGGTGAAGTTGAGACAGCATATGTAGTTCTCACCCCCTGTCCCATGATAGAGGTGAGGTTGAGAGTGAGCGGCTGGCCAAAGGTCATCCATCCCCTGAGATCCATGGCCGAGTGGGGATTGTGTGCATTTGTGCATGCATGGCGTACCATTTCTGTACTCGACTATAAAGTATTTATATCTACGACATACACCAATGCTCTACACACCGAGCTGATTTATTGATGCACACAAAGGCTTGGATCCGGTGATGCATGAGCGGAAAGGGAAATGTACTTAGTGCCGTTCTGCATGTGCAATCAACGGCGCAAGGGCTGCAGCAAACTCGCGGCACTTCAATATAATTTTTAATGAAATAACAATGTGCACACAGGGCAGCGGGATGTACAACAGATGGCTTATATGATTTCCTTTCATTTGTTTTTGAAATGGTTCTATAAGAAATACCTGACACCGTGCCCTATGCATGAGGGAAAGATAGGGATACAATCACTTTGACTTAATGCAAGCAGACAGCGGGGAATAATTTCACTGCTTCCATTTGCGCAGTGCCTATTGCCCACAGGTTGCCAGCTCTGCTTCAGGAAATTCCTGGAGATTTTGGGGCAGAGCTTGGGGGTTGCTGAGTTTGGGGGCGGGAGAGGGAGCCCAGCAGGGGCACTCTGCAGGAGCGTAGCCGAAAGATAGCCCTACAACATACCTGAAAGATGGTCATCCAACCTTCGCTTGAAAATGTCCAGCAAAGGAGCATCCACCACCTCCCGAGGCAGACTGTCCCACTGCTCAACCACTCTTACAGTTAGGAAGTTTCTCCTGATATCTAGCTGGTAACGACTCCCTTGTAATTTCCACCCATTAGATCTAGTCTTGCAATCCGGAGCAGGAGACAGAATAGATCTGCTCCATCTTCTACATGACAGCCCTTCAGATACTTGAAGACTGCAATCATGTCCCCTCTAAGCGTTCTCTTTCCCAGGCTAAACATACCCAACTCTTTCAGCCTTTCCTCGTAAGACTTGGATTCCAACCCTGTCACCATTCTGTTCGCCCTCTTCTGGACATGCTGGAGCTTGTCAATATCCTTCCTAATTAAGGGCCAAAAGTTAAAAACCATAAGTAAGTGTATAAAAGAGTGTTCATTACAAAGACATATAAAAACCTAGTAGGGGCTCAAGTGCACTTAGTTATGTTTTTAACTTTTGGCCCTTAATTAGATCTCCAGGCATCACCTGGAGGTTGGCAATCCCACTTGGAAGTGACATCCTCCCCTTCCCAAACTCCAACTTCTCCGGGTACTGTCTTCAGAATCACCTGACAGGTGCTGAATCTGTGGAGGAAACCTGAATGTATAAAAGAAGGCTACTTCAGCTGCTACTAGGCTTGCCATCTCCAGGTTGGGAAATACCTGGGGATTTGGGGGGCGGAGCCTAAAGAAGGCAAGTTTTGGGGAGGGGAGGGGCTTCAGTGGAGTTTTAATGCCATAGAGTCCACTTTCCAAAGTGAACATAACATAAGAACATAAGAGAAGCCAATGTTGAATCAGGCCAATGGCCCATCTAGTCCAACACTCTGTCACACAGCAGCCAAAAATACCACGTGCTATCAAGAGGTCCAGCAGTGGGGCCACGACACTAGCAGCCCTCCCACTGCTGCCCCCTCCAGCACCAAGAATAGAGTGCATCACCTGCCCCAGACTGAGAATTCCCATCTATACCCTGTGGCTAATAGCCACTGATGGACTTCTGTTCCATATGTTTATCTAATTCCCTCTTGAAACTGTCCATGCTTGTAGCTGCCACCACCTCCTGTGGCACTGAATTCCATATGTTAGTCACTCTTTGGGTGAAGAAGTATTTCCTTTTATCTGTTCTTTTATCTGTTCTATCAAAAGTGGTCATTTGATCCAAGTAAACTGATCTCTGTTGCCTGGAGATCGGTTGTAATAGCTGTTGCTCAGCCACCACCTGGAGATTGGGAACCCTAGCTGCTGCACAGTCAGATTGGGTTCATTGTTTCAATAATTGTTTCAACCATTGCACATGGCATGTCGCTCAGCACTGCCTTCAGGAGAAGTGCCTCAATAAAGAAAAAAGATCAGACACACTGAAACAACCCATTCCCAAGCACAGATGTGCAGGGTGCCTTGACGCTTCTATGATGGACATTCATAATGGTCGCATGGGAAGTGTGTGTCAGAGGAGGTGGGATGATGGTGTCTTTGGGCAGGAGAAGAGACACCTGGCTGATATCTTTTTTCATCATTAGCCTCCGGGTTAAGCAACTGGTATTTTTTTAAAAAAACATGCACTATTTAAACAAATTAACATGTGCAAATCACCATGTGATTAGCATTCTTCCTGCTCTGGGGGGAAAAAATGGAATTCCAGATTAGCATTCTTACTCCTGTGTGTGCGTGTCTGAAGAAGTGTGCTTTGCACATGAAAGCTTACACTTTGAATAAAACTTTGTTGGTCTTAAAGGTGCTGCTGGACTCAAACTTTGTTCTGCTTCCTCAGACCAGCACGGCTACCCACCCGAATTTTTCTCTGCCTGTGTGTGTGTCTGGGGAATTGGACTTCCACTTCTCTCCTTTGCTCTTGCTTTTCTTTCCTCTATGTCTCCTTCTGCCTCTTCGCCCTTTCTTTTGGTGTTGAAGACAGTGAGCTTTAAAAGAGGAGGCTGCAATGGATTTTATTTTTATTTTATTTTATTTTTAAAAAATAACAAGAAGGAAGCATTTGACCCTACGTAATTCGAATTGCATGATCGGTCCATCTCAAGGTAATGGCTATTGCCTCAGTGCTCTTTTGCTCTCAGAGAGGCAGGAAAGAGAGTTAAAATATTAGCATCCCAAGTTCCGCTTTACGCACACACACACATTTTCTGTACAGTTCTTTCTATTATGCAGAATGTGGAAACAGGACAAAAGGAATTATATTGCATATAATTATAGTGCCCCCCTGCCATGTTTTGGGTCCCCATTAGTGAGAAAGGTGGAGTATAAATCAGGGGTGTCAAACACAAGGCCCAGGGGCCAGAACTGGTCCCTCCAAGGGCTCTTATCTGGCCCGCAAGCAACTGGGATGTGGAAATGTAAAGTACTCCCCCTTTTATGGTATCCCTTGGGAAAAAAACTAGTCTTGCATGTGATTAAATATATTTACTGGGGCTTTTGTGTGTTCCCCAGTAAATCAATAGCTTCCACTGCTTGGAATCATTTGCTTTTGTTTGCCTTTTGATTAAAAAATAATATTGTTAATTGGGTTTGCCTGTGTCCTTTATAAAGCTTATATCTCAAGTACCTGGCACTACATTTTATGGCCTGGCCCAACAAAGTGACTTTTATGTCAGATCTGGCCCTCGTAACAAATGAGTTTGACACCCCTGGTATAAATGAAGTAAATAAATGAATGTTTCCTGTCTACTACATCATAAAAAAGAGTGATATCTTCTTGTTTTGTCCATTTGACTTCCATAAAACAAACCCCCCTCGAAACTGAATTTTCCACACACCTTAGCGAAAGAGAAAAAAACTCACAGCCCGGTTCATACATGCATGCCTGTCCCATTGCATTAACAGGGCCATCCTAAGCAGCATCATACCTACGATGGACAGCCATGGGCCAGCAGGCACCAGGAGATCTGGGGGATGGGGCTAGGCATTGCACAATGCTGTGATGTCACTTCCGGTTGCCGTGTTGTTCTAGTAATCCCCCACATCTCTGTGATAAAACTGTGTGGATTCGATGGACTGCTACAGTGTCGCAGCGATAAGAACATAACAGAAGCCAATGTTGGATCAGGTCAATGGCCCATCCAGTCCAACACTTTTTGTCACACAGTGGTCAAAAATACCAGGTGCCATCAGGAGGTCCAGCAGTGGGGCCAGGACAGTAGAAGCTCTCCCACTGTTCTCCCCCCACACACACACACACCAAGAATACAGAGCATCACTTGGCCTAGACCGAGAGTTCCTATCTATACCTTGTGGCTAATAGTCACTGATGGACTTCTGCTCCATATGTTTTATCCAGTTCCCTCTTGAAGCCGTCCATGCTTGTAGCCGCCACCACCTCCTGAGGCAGTGAACTCCATGTGTTACTCACTCTTTGGGTAAAGAAGGACTTCCTTTTATCCGTTCTAGCCTGACTGCTCAGCAATTTCATGGAGTACCCACGAGTTCTTGCATTGTGAGAATGGGAGAAAAGTACTTCTTTCTCAACCTGCTCTATCCCATGCATAACCTTGCAAACCTCGATCACGTTACCCCTCAGCCATCGTTTCTCCAAGCTAAAGAGCCCGAAGTGCTTTAACTGTTCTTTATAGGGAAAGTGTTCCAACCCTTTGTTCATGTGTGATGCCACTCCCAGTCATGTGACCAAAAATGACATCCTGGCATCGTGCCCCTTCCCAGGTGAGCGGGAGGCCTCTCACTATGGTGGGAGACTTGTTCCTTTGCATTGCACCCTCATAAAGACCCCTGACTTCAGTCAGGGCTGTCAACACTGTTTAGGATTGCACTGCCAGAGATGATTTTCATGCGTGAATGGGCCACCACATAGATGGCACTCGCCACAGAGAGAATGTTGGCATCCCCTCAAGGAGAGGTCTCTCCCCCCCCCCCGCAGTGGAAGCCATTTATGCTGCCTGTGTACAGTAACCAAATTGAAAGAAAACCATCTGATGGGCACCCGTGTGTGAACCATGCCAGACTATTATGTCAGTATCCACCTAAGATACAAGGGAAGGAAACAAGTTCCATATTGTGCAACTGAAGTAAATATACTGTACTGAAATATTGGATCGGGACCTTACTGATTGGGCAAGGCTCTTTTTGTAGCAGGAACTCCTTTGCATATTAGGCGACACACCCCTGATGTAGCCAGTCCTCCAAGAGCTTGCAGTAGCCCATCAGAAGAGCTCTGTAAGCTCTTGGAAGATTGGCTACATTAGGGATGTGTGTCACCTAATACGTAAAGGAGTTCCTGCTACAAAAAGAGCCCTGCCTTTGGGAGTTATAACGGTGGGAAGGATTGGTGGGAAGGAACCCCTTCCCTCCCTGTTCTATGAAATCTCCAGGCTGGAAAAAGCTGCCCAGTATCTGTAGCCCCAGAAAGCGCTGGAGCTTTTGATGGAAATACCAACATACAAGAGTCGAAGCTGCGCTTAGCGGTAGCTTAGGCTAATCAGCCTAATGGGATGCGTTACGCGCTCCGATTGGTTAGCAAGCAAAGCATTAATGACCTGTTAGCCGCCGTGTTCGTGTCAATTAATTTATATTTGTATTTTGCAAAAGTTAAAAGTTGCCCGGTTAGATTATTGATTCTTTGTCCCTGTATTCAATTTGTTTTTAATTGCACCACTGCAGGGCCAGACCTTCCCTGGTAGAAACCTTGCGATAAATCTGCCAAGGACTCAGCAATCAACAATAAATGTGTCTCTTCATGTCATTATTAATATGTCTCCTGGATTGGTTCATTACGGCAGTTAACAACGGCTTATAAGAGCTGGGATGGCAGAATGCCAAGGTGGAAGGGCTCCCCCCCCAGCAGCTATTTTGTCATCACAGGATTGATGGCTTGAGGTTTGTGTGTGTGCATTTGTCCGCACGCATGCGTGCCCATGAAAGAGAGAGACGGAAAGAAACCTAGGATTTAATTTATTGTAAGTTGAATATGTCAGCTAATTCTCTTCTTATCGTAGAAAGTTTATATAGGTATATAATGGTGTTATTGAACCAGGGATTCTCCCCCCACCCCCAATCTCTCTCCTCCCCTCCAAATCCTCATCTCTCATCTGACTCAGTTTGCAATCCCCGCAGAAATTAAAATGAAACAGCTTCTGCAGACCCCATAAAGGCAGAGACATGTGACTTCAGTGGTTCATTCCAAACATGCTGCAGTTTGATGATCAGACCCATTAGAAGGGGGCAGGCCCTTGGCTTGGTTGCAACAGGGTGTTAATTGCGGGAAAGGCATTTGGCAGAACAATGGAGAGGAATCATGAATTCCACATTGAGAAGGGAGGAAGAGAGCTGCGGCTTAGCAACCAATATATCTAGGATTGCCAGGAACGGCCTTGCAACCAGTGGGATTCTGGGGCTGACGTGATGTGGTGTGATGTCACTTCCTGGGAAAAAGAGTTGTTTTTATAACCCTGTGTTTCTCTACCCTAAGGAGTCTCAAAATGGCTTGCAGCGGCCTTCCCTTCCTCTTCCCACCATGTGAGTTAGGCGGGGCTGAGAGAGTTCATAGAATCATAGAGTTGGAAGGGACCTCCAGGGCCATCTAGTCCAACCCCTGCACAGTGCAGGAAATTCACAAATACCCCCCACACCCCAGTGACCTCTGCTGTATGGCCAGAAGGGGGGGGAGGTTGCCCAGCAGGCTTCATGGGGAAGAGTGGGGAATCAAACCCATTTCTCCAGAGTCTACCACTCCTAACCATTATACCACTCTGGCTGGGAAGAAAAAGAAGAAGTAGAGAAGAGATTGGATTTATACTCCGCCCTTCACTACCCAAAGGAGTCTCAGAGCGACTTACAAACTCCTTTTACCTTCCCCTCCCCACAACAGACACCCTGTGAGGTAGGTGGGGCTGAGAGAGCTCTTGAAAGAAACTGCTCTTTTTCAAGAACACTTCTGACAGAACTGTGGCTTGCCCAAGGTCATCCAGCAGGTGCAAGTGGAGGAGTGGGGAATCAAACCCAGTTCTCCCAGATTAGAGTCTGCACATTTAACCACTACACCAAACTGGCTCTCGGCCTAGAAGTGATGTTGCAACTCTCTAGGAATCATTGGAAATTCTATAGCAAAACCACACCGTTTCTGGTGATCCCTAGAGCTCACTTACATCACTTTCAGATTTTCCTGTGTAGCGATGTCACATTATGGCCAATGAGGGTTTTGTTTTTGTTTCGTTTTTTACTATTGTTCTCCTGCCAGCCGCAGGAGTGGCGGTGGGAAACAGGAGCTGGGCAGCCCTGTCGATTAGTAGAATGTTCCTTCTCCCTGCTCTTTCAGAGCGACTTATCTTTAAAGAAACCTAGCAATAGTTTGGAAGAAATGGGGGAAAGGAATGGGCTGCCACAGTGGTGCAAATCATGATATAAGGCTTCCTAGGGTTGTCAGCCAAAGGAGCTTCTGGGGCTGGGGGTGAGGTGTCATGCAATGTTACGTGACACTGCAGTATCTCTTCTGGCTGTGTAATGGGAGTTGGCATCTGACAGCAGTGCTGATTCTGTGAACTTAGGCAGATCATGAGAGAGGGAGGGCAGGAGGGTTTGCATCAGAGCTTAGTTCTTGTGGCCCTTTCTTACACACCCAGGGAGTGCTGATTGCCACTTCGGGGTCAGGAAGCAATTTTTCTCAAGGCCAGTTTGGCCAGGGATCCTGGAGGCAGGCCTGCCTGCCTGCCTGCCTCCCTCCCTCCATCTTGCTTTCTGTTTTCTGGGCATGGAGCAAGGGTCACTGGGAGTGTGGAGGGGAGGTATTTGTGAATTTCCTGCATTGTGCAAGGGGTTGGACTAGATGACCCTGGAGGTCCCTTCCAACACTATGATTCTATGAATCTGTGTTGCTGAATTGTTCTGGCCATCCTTCCAAACACTAGGCAGCAGAAGTGATGTCTCCCTATGCCCTCCCCCTCTGGAATGAATTGAGTCCCTGGGAATGGACTCTGCACACATCTCCAGGTAAAGAAATGCCAACTATCACCTGCAGAAGATTCAATTCCAGGCATCTCTATTTTTTTAAAAAAAACCCTCAGTTACCAGGTGGTTGGAAAGTCTCTTGTGCTACGAACCTGGAAATGAGATTAGGCAATATTGAACTGGAGAGAGGGGCACTCTGCACACGTTCAGAAGAAGCCGGCATTGAATTTAACCTGTTAATGCTATATGTTGAGGGACTCCCTTGAAAGCAACAGTAGCCATAGAGAAGAGCTGGAAAGCCCCATCTGAAATTTCAGTACCACCATCATAAATTCAGTGTGGGGGCCGAATCAAGGCATTAGACCTGGGCAGATGATATACATAGAGGGATCTCAAAACACATAGAAGGGAATGAGAACAAGGCTGCCTGTGCGGAACTGGTGGATCACGAGCATGGTACCTATGCAGCATTCCCTGCCGCAGAGATTGTGTCAATGAGCATGCGTGCTTAGGTTCCATGCTCCTGTTCCAGAGACTGCATGGAGGTGCAGTGTGGAGCCAGCGTACCCATTCCCACTTTCTCTCTTTGTGAATTGGCTTCTACCGAGATACCTTGGTATAAACCATGTCCAAGTGCACTTGGGTCCCCATTCCATAGGGCAGTGGTTACCTATTAGGGGAAAGCGCCATGACTCTGTGATAGAGCACATACTTTTGCATGCAGTAAGTTTCCAAATGAATCCTCCTGACATCTCCCATGCTGGGAAAGCCCCTTTTCTCCCTGAGACTCTCGAGAACTGTGGCCGGAGCACCAGTTAAATTAGGCAATGCTGAGTTACACCGATCAGTCATAGACCAATTTTCCATGTACAGAGGTGCAAATTATAATGATTCTCGCAGCAATCGGAGTAACAGTTTGGGGGTAGCCTGAAGAAGGATTCCACGCAAAGCTTGAACTGGTAGAAGCTAAAAAAGCAAGCAAGGGGGGGGGGAATCAAAAGACTTCTAAAGGAGGGGAAAAAATTGCTTATGCTTGCAAAAAAAGAGACTTTCCCCAGCAGTGAATAAAGTACAAAAACACACAATGTCAGTTGCTTTAAAAATAACGTTTTAAAATTGGCTTCTCCTTAGACGTCTGTGCAGGTGGTAGCGGGAGGGGGACGGGGCGCACTTGCTCCAGAATGTTTTATTAAACCGCGCTCCGGCTGCTGCGCAAAACTCAAGGGGGGGGGGAGTAGAATTAAAAATAAACAGTGAAAAATCAATTAAAGTTGGCACCATTAAAAAGAAGCCTGGGGAAGCGACGCAGGGACCTTTCAAAGGAAATGATCTTCACAAAATTGCCTCCTATGACGGGGGAAGGAGGCCGGGGATAAGATTGATTTCAAATCCCAGCTCTGCACCCACCGGATCCACTTGTATCCAAATTAGCGCCGTGACAAAATTGGAAAGGTTTGGTAAGCAAACATGGGGGGAAGGGAAGCCTCCGCCTCATTTTTTTTTTTCCCTCAGAAGGAAGCTGTATTGGTCTGCTATGGAACAGTCACGTTTGAGTCCAGTAGCATCTTAGTAAAGGTAAAGGTTTCCCTTGCTCGAAAGCCAGTCAAAGCCGACTCTAGAGGGCGGTGCTCATCTCCGTTTCAAAGCCGAAGAGCCAGCGCTGTCCGAAGACATTCCCATGGTCATGTGGCCAGCATGACTAAACACCGAGGCACATGGAGTGCTGTTACCTTCCCACCGAAGCTGGGCCTCTTTATCTCCTTGCAATTCCTTGCTTTCGAACTGCTAGATTGGCAGGAGCTGGGGCCAGAGACGGGAGCTCACTCCATCACGCAGCACTCGGGTCTCGAACTGCCGAACAACAGACTTTCCGGTCTGCAGCTCAGTGTCTTAACCTCCGAGCCACCGCGGCCCCTTTTAGCATCTTAGAGACGAACAAGTATTTCAGGGTGTGAGCTTTCGAGTGTCAGAGCTCCCTTTGTCGAAAGAAGTAGGAATGGAGATGAGGGTTCAAGGACGCGAGGACTCCTCCTCCTGTCTGATGAAGGGAGCTCTGACCGTAATAAGGATTGCCTCATAGAACCTACCTCATCCAGGCCCTGACCTAGAGAGCCCCAGCTAGCCTCATCTTGTCAGATCTCAGAAACTAAGCAGGGCCAGGCCTGGCTGGTATTTGGGTTGGGAGACCTCCAAGGAATACCAGGGTCATGATGTGGAGGCAGGCAATGGCAAACCACCTCTGAATGTCTCTTGCCTTGAAAACCTTACAGGGGCGTGAGGGAAAGCCCCGAAAGAAGCCTCGTCTGAGGACCCAAGCTGGCTCTCAGCAGGCCTATTTCTGCCCTAGAGGGGAAAGAGCTGGGCTCTTTTTGTAGCAGGGACTCCTTTGCATCTTAGGCGACACACCCCTGATGTAGCCAATCCTCCAAGAGCTTACAGTAACCCCTGTAAGAAGAGCTCTGTAAGCTCTTGGAGGATTGGCTACATTAGGGGTGTGTCACCTGATATGCAAAGTAGTTCTTGCTACAAAAAGAGCCCTGGAAGGCTATTTGAATCCTTCTAATGGCTTGGATGCCCTGACCGGGATAGCCTGATCTTGACAGATCTCAGAAGCTAAGCAGGTTCAGCCCTGTTTAATGTTTAGACGAGAGTCCACCAAAGAAGCTCAGGGTTGTGACGCAGGTGCAGGCAATGGAAAACCACCTCTCAGTGTCTCTTGCCTTGAAAACCCTACATATGGTAGCCATACTTTGGCAATGTCTTGACAACATTTTCCACCACCACCAATGACTTGGATAGCTTAGGTAGCCCTATAAGTTGTTGGAAAGGTAGGCTTTATAATTTTTAAGTTATAAACTGCTAAGGAGCTTGGGTATGTAAGGCCATAAGGAAATTCTCTCTGTGTCTCTGTCTCTGTCTCTGTCTCTCTCTGTCTATCTGTCTGTCTGTCTCTCTCTCAGCATGTCCTATCATGACGGGAGGCAGTTTTTCTATATTGATAAATTTTACCTCTTAAAGAGTCATCTGTATGGCTATTGCAGGAAACAGAATTCTGGATGAGAGGGTGGTGGAAAGTCACAGCCACCAAGTAGGGTATGTAAAATCTTAAATATTTCACATGCATTCACACGATTTTTACCTGCGGGTAGAAAAAAAGGACTGGATGGAGGGGGAGGGAGGCATGAAGAATAGTCTTATACTGGCTAAAACCTGTGGTCCATCAAGAATAGCAGTACCCAACTTTTTCAGACTATGGGCGCCTTGGGAATTCTGACACAGGAATTGTAATACTCTCTGCTGCCATTTTTTGGCTGAAGAGAAATCTCACGGTGAGCCGGTAGTGTTTAGCTTGGGCCTAAATGTCTTGGAATTTCCAGGGGAGCACAGTTTTTTCTTTAAGTGATCACTTGAGTCTTGCCTGAAGTAAAGTTCAGGGCACATTTGGACAAATGAAGCTGCCTTATCCAGAATCGAACCATTGGTACATCAAAGTCAGTATTGTCTACTTAGACTGGCAGTGGCTCTCCAGAGTCTCTGGTGGAGGCCTTTCATATCACCTCCAACGCTCCCTCTAAGCTGTGGAGTCTTGCGAGCAAAAATTCTCCTTTGTGAGCTACTGGCATTAAAGTTCTGAGTGAGCGTTTTGGCTACTGCAAAAATTAGTTTGTGCTGGTTGTCATCCTTCCTGAGCAAAGATGAAAATGTGTGAGCCGGAGGCTAAAAAACTGTGAGCTAACTAACTCAGCTTAGAGGGAACACCTCCTGCCTAGTCTTTTTAACTGCAGATGCCGGGGATTGAACCTGGGACCTTCCACATGCCAGGCAGACGCTTTGCCACTGAGCCATAGCCAATCTCATGTTCAAGAAATGCTGATGTAAACGAAGACCACAGCAACAAGTCTGCATCAGCAAGTCTAGCACCACTTCTCTGTGCATAATCTTTTGACATCTATCCTCCTTCCCTCTTGAGATCTTTTACGTGGAGATGCCGGGGGATTGAACTTGGGATTCTTCATGCGAGGCATGTGTTGCTCCACCACTGAGCCATGGCCCCTCCTCTTGTCGGAATGCGGCAAAAAGATATGGAGGAGTCCTTGTGCTGATAAGCACATCCTTCAGCTGGAGTGCCAGAGGCTCACGGTTTGCGACAGAAGGCCCTTTGCTGTACCTGCAAACCACTGGCGGCCATTGTGACACACCTCACCCATCAATGCAGCGCATCCAGACCTGTCAGTCACATTTTCGTTGGGAGGCAAACAGCCTCAGCAGAATATTGTTTATCTGTTTATTTGTTGAGGGTGTCATAAATTTAGAGAAGGAGAAGGGGGGAAACCCCAGCCCGAGCTGATTAATTACTTCAAAGGCTAAATTAAATAAAAAGAAAAGAGAAAAGGGGTGGGGAATGAGAAAGTTGTTTTCCCCCCATTATATTTTCAAACAAAATGAACATTTTATAGCACATGCAAATCACTCCCTGGAAAGCACTTTCACTTCCTTAATTGTTCATAAATTTACTGACAGGTGGTTACACAGTAGGTGCAACACCATTATTTTCATTTTTATTGCACACATTCGTTTAACGAGAAAATCTGGCACAAAAGGGGGTCTCTGGGTTGTCATGTCATGGTGACCTAGATCGGAAAGCGGGGACAAAACAACAATGTTAAGTTGGCTCTTCCAAATGGACTTTTGCCCTCCGATGCCCCAAAGTGAAGTCGGACAGGCCAGGTTAACTGTCAGGGTCACTGGCTGCGTGTGATCCCAAGCGGCATGATCTCTGATCCAAAGCTCAGTTTGCACTCAAGTGCAGTAAAATTTGTAAGCCCTTTTCATCCAAAAAAAATGTTTAGGGCCCAGCTCTACATGCACGGCAAGCCCTATGAAAGCATGCATTCGTTTTTCCTATAACTCAACTCCATCACTGTAGATCGTACATTCACCTTCAGGAGTATCCATATTACAGGGTTAAATTAATTTAATGGTTATTTCTTCTCCCCAGGGAGTTGGAGTCCTGTGAGGGGAACACTAGGGAACTCTAGCACAGTATTCATAGTTTCTTGAATACAATTTCCTGGACACCGCAGAGCTTAAATTGATATGAATTTGTAATGTAGATCATGCACCCGTAAAGATGCCGATGAACTGGAATGATATATGACCTCAATTATAAGTGTTTATATGGAATAAAATTATGGAAAAGGGAAGGGTGTGCTGGGGTTGCCGTCTCTGGGTTGGGAAATTCTTGGCAATTTGGGGGAGTAGAACCTTTGGGGGGGGCAGGGTTTGGGGGAGGGACCTCAGGGAGTACAGCTCCATAGAGGCCACCACCCAAAGCAGAAGAAAGCCAAGAAAGATGGGGAACCAGCGTACATGAATTGGTACAAAGCACAAAAAAACCCTCTGGCTAAAGATAAACAAAGAATATATAAAAATAATATTTAATGCCAAGTTCAGTAATTCAGAAATATGACTATGTAAAGCCAAGGTGTTCTTGCAAGAAACAAACAAATATACAGAAAGAGAGAAGAATAAAGTCCCCAAAATGTCAGTGTCTCTCACTCCCAGTTGTATTGTAATATCATAGTCCAACTTGACGTGCATTCAGCATGGACTGGACTCATGCAATTCCTGGAGAATCCAAACATTCTAGAATTCCATAAGCCATAGAGACGCGTAGTCCGGATGCAAGCTGCCACGTTTCGAATAATTCTTTTTCAAAGCCAATAGGCTATAGTGGGAACCCAATCTCAGTAGAAGCACATACAAAAGGCAGTATATTCAGTCATAAAGGATCATGGGTCCAAAGCAGCCATTTTTTTCCCCTGGGAAAGTAGTCCTTGTCACCTAGAGATCAGCTGTAATGCCAGGAGATCTCCAGTCCCCATCTGGAGGATGGTAACCCTCATTTGTGCTTTCTTTGAGGCAGCAAACCACCAGACTTGTTCTGCAAATGAACAAGTGTGCTTCCAAATCTCCTGCTGTTGCATATCGGCTTTTCGAAACCACAGTCATTCTGCTCTTGGATCTTAGGACCGTGTATAACCTCCTGGTCACACTGTCATCTGACTCTTTAAAATATAGATCCAGTTCATACAAAACTGTAAAAAAAGCAGCGAGGAGGATCTTTGAAAGACTCAGTACCAAGCGTATGGGAAGATAGGTAGCCATTTGGGTACAAGGAGAGCATGTATCAGATGGAGGTCAATACCTTTTGTGTCCAAGCTGGTACCAGGATCTAAAGAGCCTTCTCTACCTGGAAGCAAGAGCTCTATTGAGAGTTAAACCCTGTGGCTAAAAAGATGGAATACGTGCATGATTTCGCAACGGAGGACATGTTGGCCAATATAAGCACCTTGGTTTTATTAGGTTGCGTGCTAACCTACTGTGGGTGTGGTGAGGCAGTTCTGCTGCTCTGCAAACAGATGTTCCTCTAGTCTTCTAAGGTGATCTTTTTAAAATGCTTTCCCCATATCCATCTGGCTTCTAAGTTTTCAGTGCCAGGTTAAAACGTGTTTGCTGTCCAAGGTATTTTATTAAGGTTTTAGATTGCCGTCTATTGTGTTGTGTGGGTGTTTCTGCCCTCTTTCTCATACCATATGCTTTCATTCTGTATTAATAGAACAGCTGGTTTTAATAGGTTATCGTAAGAGAAGCCTGCTACTGCTGAAGTTTGCTTTGCCAATTCTAAAAAAATAAAAATAAAAATTATTTTTGTTTAGGATTTTTCAGACCTTAATATTTTTGCTGGGCTGATCTTTTTTAGGAATTGGTTGTGAGAATGTGCTTTCTTCTTGTTGTTGTTTTGTAAACTCTGAACACAAGAAAGCTCATTTGTCGTCAGTGAAAAACGTTGGTCTATCAAGGTCGATAATATCTACTTTCACTGGCAACAGCTCTCCAGAGTCTCAGGCAGAAGTCTTTCACACCATCTATTAAGTAATCTTCTTTACAAACTGGAGATCCCAGAGTCGGAACCTGCAGCCTTCTGCATATGAAGCAGAATCTACCAGTGATCTACAGCCCCTGCTTTGCTTTGGTATAGGCATCCTTGAGAGTTATAGGAGGCTGAAAGCAAGGGTCATACACATCTGAAATACATATGTGCATTTTTGGAATGGTAGTGCTTGAGTAGAGAAGATCCCAATTGGTTGGTACCTGTGCTTTCATCACACATACACACCCCTTCCATCTCCAGAGCAGGTTTTCAACTTCATTTTAAAAGTTTAAGGGGTTCTTCTTATCCATAGCATGAAGGACGGGAAGGAAGGTGGCATGGTATAACTTGATCCTGGAAACTGAGCAGGGTGAGTACTTAGATGGGAGACCACTGAGGTCCTCCACTTTTGGGCCCCACTTCTCTGCCACCGGCTGGCCAGCTCATGAGGGGGGAATACCCCCCCCCAAACAGAGAAGAAGGCAGAAATTAAATGCAGAGTGCCTATGTGATCCAGAAGTGATGTGGGCACGTCAGGGATGTCACAGAGTGATGCTCTGGTTTGGGGGCAAAACTTTATGGTAGAAGCTAATTCTACCATAGAGTTTTGCCCAAAAACCAGAGCGTACCCACCCCCAACATGCTTACATCACTTCTGGGTCGCGTAAGCACATTGTGTTTATTTTTGGCGTTCCTCCCTGCTCCCAGTAAGTTCCCATACCCGCCGGCAGGTCCAAGAGACGCCCCCGCTCCCATCCCCCACCAGCAGGTCGAAGGGACCTAGCAACCCTAGTTTCCAGCCTCTGTTCCAGGAACAAACAACAGCAGTTCCGGGAACAAACAGACAAAGAGCATTGCTGAATCCTTGGGGTTTATTGAGCTTCAGGCTCCATATAAAGGCCTCCCCAACCAGGCTCTAAGCGACAGTTCCGTCACTCATCTCTGCTCACTTCTCACACCTGCGCGGCTTTCCCTCCTAGTTTAACCTCATCTCCTTCATGACTCCCTCCTTAAGGTCATGCATGGGCATTAGGGCAGCCAACATCCAGGCTGTAGCTGGAGATCTCCTGGAATTACAACTGATCTCCAGGTGGCAGAGATCAGTTCCCCTGGAGAAAATGGCCGTATGGAGAGTGGAATCTATGGAATTATACCCCACTGAGGTCTCTCCCCTAAACCCTGCCCTCCCCACCTTCACCCCCCCAAACCTCCAGGAATTTCATAACCAGGCCTGTAGCCAGGGTGGGGCCCTGGGGGCAGTGCCCCCTCCCAAAATCAGTTCTGCTCCCTGCCGCTGCCCTCCTCCCCCGGCAGTACTTGGCTGGGAAGGGGAGGAAGTCTGGGGCGAGCAGTGTCCTGCCTTCCTCCCCTGTTGCCCTTGCAGTGTCTGGCACAGTACTGGCCAGGAGGGGGCCAGGTGTGGGGGGTAGGATGGTTGGAGTTGGATTGGAGATGACCACAGTGTCTCCCTCACCTCCTGCCAGATTCCCAATGTCTTTTCCCACCAACTGAGTTCCAGTGAGGTCACTCCCAAGGAGGGGGGCTGAAAGGCGCAGAGGGAGGAACGCTGGCAATGCCGGAGGAAGTTAACAGGCCCTTGCTTTGCTTCTTGCATGCCCAAGGCGGTGTCTCCACATCACAGGCCATACTCCCTGGGCCAGTGTTCCCTCTAAGCTGAGTTAGTGTGAGCTAGCTCACAGATTTTTAGCCTCTGGCTCACACATTCTTGTCTTAGCTCAGGAAGGAGGGCTCCAGAGCAAACTAATTTATGCCGTAGCCAAATCGCTCACTCACAACTTTGATGCTGGTAGCTCACAAAGTAGAATTTCTGCTCTCAAGACCCCACAGCTCAGAGGGAGCATCCTGCACCAATCAGCTTTGTCCCACTCTGACCATCCAGAACCAGACTGTAGCTACTGGCATCCCTCTCTTCTTTCTTGGCACCATCACCCACCTGCCCCTGTTCCTTGGTCCCAACAGGTCATCCCACCACAAAAGGGAGAGCAAGTTATTCTGGAATCAACTCAGCTGTATGCTGTCGGAGATATTGAGATGCGTCATGGAGTTAAACCTACTCTGACCGTGGAATTGCCCTTAAAAAGCCACTCTAATGGCTCGGACTGTTTAACAATACACTTTCCAGTAGACCTGCATTTAAGCCTTGGTTTCCTTTCTGCTCAGTTAATGGAAAGCTAATGTTTGAGTGCCTTGTGGAACGGAAGCAGCCCTTTTGAACATGGGCTTTCCATGCTTTGCTGGATCTGAGTCTATGATAGTTCAGGTGTATAAAAAAAACTTAGTGACTGTGACACAGAAGCACAATTCAAAGTCATTGTGTAAAATGAATAGCCTTTTATTAGTTCCACACTTTGCTTCCCATGTGTGAAGCTGTGATTGAAAGATCACACGCTTTATAAGGTATTGTTGGGTTCAGAAATTCTTTTGCTAATGCCCTTCCCCGTATAACTAAATGTTTTATATTTGGGTGATTCTTTATTTTTGTGATAAAAATCCTTCTATTTGAGCTTTACATCATCAGACTTGTACCAGTCCCAGGCCGCATAAGAATCTGTGGGCTAGAGTGGCTAAAGTGGGGGTGCTGGGGGGTGAGGGGAAATTACTGGCAGCAAAGAGAGGCCTAAGCCAGTATTGTCAGCAATGCAGCAATGTCACTTCCCCCACACACCAGAAGTGACATCATCACATTGCTGCTGATGCAGGCCACTCTGGTATTTGGGCAAAAACTCTATGGTACAACTGAATTCTACCATAGAGTTTTTTCCCCAAATACCAGAGTGTCCCCACATTGGCAGCAACATGATGATGTTGCTTCCAGCGTGTGCCAGAGGTGACATTGTGGGTGACGCTGACATAGGCCTCTCTTTTCTCTGATGGTAAGCCCTCACTCCCTGGCAACCCTAGGCTAAAGTGCCAAGCTTGGGATAAGGAGGTAAAGGTAAAGGTTCCCTTGCTCGAAAGCCAGTCGAATCCGACTCTAGGGTTGCGGTGCTCATCTCCGTTTCAAAGCCGAAGAGCCAGCGCTGTCCGAAGACGTTTCCGTGGTCATGTGGCTAGCATGACTAAACACCAAGGCACACGGAATGCTGTTCCCTTCCCACCGAAGTGGTACCTATTTATCTACTTGCAATTTCTTGCTTTCGAACTGCTAGGTTGGCAGGAGCTGGAACTAGAGACGGGAGCTCACCCCGTCATGCGGCACCCGGGTCTCGAACTGCTGAACTACTGACCTTCCACAGCCTGCAGTTCAGCGTCTTAACCACTTGAGCCACTGCAGCTCCGGGGATAAGGAGACCCAGGTTCAAATTCTCACTCAGCCATGAAGCTCAGTAGGTGACCTTGGGTTCATCATTCTCTCTCAGCCTAACCATTTTTGTGGGGATGTTGAGAGTATAAAATAAGGGAGGGGAGAAACCCATGGGATGCCCAGAGGTCCCTGGACAGGAAAGGAAGGATAAAAATGTGATACTGAGTTAATTCAGACATCATGCCTAAATGATAGTTTAACTGGTTAGTTTAGTGTAGTGGTTAAAAGCCAGTTTGTTGTAGTGGTTAGGAGTGGCAGACTAGAATCTGGGAGAACCAGGTTTGATTCCCCACTCCTCCACAAGCAGCTGATGGAGTGTCCTTGGGTCCGTCACAAGTTCTCTTGGAGCTGTTCTCTCAAGAGCCATTCTCTCAAGAGCTCTCTCAGCCCCACCTACCCGACAGGGTGCCTGTTATGGGGAGAGGAAGGGAAAGGAGATTGTAAGCTGCTCAGCATCTCCAAGTGAAGGGCGGAGTATAAATCCAGTCTCTTATCTTCTTCTTGTGAAACCAGAGTTGGGCTTGCTTGAATCTGGTGGGTGGCTTTCACAAATGTTGGTTTTTGTTGCCTTCTCTTTGTAGTCGTGGAAGATGTTGCTGGGGAATAAACTGGGATTAAGCCAGGAGGTTTTCTTAGGATCATACATAGCTATAGCTAAGATGAACCATGGTTAATGTACCAGCTTCAGATCCTGGCTTGGTGGATCGTACCAGTTAGCGAAGTGGCCTGCATTCAGACAATCACACTATCCTTAATTGGTTTTGTTAAGCCACTGTAGCATACCTAGTCTATTTGGCACTGTCACGTAGAGGCCAAAAATACAAAGTGCCATCAAGAGGTCCAGCAGTAGGGCAAGGATACTAGAAGCCCTCCCACTACCCCCCCCCAAGCACCATGAATACAGAGCATCACTTGCCCCAGACTGAGAGTTCCTATCTATACCTTGTGGCTAATTGCCACTGATGGACCTCTGCTCCAGATGTTTATCCAATTCCCTCTTGAAGCCATCCATGCTTGTATCCACCGCCACCACCTCTGGCAATGAATTCCATGTGTTACTCTTTGGGTGAAGAAGTATTTCCTTTTACTGATACAAAACATGTGCACGGTCAAGAGGATGGGAGCCACAGGGTGTGGTGGCTTGGCCAATGACCCCCCCCCCAATAGAAGGAACATATGGCACAGATGTGAAGCTCAAGGCCAAACCCTCCCGCAAAGCTGGCATTCTAGGACTGCAACTGCATACAGGTCCTTTAACCTTGCAAAGCAGCTGGGAGGAGGATACAGATCGGGGCTGCAGTGCTTAGGAACACCCTCCCCATGCCACTCATTTGACCAAAAATCCCATTTATGCCCAGGTAGGGAGGAAAGGAGTGGGCTGCGGTGGCTCAGTAGTTAAGACGCTGAACTGCAGACCAGAAGGTCGGTAGTTCAGCAGTTCGAGACCCAAGTGCTGCATGATAGAGTGAGCTCCCATCTCTGGTCCCAGCTCCTGCCAACCTAGCAGTTCGAAAGCAAGGAATTGCAAGTAGATAAATAGGTACAGCTTTGGTGAGAAGGTAACAGCATTCCCTGCGCCTTGGTGTCTAGTCATGCCGGCCACACGACCACGGAAACATCTTCGGACAGCGCTGGCTCTTCGGCTTGGAAACAGAGTTGAACACTGCACCCCTAGAGTTGGATTTGACTGGCTTTCGAGCAAGGGAAACCTTTACCTTTACTTAAGGAGGAAAGGACCTAAAGTATAGAGACTTCTGTTCCCATGAAGGCTTAAAACAGCTCCAGGACATTTCAACCAGTGAGGCATTTTGTGTGTGTTGCTGGCAGAGGGGGGGAGTAAACCCCCTTTCCTCAGTGCCAATCCATTTCTGGAGGGGTGCCTTAAAGCCAGAGGGTGGATTTCCAGCACCATGAATAGCACCCCCAGCCACCTTCAGGCATTTGGCAACTCCCAGAGGTCGGCTTGCCACTTGCTTCTTACTTAGTAGCTCCCCCTTTGTACTATAACTCCAAAAAAATCTTTAATGCAAGGACCATGGATCCCAATGAAATGATGTTAATGGTCTGTGTGGTGGAGTGGACCTGCTCCATTCCACCCTGCCCTCCAAAACCGGGCGGGGGGGTTCTTTCTCTCTCGGGTAGCCCACCGCTACCACCTGACCTTTGTAGGAATAACCCGCTGGGAGGGTCAGGACTCACAGCTTCCCTTCCAAGTTTGGAGTCCTTGCCACTGCATAGGGTTGCCAGATCCCCTTGTCACTCTGGTAGGGGGATTTGGGGGGCATTCCGGGGGTGGACAGGGATTTATTTGTACTATAGATGTGTGTGTGCTTTTTATATATAATGTATACTTAAAGGACCTCTTTACACATTACAGAATCCTTGTTTTGTTGGGAGATGACCCCCAAGGCCTTTGAAGGAGACGTTCAATGGGAATTGCCTGTCTTCTCGATTCACACGGGTCCTTTTCTCCTGGGATGCGCAAGCAGAAACTGCCAATGTCTTCATGCTGTTTCCTCTGACTTGAACCACCTCTAGGGCAGCCACTGTCTCTGTCGCAAAACTTCACTGCAAGCAATTTCTCAAGCACAGACAGTTGTCTGTCCATGAGGTGGTTGGGGGGAAAAACAGTGCGGAGGGGAAGGCAGCATTTGTTTCTGCCCTTGATAGGTTTGTCAGGCCTGGTCAGGCAACCAATGGGAGATTGGGGGGGGTGGGGCATGGAGGAGTTTGTCACTGATGGCATGATGTCACTTCCAGGGTTTCCATAGAGTTAGGACCAGTTCCTAGAGAGGCATGACATCACTTTTGAGGTTTCCCAGAAATTATGTCATGTTATCAGCCAATGGCTAGTTTTAGATTTTATTTTTCTCCATCTGTGACTTTAAAGGGCTGGTCACCCTACCGGGCAACCTAACTGCAAGGAGAAAAGGGCTCGTGTGAGTCTGGGAGGCACAACATTCCCACTGAGCATCTGATTCAGGGCCCTTTTATCATTTCCTAACAAGCACAATGACTTTGTAATGTATAAAGAGACCCTTATATGTTTCAGATGTCTGCAACCTATAACATCCTTTCTGAGATACATACACAAAGTTAAAATATGTGTGCATTTTATAGGTGATATCTTGTGTGAGAAAAGAAAGAAGGGGTCTAAATAAAGATTGAGAAGTGATATGATAACCATCTTCAATAGGGTTCCCAAGTACTTACCGTCTGGGGGCGGGGGACGAATGCTCCCCGGCCGGACCAGTCTTCCTGGTAACGCACCATGCCGTCGCCAGGAAGTGATACCAGGTGACGCTCTGGCAATGGGGCTGAAAACTCAATGGTACCATCAAGTTTCCAGCCCCATTGCCAGAGCGTCGCCTACCATCCCTTCGTGGTGATGGCATGGTGCTCCGCGCCTCTCCTTCCCCTGGGGATGGTCCTGCGAGGACGTGTCCATCCACCGCCAGCACGCAGTAAGTTCTTGGGAAGCCTAATCTTCAAGTACTTGAAAGGCTGTCATACAGAGGATGGTGCAGGATTGTTTTCTGTTGCCCCATAAGGTTGGACCAGAAGCAACAGGTTGAAATTACATCAGAAGAGTTTTTGGCTAAATATTAGGAAGAACTTCCTGACAGTTAGGGTGGTTCCTCAGTGGAACAGTCTTCCTCGGGAGGTGGTGGGCTCTCCTTCTTTGGAGGTCTTCAAACAGAGGCTAGATGGCCATGTCTGACAACAATGCTGATTCTGTGCACTTAGGAAGATCATGAGAGGGAGGGCAGGATGGGTTGCATCAGTGCTTAGTTTTTGCAGCCCTTCTTACATGCCCAGGGAAATGCTGATCACCACTTTGGGGTCAGGAAGCAGTTTTTCTCCAGGCCAATTTGGCCAGAGATCCTGGAGGTTTTTTGTCGTCTTCTGGGTATGAAATGGGTCACTGGGGGTGTGGGGGGAGGTATTTGTGAATATCCTGCATTGTTCAGGGGGTTGGATTAGATGACCCTGGAGGTCCCTTCCAACTTTATGATTCTATTATTCTAAAGGAACACAGGTTTGATTTGTGCAGGAGAGAAGCAAAATCGAATTGGGGATTTGGGAGTCAGAACAACGGAGATGAGACATTTGAAAAACCATCCTCCCGGTGTCCTCCAGCAAGGGCTGTGTTGTGCTGCCTTCAGCTCAGCAAATAAACTCATCATCTGTTTCCAGCCAAATTTGCAGATGGCTGCATTTAGCTGAGCGTGCCTTAAAGTTGTTTACGAACCTTGCTTAGCGGATTGCGCTCCTTATTTCATTGCAGTGCTTTTTGATAACACGTTTTCGCCCCCTTCGGAGAATCCAGTTCACAGACAAGGGCTGTAAAAAGAACAGGGTGGTGGGGAAACCAATACTGACTGAAACGCCGTTGGATGGATGCGCACGACTGTAGCATAACATGCCACTCGCCTGGCTGAGAAAGTTGACAAAAATCATTTTGTTGACCGAACTCTAGGTGTCAGAGGTACTTAATCTGTTATCTTGATACAATCAACTCTGACTATGCGCCCGGATTGTGCTGTCATGCAAATTGATTTTATCAAACGAGATAATCTCTGCTGTCAACAAGGAACACTTTGTTAAAACTCTTAATTTTTTTCTTAAATGGATCTTTCAGTTCTCCAGAAAATGAAATAGGACTCCAAAATGCAAATATATAATGTCGCTTACTGGCCATGCAGTGGCCCAGGGTAGGGTTGGATGCACATGATATAATGCAGGGTTCCCCAACGTGGTGCTCACCAGTACTTCCCTTGGTGCCCATTGAGAATGTGGGTGGTGCCATTTTCATGCAGGACTTGTCACTGGTTCCATCACCTCAAATTAAAGGGCTTTCCAACAGAGGATGAGGCGGACTGGTGAGCCCCTGGGCTTTCTTTGGTCACTATGTGGTTCCTTTTCCCCCTTCAGGATCTCCTTCTTCCTAGGAGGTACGAGGAGGGAGGTATTCTGGTTGGCTCTGACCCTGCCTCATGTGGTAGCCATTTGGGGGTGGAGCTTATCACCCCGCCTTGAAATTCCCAGGGTGCCCACAGCCTCATAAAGGTTGAGGACCTCTGATACAGCAATTCTGCTGAGTCTTAGCAGATCTGGGCTGGAAGGGGTAGACCTTCTGGAAACCTTATGTGTGCCACCTTGAATTCCATGACAGGAAAAAGTGAGATGCCAACGAAATGAATAAATTGTGGGCTGGGTCAAAAGCGGGCAGAGATCCCTTCTGTTTTGTAACTTGTGTAACCAAAATAATTTTTAGCAGCTTCTAGTTCCTGGAATTCACTACCCCAGGAGGTGGTGGCAGCTACAAGCATGGATGGGTTCAAGAAGGAATTAGATAAACATGTGGAGCAGAGGTCCATCAGTGGCTATTAGCCACAAGGTATACATAGGAACCCTCAGTCTGGGGCAAGTGATGCTTGGGGGGGGCAACAGTAGGAGGGCTTCTAGTGTCCTGGCCCCACTGTTGGACCTCCTGATGGCACCTGGTATTTTTGGCCACTGTGTGACAGAGTGTTGGACTGGATGGGCCATCGGCCTGATCCAACATTGTCTTCTCTTATGTTCTTATGTTCTTAGTTAACATGTACTGAAGCTTAAATTCTGTATGTTGCCCTTTTGGGAAAAGTGGCAATGACACACATGAGGAGGGTCTCTGTGTGGTTGTCAGCCTCCTACTACAAATGACCAAAATGTCTGAGAAAAGCCCCGTGGTGAGGTAAAATTCTCAGAACAAAGGAGAAGCGCCGAAGCCGTGACATCAGCTGCCACAGTCCCTTTCCTTAAAGGATGGGCCATAGGGTTGCCTACCTCCAGGTGAGTTTTGGAGATCTCCCAGAATTACAACTGGTCCCCAGACTATGGAGATCAGTTCCCCTGGGGAAAATGGCAGCTTTGGGTGGTGGACTGTATGTCATTATACCCTGCTGAGGTAGGATGCTAACTTCCAAGTGGGGATTCCCTGGAATCACAGCTCATCTCCAGACTACAGAGATCAGTTCCCCTGGAGAAAACTGAAGCTTTGGAGGGTGGACTCCATGGTATGGTACCCCACTGAGGTCCCAGTCCTCCCCAGGCTTCACCCTCAAATCTCCAGGAGTTTCCCATCTTGGATCTGGCAACCCTACTCCTCATTCTCGGTGGTTGGCCAGAGGGGACCTGGCAACTCTTTGCTGATGTCTTTCCTCTCCACCAACCCCTTACTTTCCAGGATTCACCACCAGATCTGCAGGAATCCCCCAACACAGAGTTGGCAACCCTAGCCTTGAGAGGGTCTTTCCACAACCTGGTTCCCTCCTGGTTAAAAGCAGAACCCTGGCTTCTCTAATCACCTTTTGTGTTAGAGGGAACAGGTCTTTAACAGAGCAGGAGAACCTGGATGGGACCTTATTGGAACACCGGAAAGGTCAATTAACATGGAGAACAAGCAGATGAAAATGCAAGCAGGTCTCCCTCCCCTCCCCAACAGGACTTAGTAAGTAATTTCTCCATCCTGAGTAGCGGGAAAGAATGAACAGAAAGGGTGCTCTTAAGAGAAAAGAAAGAAACCCTTAAGGTGATGAAAGCCATTTGAATTCCCCCCCGCACTACATTCTTGATGGACTCAACCGGCTTGAGGTTGATGTTCCCTAACAAGACAGATGGTACAGCCGCAGCCATCATTTGTATTTGAGAAGTAATTAAACATTTGCAAAATGACAGTTTTCA
This sequence comes from Gekko gecko, assembly GCA_029375565.1. Taxonomy (NCBI): domain Eukaryota; kingdom Metazoa; phylum Chordata; class Lepidosauria; order Squamata; family Gekkonidae; genus Gekko; species Gekko gecko. The sequence goes on along the minus strand of JAPDNY010000013.1, from coordinate 63,042,545 downwards.
AATGGAATGTCTGGCTGGAGCCTCTTCCAGAAATAATGATGCTGTTGTTTTAGCTCCTCTGCCAGAGACAAACGCTGGCTTTAAAAAATAAAAGGGGGGGGGAAGGAAGAGGGTTTTTTTTGGGGGGGGCTGTTATTCTGTGAGTGGTTCTGCCCAGTGCAGTGGTGCTAAGTGACAATTAATTTCTGTGATTCTCCTCTGGATTTTCCCACTGTTGTGTTCTCCCCCCCCCAGAAAGTCCTAGTAGATCGGTCACGAAAGACCAACAGCACTTATTACTTCTATCGGGGCTCGGCTTTTTTCTTCACTTTTCAAATTTCAGCTGCATTATTATTGATGGCAGCTTCAGTAGAACTGGAGCACCAAACCTACAGGCTGATGCATCAGGCGGAGCCGGGAGTAAACCAGCAGCAATATGTTCTTTGCGGCCCTCTTCTTTATGTTGCGCTTGTGAAGAAGTAAAAGGACTTCGAGACAAGTTGGTTTCAGGACCAGGGAGTGGTTCATTTTCCTTTGCAGATGCTGAGATGGAGACTCTTTCTCTTCTCTTGTTTTAGTAACAGCCGGGTGACGTCGGGGGCTGTGAAGCTTGATAAGCACACACATGAAGCTGCCCAATCCTGGATCATACCACTGGTCAGTCTGGGTCAGTATGGTCAACTCAGACTGGCAGGAGCTCTCCGGGGTCTCAGGAGATGCCAGGGATTAGTCCTGGGACTTCAGGCCCACGTTTCATCAAAGTCAGTATCATGAACTCAGACTGGCAGTGGCTGGCATGTGCCTCAAGCAGAGGTCTTTCACATCACCAACTGCCAGATCTAATAACCATGCCCTGCCTCCCCTTATTCTCCTGGGGGTTACAGGCACGTACCTGGCAATCCTACTTAGTGCTGGAGGCAGTGGTTGAAACCTAGTGATAGGCATCCCATTTATCCATCTGCAGCAGGGAATTACCAGCCCCAGCAGCCTCAATTTTCCACTCCTAAGGAACTGGGAAGTGGGAGAAAAAAATGGCCTCCCCCCTAGTGATGGTCTAGGAGATTCCCCTAGTCTCTGTGGACCATAGAAAGTAGGAGGCAGCCTAGTGCATCACTGGAAGTGACATCACATCTCCCCAAACGCCATCCTCCCCAGGTTTTTGTTGCTGTTCAGTCGCACAGTTGAGTCCGACTCTTTGCGACCCCATGGACCACATCATAAGAACATAAGAGAATCCACTGTTGGATCAGGCCAATGGCCCATCCTGTCTAACACTCTTTCACACTGTGGCCAAAAATACCAGGTGCCATCAGGAGGTTCAGCAGTAGGGCCAGGACACTAGAAGCCCTCTCTCTGCTGCCCCCCCAAGCACCAAGAATACAGAGCATCACTTGCTCCAGACCGAGAGTTCCTATCTATACCTTGTGGCTAATAGCCACTGATGGACCTCTGCTCCATATGCTTATCTAATTCCCTCTTGAAGCTGTCCATGCTTGTAGCCACCGCCACCTCCTGTGGCAGTGAATTCCATGTGTTAATCACTTTTTGGGTGAGGAAGTATTTCCTTTTATCCGTTCTAACCCGACTGTTCAGCAATTTCATGGAGTGCCCACCAGTTCTTGTATTGTAAGAAAGGGAGAAAAGTACTTCTTTCGCCATCATCACGCCAGGCTCTCCTGTCTTCCATTGTGCTCCAGAGTTTGCTTAATTTCATGTTTGTTGCATCGATGACACTGCCTAACCATCTCATCCTTTGCCATCCCCTTCTTCTTTGACCTTCAGTCTTTCCCAGCATCAGGGTCTTCTCCAGTGAGTGCTCCCTTCTCATTTGGTGGCCAAAGTATTTGAGCTTCAGCTTCAAAATCTGGCCTTCCAGGGAACAGTCAGGGTTGATTTCCTTCAGGATTGACTGGTTTGATCTCCTTGCAGTCCAGGGGACTCTCAAGAGTCTTCTCCAGCACCACAGTTCGAAAGTATCTATTCTTCAGTGCTCGGACTACCTTATGGTCCAGCTCTTGCAGGGAATACCATTGCTTTGACCATACAGACTTTTGTTGGCAGGGTGATGTCTCTTGGCAGATTGTGTTCAGCTGGGTCTTTGAAGCCTGACTGGATTTGAAATAATTATCAGGGACTCTGCCTGTTTAAATAAAACAATCTCAAATGATAGGTTTGTGTGGCTGCTGATTGCTGTTGCTATTGGCCATGTGATTTCCCCCCCCCCCCATGGCAATGAAATAAAGATATTAGGGTTGATTAGTCCATGGCCTACCTTTTAATCCAGCGAGTACTTTTTCCCTAGAAACTTTAACCTTACAGAATTTAACTCCATGTGTAAAATACATCCCGTGGAGTGGTGGAATCTGTGTGTCTATATATTTATGCAAGGACACCTGTCCGTCTCGCTGCCTTTTGTCCGCAGCCCTCTAATTAGTACGGAGATGGTGACACCTCTGACAGACCCCATCCTTCTACTGCCAGCGAGAGGCATTTGAGATCCTCGCGGAGACAGGCATGGCCAAACCTCACAATTTACCTACTGCCCACCTAATCTCCTGCTGAGTAGGAGGACGTAGGAGAAGGGCGGTTGTTAGAGACGGATTTGTGTCAGCCCTTTGGTAGGGTTACGGCCCTGCTGCCTGGCAGTGACAGCTGTGCTGGATGGAGGGCACAGCCTCACGTCTCCGGCAGGGAATTATTTTCTCTATTTATTTCTTTATTTTCTGATAATTTATCAGCCGTCTGAGGTAACTGAAAGGAGGAAGAGGACAAGGGCAGGCGGCAGCCAGAAGGAGCAAGGCTACTTGCATGGTACTGTGGAAGCTAAGCAGGCCTCGAAGAAATCTGCAAGCCAGTGCCGAAGTTTGAAACAGGAGATACTTTCAGGTGGGCAGCTGGGTTGGTCTGCTGTAGAAGAGCAAAATTCGAGTCCACTAGCAGCTTAAAGACCGACAGGATATCCAGGGTCTGAGCTTTTGAGGGTCAAAGTGCCCTTCGTCGGATCAGAAAAGGAAGAGATGCTTATTCACCAGGGCTGCTATCTGCATTTGGTAGGTGACATAGTTCAAGTTATAGTTGATGAATCAGTGGGGCTGTGTGTAATTAGGCACATTGGTTTGTTTTTTTAGGCTACTTTGTTTCTGGTGTGTTCTGCTGAATGAACGTCAGTACAGTGGGGAGGGTGTTGAGTTTGGACCAAGAGGACCAGGGTTTGAATCCCAGCTCTGCCCCAAAGTTTATTGGTTAACCCTGGTTAACCAGTAAGCAATAGTAAGTTACCAATAACCAGTAAGCTGCCCTGAGAGACAATTTGGTGTAGTGGTTAAGTGCATGGACTCTAATCTAGGAGAACCACATTTGATTCCCCACTCCTCCACTTGCAGCTACTGGATGACCTTGGGCAAGCCATAGTTCTGTCAGAGCTGTTCTCCCAAGGGCTGTGATCGCACACACTCAATAATCCACTTTCAGTGCACTTTCCAACTGGATTTTTACTGTGTGAACTGGCAAAATCCAGATTGAAAGTGGATTATTTAGTGTGTGTGATCACAGCCCATGGACAGTTCTCTCAGAGCTCTCTCAATCCCACCTACCTCACAGGGTATCTGTTGTGGGGAGGTGAAGGAAAAGGAGTTTGTAAGCCGCTCTAAGACGCTGAGTGAAGGGCAGAGTATAAATCCAATATCATCTTCTTCTCTTCTTCTGTTGCTCGTTCTCAACTTGATTTATCCCACAATATTATTATGAGGCTACAATGGGAGAAAACCTCCAGATACATAGGATTGCCAACTCCAGGTTAGAAAATTCCTGGATATTTGGGGGTGGAGCCCAACAAAGGAAGGGTTTAGGGGAGCTCAGTGGGGTATAATGCCACAGAGTCCACCCTCCAAAGGAGCCATTTTCTCCAGGGGAACTGACCTCTGTAGTCTGGATGCCAGCTGTAATTCCTGGAGCTCTCCAAGCCCCACCTGTAAGCTGGAAACCCTACAGGTTCATCACCCTGAGCACTTTGCAGGAAGGGTGAGGCATAAGTTTGATGAAAGAAGTAGCTAATGGAAACCCAGCATCTCTTCCATCTGGCCATGAGGATTTTTTTTTAATTACATTGTGGGGTATTTCACACTTGCTTCAGTGTATTAGAAAGACAAGTATATTGAGGGCTGGTACTAAGCTGACATTATTTGAGTATATTCAAAAAAGTTATTATCCAGCAGGCACCCTCCACCTTCCTGTGTTTTCAGCTGTCTTGTAGGGGTTCCAGCTCTGGGTTGGGAAATACCTGGATATTTGGGGGGGTAGAGTCTGTGGCGGGCATGGTTTGGGAAGGGGAAAGACTTCAGCAGGGCAAAATGCCATAAAGTCCACCCTCCAAAGCAGCCATTTTCTCCAGGGGAACTGATCTAGCATGTCAGGAGTTCAGTTATAATAATGGGAGATCTCCAGGTGCTGTCTGGAGGTTGGCAACCCTATCGGTGTGTCTATGTAATAGAAATAGTGTGACCAACTGTAGGTTGGATTTATGTCTGGAATGAGTGGGGGGTACCTGTAGGGAGTCTGTCTGAGTATGGGACAGGCAACTCTTACATATGCGCTCTTATATATTAGCTTTGTATTTATTGTATTTTATCATAACTCCTTAGATCTTATCCTTGGCAGAAATGAAATATATATGAGACTGCATGTGCTTGAATTTATCCTTCGTAACACTTGCTACTCTTTCCCCTCCCCCTGTTTTGAGTTCTCAGGAACCAGTTTGGTGTAGTGGTTAAGTGCGCGGACTCTAATCTGGGAGAACCGCATTTGATTCCCCACTCCTCCAATTGCAGCTGCTGGATGACCTTGGGCAAGCCATAGTTCTGACCAGAGCTGTTCTTTCAAGGACATTCCTGGAAAGAGCTCTCTCAGCCCCACCTGCCTCACAGCGTGTCTGTTGTGGGGAGGGGAAGGGAAAGGAGTTTGTAAGCTGCACCAAGACTCCTTTGGGTAGTGAAGGGCGGGGTATCAATCCAATCTCCTCCTCCTCCATCAACTACTCTGTCTAAGCTTAGACTGTACATTCATATGTTCCCTTTGAGATGGAGACCAATTTAATCTCACTTAAAGTTACTGAGTAATGCACATGGATAAGTGCGATTTATATACTGCTAATGGTAATACTTTGCATCTGTCTTTCTAGAATATTTGTATCCCACTTCTCCTCCAAGGAGCTCGGGGTGTTCTAACGGACTTTGCTCTCCATTTTATTCTCACAACAACCCTGTGAGGTAGCTTACGCTGGGAGAAGATATGTCTGACCTAAGATCACTTTGCAACCTTTATGGCAGAATGGGGATTTGAACCTAGGTTTTCCCATCTGGGTTCCTAACCTCCTGGTGGGACCTGGAGATCTCCCAGAACTATAACTGATCTCCAGTCAGCAGATTAGTTCCCCTGAAGAAAACGTAAGGATGCCAGCCTCCAGCAGGGGCCTGGAGATCCCCTGGAATTACAGCTCATCTCCAGACTGCAGAGATCAGTTCCCATGGAGAAAATGGGTGCTCTGGAGGGCGGACTCTATGCCATGGTACCCCTCGTAGGTCCCTGCCCTCCCCAGGCTCCACCCCCAAGTCTCCAGGAGTTTCCCAGCCTGATCTGGAAACCCTACCCCTCCATCCCGTTCCAGTGGCCAGACGGGACCTGGCAACTCTATTGGCTACTTTGGAGAGTGGACTCTAAGGCACTGTATTCTGCTGAGGTCCCTCCCCTGCTTAAACCCCGCCCTTCCCAAGCTCCAGGCATTTCCCAACCAAAAGCTGGCAACCCTAATTCCCGTCCTGTCCCAGCACTCTGCCCTACTGCGGACCTCTGCCCTTTCTCCAAAGAACTTGCATTGACCTATAGAGCCTCCCCCAGTGCTCCCGCTAAGCTGTGGAGTCTTGCGAGCAGAAATCCTACTTTGTGAGCTACCGGCATTACAGTTGTGAGCGAGCGATTTGGCCGCTGCATCAATTAGTTTGCCCTGGACCCCATCCCTTCCTGAGCGAAGACAAAAATGTGTGAACTGGAGGCCCAAGAACTGTGAGCTAGCTCACACTAACTCGGCTTAGTGGGAACACTGCGGGCCCAGACTGCCTCCCAAACTATCACTTGCCCCAGCCAAGCCTGTTTGGCTCCGGCAAAGGAAGCCCCTTGGGGACTGTACGAATCGCGCTGCCCTTTCCGCAGTCAGCACACACCTATGTCCTTCTCTATCTCCAAGTTCCCCCGGGGCCCAGTGGTGAGGAAAGAGGCAGATAAGAGCATGCAATTTGGTCCCGAGAGCATGCTGAATTCTATAGCCCATAACATTCATTCTGTCCTCCGGTCTTAACTTCTGTGACCATCAATCATCGGAGCAAAGGGTTGCACAATAGGCCCTCTTCAGATAATGAATCCCAAACTCCTTGGCTGACCTATTGCAGCTTGCACGGGAAGGGGGGAGGGGGAAACCCCGAATGTTTATGTTAGCAGGCCGCTAAAGCAGATGCGCCGAAAGCCTCATTGGTCGCTTGTCAAGAGCCCAAGGAGCGTGCCTAATTTGTCCATACATTTACATAGATTATGGTTTTTTGATGATGGAAGCAATTACCTTCCTGGGTAGATTGGACGGGCACCGCTGGCCGGTCAAGTTCTACAATGTGCCTTTTCAGTAGCAGGTGGGTAATACGCTAGGTGGTTATCAAAAGCCCTCGCCGAGGAAGAAAGCAACAGATTTCTCCGCCGGCCGATTCATCATTCCCTCTTTCAAGCCGCCACCGAGCTAATCGCCCGCACCCGCACCTCTCTCCGTCACTTTGCATTATCAGAGGCATAAACAGAAGGATGATCGGGAAGTCCTCAGAATGGGGGAGGCAGGGGCAGAGAAGGCCCGGCAGTGGGGAAGGCGAGGGCGTGCACCTGTGTTCCCGCCCCCCCTGTGTTCAGTGAACCCCTCCGCATCTCGGGATTAAAGCGTTAAAGGTCTCCGCTAAATTTAGTCCGCGGCCTTGTAGCTGCAAGGCGGCGGCAGCTGCTGCTACAACCACTGTCAGTCCCTGCACAAAACAAACTGATGGGAAAGCGTGATGGCGAGATGAGTCAGCCTTTGTTGCCATGCGCGTGTCTCGGCTTTGCATTCAGGAAATAATTGGGATGTAATGACTAAAGGGCTGTCGTTCACACAAAAGGCTCTGGTGACAGCCGGGAAGAGAGCTGTCTGTCAGGGCGAGACTGACTCAGGAGCGGGTGGAGTACAGCACAGGCAGGCGAGCGACCTCATCAGCCAGCGACGGCTTCTCCTGGGCCGGCGCAACTGGTGGCGGCGCAACAGTTCTGGTCACCACACTTCAAAAAGGATGTTATAGCACGGGGGAAAGTGTGGAAAAGGGCAACTAGAATGATAAAAGGGTCGAACACTTTCCCTATGAGAAAGGATAAGACGCTTGGGGCTCCTTAGCTTGGAGAAAGGAGGGCTGAGGGGTGACATGATCGAGGTTTATAAGATTGTGCATGGGATAGGGCAGGTTGAGAAAGAATACTTTTCTCTCTTTCTCACAATACAAGAACTTGTGGGCACTCAATGAAATTGCGGAGCAGTCGGGTTAGAACAGATAAAAGGAAGTACTTCTTCACCCAAAGAATGATTAACCCCTGGAATTCACTGCCACAGGAGGTGGGGGCGGCTACAAGCATGGACAGCTTCAAGAGGGAATTAGATAAACATCTGGAGCAGAGGTCCATCAGTGGCTATTAGCCACAAGGTATAGATCAGAACTCTGGAGCAAGTGATGCTCTGTATTCTTGGTGCTTGGGAGAGGGACAAAAGTGGGAGGGCTTCTAGTATCCTGGTCCCACTGCTGGACCTTCTGATGGCACCTGGTTTTTTTGGCCACTGTGTGACACAGAGTGTTGGACTGGATGGGCCATTGACCTGATCCAACTCTGGCCATATCTGCATTAGTCTTTCCCACAAGTGTCCCTGCGTTTTGACTCCATCTTCAAAAAAGCTGTCCACATTTGGTGTCGTTTTCACATCTCAAGAGTGCTAGCATAGTTGCAAACGTCCACATCTGTTTATCGCCCTCTCAGGGCGGCTTCACTGTGATTGCACCTCCGCACTGCTTTAAAAGAGTCTTCTCCAAATGGCTCTTCAAACAAGCATAGAGGAAGACGCTGTCACAGCAGCACGCAACTGATTTAAAATGCAAATACAGATACAGCCATCGGCTTCTCTTATGTTCTTATGGCTTCTGAGGTCTCGGCTGCTTTGCAAAGTGTGCATTGTTTGACTGCCAATTGGAGGTCCCATCAAAGCTGCTCTTATGAATTGGCAAGGACCAATGGTTTAAGTTCAGGTGGAAAAGTGCAAGCTCTCATGGCTAGGGTTGCCAACCTCCAGGTGGCACCTGGAGGTCTCCTGCTATTGCAATTGATCTCCAGATAACTAAGATCAGTTCTGCTTGAAGAAATGGCTGCTTTGGAGGGCAGACTGTATGGCATTATATCCCGCTGAGGTTCCTCCCCTCTCCAAACCCTCCCCTCCCCAGGCTCTACCCCCAAATCTCCAGTTATTTTCCTTTCCAGAGATGGCAACCTACCCATGGCTGAGCTTATGAGCCCCTCAGGTCCATGTTAGTCAGAGCCTGAGATGAAGAGGAGAGGGGCTTCTGGGGGACCTGGCTCCTCCTCCTCTTTCAAGACTTTGGTCCTGCAGAGCCTGGAGCCAGGGTCTTCTTCCTCTCCCCCCACCCCCTTTTATGAAGCTAGCATTAAACTGTTGGAAGAGAAGAACTAGATGCTGTCTCAAGCCTCAACCTACAGAAGGAGGTTGCAAACAAGTCAGTGAGACAGACAGGCAAACTGTGGATTTCCTTCCTGTTTACCCTCCTGCCTCTTTGTGTTGATGTGTAGACTGATGCCTCTTAGGGAAATTGCCCTTCCTTCCTTCCCCTCTCTCTCAGACTCTCTCTCTCACACACACAAGGAAAGAGCATGTTACTGTCTTCTTTGTCACGATGGAAGCAGGATGCCTCTCCGCATCCACACCCATCCAAGGTAGTTAGATTAGATCCTATCCCTATCTCTAAGCTTTACTATCTAGTATGTAGTTCCTAAATAAAAAGACTATTATTAGTCTTGAAATTAATAAGAGTAACTTTGTAATCCAGTTAGCACACTGAGGACAAAGAGCTTCTACTGTATGTAGCCACGGTGCACTCTGCTAAGCAGGGAAGGGATACCGGATTAACTAACTGGGAGCTAGGGTCTTCTTCATCTCGCCACCCTCTTTTATGAAGGCAGCGTTGAGGTTGGTGCCAGCTCTTCTCCTCTTCTCCCAGTAGGCCTCTGTCAAATAGCTGGTTGGCTTGTGGAAGCCAGTATGGTGTAGTGATCACAGTGTCAGACTAGGATACAGAAGGCCTGGGTTTGAATCCTCTCGCTAAGCACTGTATCACACTGGCTTTTGGTTCCATTGTCAAAGTGTCCTTACTACTGTGATGCTTTTCATCATGTCCAACGGAAATCTACCCAGGTATGGTTTAACTGTAGCTTTTGCAAATTCAAGAGCGTTTCCCCTGACGTCATGACATAACTTCTGCATTTTTGCTGGAAGTGACGCGGATGTGCCTGTCTCTACCCCACAAATCCTCCTGGGGATGCCAACAGCCTGGCAATGGCCCGGCATCCCTAATGTCAATACTGGGGCACAGTCAACCTCAACAATCTATAGAGTTGCCAACCTCCAGGTGGCACCTGGGAATCTCAAGCTATTTTTTTTAATCAACAAAGGTTTATTCAAGGTTTTCAACATGTAACAAAACAAGAATATAACAACAATATGATGAGAAGAGCAAAAGGAATAACAACCAACCTTTGTTGGCATTTTCGAAATTCTTAAGGAGGTATCATTATGCTCATTAACCTAATATCTATCTTGCTGCTAACTTCAGTTCATTCATAGGTTAGAAGCTGTAGCCTATATGTTACTTTAAGCAATTCTATATTCAGAAACAAAGCTATTACAATTGATCTCCAGATGACTGGGATCAGTTCCAATGGAGAAAATGGCTACTTTGGAGGGTGGATCCTGTGGCACTGTGCCCCCCACTAAGATCTCTCCCCTCCCCAAACCCCACCCAACTCAGGCTCCCCCCCCCCAAATCTCCAAGTATTTCCCAACCCAGAGCTGACAACTCCAGCGATAAAGGAAAGTGTGGAAATGTGGCCAGCCTCCATACAGACTGGACAGCTAATCGTAGCATATCAGTTTCACAGACCAAAGGCTATGAGCCATACTTTTCATTTAAAAGTGTAAACAAATCACCTGTCATCTCCCACACAGGGAGGAGCTGTGGTTCGGGGGAAGAGCTGCTGCTTTGCATGCAGAAGGTCCCAGGTTCAATCCCTGGCATCTCCGGTTGAAAGGTCCAGGTAGCAAGTGATGTGAAAGACCGCCTCCTGAGACGCCGAAGAGCCACTGCCAGTCTGAGTAGACAATACTGACGTTGGCTGGACCAAGGAGCTGATTCAGTCGAAGGCAGCGTCAAGCTCATTAGATCTAGCCTTGCCAGTGACTCGTTTTGCATTGGTTCATGGGACCGAGCCAGAACCCTTTGCAGGAACAATTTCCCAAGTCAGCTTTAGAAATTCAGCTTCATGACATTTCCAATTTTTTGTTGTTGTTGTGATAGTTAAATTATATATATAATCTTGCATTTGGCATTCTTATTCCTAGCGGGGACTTTGGTCTCTGTATTATCCCGAGTGCAATCAGAGCAACCCTTTATTCATTTTAAAATCCCACCAAGTGTGCCGGGGCTGGTGGTTTGCCAAGTTTGCTGGTGTGAAAAGTATTAATTAGAATGTCAGGTGGATTGGGTTTAAAGCTGCAGAAGAAAGAGATAAATCAGAGCTTTATTGTTATTGAATTTGGTGGCATCACTTTCACATTCGATTTCTCCACGTGGCTTTTGGAACAAACGAGAAATTACAGTGTAGATGCATTGCCCCCCTCCCCCTTTGGCCCAACAAGCATCCTGTATTAGTTTATCCTTGATTAATATTGCACTGAGTTGATGGAATTCTCAGAGGGCTGCTTGGCTCTCAAATGAGGTTGTTAACCAAGGGAATGTGTTGCTACTTGCTTCCTGCGTGGTTCTTTTTTTCTTTTCTCCCCCCCACCCCTTGTATTCCATTTAGTTTTTAATGGCAGCACCTTAAATGGAAACAAGTCTATTAATAAAATGAAAGAGAAGCCGAAATAGCAATCATATCCCTCCGCTCTTATAGAAGGCTTTTCATCTACGGCTTGAAAAGCTGCCCAAGAGGGAGGTTCATGGGCAACATCTTTTATTTTAGAAAGGGGGAGTTCTGATGGGAGAGTGGAGAAGAAAAGTCTGGGGGGGGGGAAGGAGGAGAAGGACTATCTCGAAAGTAATGTTGCCAACCTCCAGGTAGCGGCTGGTGATTTCCCAGGATGACAACTGAACTCCAGGCAACGGAGATCGGTTCCCCTGGAGAAAAGGGCCACTTTGGGAGGTGGGCCCTCCTGCATTATACTCCACTGAAGTCCCTCCCCTCCCCAAACCCTGTCCTCCTTAAGCCCCACCCCCAAATCTCCATGTGTTTTTCAAGCTGGAGCTGGCAGCCCTACTCGAAAGGTCTATACAAGGGAATAAATAAGACCATTCAGGAACCAGAGTATGACCAACTTCTGGGTTCATTAGAACAAAGTTTGAGTCCAGTGGCACCTTTAAGACCAACAAAGTTTTATTCGAGGCATAAGCTTCCATGTGCATGCACAGACTTTTTCAGATACAGTGAAACAAAACTTCTTCAATCATTATATATAGGTGGGGGGCTAGTTGCCAGGAAGGGCTAGTTCGAGTCAAGATGCATAATTAATTGGGCAATTATAACTGAGATTTGATTAAAGTGGCTGTTACGATCTGTGAATAGCAGTAAATTAGCATATGTAATGGTCGAAGAAGCTTTGTTTCACTGTATCCGAAGAAGTGTGCATAAAACTTTGTTGGTCTTAAAGGTGCCACTGGACTCACACTTTGTTCTGCTCCTTTGGACCAATATACAGGACTTTCTTTCTGGGGGAATATGCAGGAACAGAGTTCTAGAATCTCTTCAACAAAATCCTTTTGAAAATGTTTACAAGTTTGTGATTTTTCAGTATACAGACTGAACATTTCATTTCCCTCTTGAGGATTCCGGCACCTCTTTTTCCCAACAACGAAAAAAGCCCTGCCAACATGGCGACCCTCCTGAATTTATCTTCTGGATTCATAATGATTCTATTCAAGGGACTGGGACATTCACAAACATAATCCGGCCCCACAGGAGGCAGCCAACGACATGCCTCCTGAGGGCTGCCTTGGCCTCCTCGAGAGGAGGAAGGAGGACAGTGCTGCAGTGCAGTCTTGACTCCAAAAGGGGGAGCGGAGCCGACGCGGCTTTTAACGGCTGGCTCCGCCCTATCCCCTTCAGTGCTCGTTTCGAGCTCAGCCCATCCCACCCGCCCTGTATGTAGTGTAAGCATAGGCTGGTTGCCCCATTTTGGGGGGCTGGGTAGGAATCTTTTGCCACTTCTCTGATTGGCTGTTGAGAAGGGGTCTTCTTCGCCTACCCTGCACTGTGGTCAGTGGATTGAGGAATTGGCTTGGGATGGGGCCATGAGTTAGATCGTCACTTTATCAGGCAGAATTAGGTTTAGGAAAAGATCATGCGGCTACGTAAGCACCAATCATTAACCCCGGGGGGGTGTACAGGGGTCTGCGGGATCAACCATGCGGCCATGTGGCCGGGGATGAGGCTTGCAGACTGCCCCTGGGGATGGCCGTGACGGAGCCTCTGCGCTGGCTGTGTGGTGGTGTTGGAGGGCTTCTCAAGGTGCATCCCAATCATTAGCTCGGCTGGGTTTGCAAGTGACTTACAGTTGGCTCCAACCCGGGGCTTTAGTGTCTTTCCTGTTATACGGTAAGGATGGGGTCAAAGTGACACCAGGCCTTGACCGTGCCACTGTTTATGTTGCCCTTGCCGTTACTTTCAATATGTTAAATAAAGTGGCCTTAGTTTCATCCAGCCTTGGTTGTCTGACTCTTCCTTCCGTCTGAGGGGGCAATAACTGAAGAAAGTTATTCATTCCACTCCATACATGTGCTGTAATTTTGCTAAACCAAGTGTTCCATTCCATGTTATGCTGAAGAACCACTGTGAATGTCAGTGAACATTATTTGTGTGGATTAACACAGGAGGTGCATTTCAATTTGTATTTTATGTATGTTTGATACTTATGGCAACCCATACTTTCATAAAGATAGTACAATTCTATCTGCCTCTCAGTCTGTCTGATATTGTATCTCATTTGTATTTCATCCTCCTTTTTAGGAGGCTTAGGGTGATGTACGTGGTTTCTCCGTCTCCATCTTATCCTCGCAACAACCCTGTGAGATAGGTTAGGATGAGAGAGTGTGTGGCTGGTTCAAGTTCACTCAGTGAGCTTTGGGATTTGAACCCAGGTCTGCCACTCAAAGTCTGACCCAAAAAACCACTACGCCAAGCTGATTTTTAGATGTCCAGTAAGTACTATATACAGTTTGGTGTAGTGGTTAAGTGTGCGGACTCTAATCTGGGAGAACCGGATTTGATTCCCCGCTCCTCCACTTGCCGCTGCTGGGTGACCTTGGGCAAGCCATAGTTCTGTCAGAGGTGTTCCTGAAAAAGAGCAGTTTCTGTCAGAGCTCTCTCAGCCCCACCTACCTCACAGGGTGTCTGTTGTGGGGAGGGGAAGGGAAGGGAGTTTGTAAGCCGCTCTGAGACTCCTTCAGGTAGTGAAGGGCGGGGTATAGATCCGATCTCCTCCTCCTCCTCCTCCTCTTCTTTTTCTTCTTTGTTGGCATTGCATTGAAAGCTGTCTTTGATGTCAATTATTTAAATAGATGCAAGCAAACAGACACTTCAAAAGGAAGAAGTGCCTGTTGTAGCACTAAGGTGTGCTGAGATCATGCCCTTAAAAATGTAAGGATTAAGGTTGGGATGAAGAAGGAGGAGGAGGAGATTGGATTTATACCCCGCCCTTCACTCAGAGTCTCAGAGCAGTTTACAATCTGCTGCCTTTCCTCTCCCCACAACAGTTACTCTGAGAATTAGGTGGGTCTGAGAGACCTCTTTGAGAACTGCTCTTGAGGGAACAGCTCTGAGAGAACTGTGGCTTGCCCAAGGTCACCCAGTAGCTGCATATGGAGGCATGGGGAATCAAACTCAGTTCTCCCAGATTAGAATCTGTGCTTCTAACCACTACACCAAACTGCCTCTCAGTGAAGTGTAATCATTTGTGTTAGGGTAAGGCTAACCCAGGCTAGCTCAATCTTAACAGATCTCGGAAGCTAAAACAGGGTCATTTGGATGTAGGGTTGCCAGTTCCCCCCAGTGCATGGGGGATCCTCTGGATTCTGGCACACACCCCTCCCCCCGGTGCTGGCCAGTGGGGGGGAAATTGACCCCCAAATAGACATGTCAGCTAGAAATGATGTAGGCACATTGGTGACGTTGGGGGTGATGCTCTGGGTTTTGGGCAAAACTCAGTGGTAGACTTAACTTCAAACCATAGAGTTTTGCCCAAAAACTAGAGTGCCATCCCATGACATCATCAACATGCCTGTGCCACTTCCAGGTAATGTAGGTATATTGTGTTTATTTCCAGCTCCTGGGTGACGTAGGCACATCACCTTGTTCCGGCTCCTGGTAAGTCCCCACCCCCATCCCTCACCCGCAAGTCCTAGAGACCTGCCAACCCTATTTGGATGGGAGACCACCAAGGAATATCAGGGTCATGACACAGAGGTAGGCAATGGCAAACCCACCTCTGAATGCCTCCTGCCTTGAAAACCCCATGGGGGGGTCTCCATAATTCATCTGCAACTTAACAGCAAGAAAGAAAGAAAGAAAGAAAGAAAGAAAGAAAGAAAGAAAGAAAGAAAGAAAGAAAGAAAGAAAGAAAGAAAGAAAGAAAGAAAGAAAGAAAGAAAGAAAGAAAGAAAGAAAGAAAGAAAGAAAGAAAGGGAGGGAGGGAGGGAGGGAGGGAAAGGGAAAGAGAGAGAGAGAGAGAGAGAGAGGAAGGAAGGAAGGAAGGAAGGAAGGAAGGGAAAGGGAAAGGGAAAGAGAGAGAGAGAGGAAGGAAGGAAGGAAGGAAGGAAGGAAGGAAGGAAGGAAGGAAGGAAGGAAGGAAGGAAGGAAGGAAGGAAGGAAGGAAGGAAAACAAAAAAGGCCTGCGTTCAAATCCCACCTCACAAATAAAGCTCATTTGGGGACTTTTATCCAGTCACCTTCTCTCAATCTAGTTTATGCCTCAGCATGGTTGTGAGGATAAAGCAAGAGGGAGTGGCAAAATATCACTGGCACTGGGCTCTTCAGAGCAAGGGCGGGATAGACAAATGCAGGAGCTTGATAATCATGTGGATGCACATTTCGTTCTCTTGGTTTCCACGTGTTGTTTCCCTCCCAAAAGGAGTGGAAGGGGTCTTGATGGATCCTGAAGACTGCCAGCTCTGGGTTGGGAAATACCTGGAGATTTTGGGAGTGGAGACTGGGGAAGGCAGGAGGGTTAAGGAGGGGAAGGACCTCAACGGGGTACAATGCCAGAGAGTCCCATCCTCCAAAGCAGCCATTTACTCCGGGAGAACTGATCTCTTTTGTCTGGAGATCAGCCGTACTAGCATTTTATGTAATTGGTGTTTATGTGGTTTTTATGGCATTTGATGGTATTTTAATCTGTTTGTTCGCCACCTTGAGCCAGTTTGCCCAGCAAGGTGGGGTACAAATGGAAAGCAATAAATAAATAAATAAATAAATAAATAAATAAATAAATAAATCTAGGAGATCTCCAGATGCAACCTGGAGATTGGCCTCTCTATATGTCCCCGCGAACACCCGGCTCAGGACCATAGCCAGGTTTTGTTTTGGTTTTTTTAAGTCAGGGGGCATTTAAATTTCTTAGGGGGCACTGGCTAATCACATTAATCTGGGGATGAAAGATTGTGACACCCTGGGCTGGATGGGAAGTTGGGGGGCCTTGCCAGTAAGTCGGGGGGGCTAGCCCCGAAATGCCCCACTGTAGCTATGGGCCTGACCCGGCTTGCCTGTCGTTTGCATGCTTTTGGAGAGGAGGTAGAATCGTGCAGTCCCCCAAGAGTAAGAACATGCCTCTGGGGCGAATAATGCCCGAGACGGCCCTGATTTACAGCAGACTTTGCTTCAAATCGCTCCTTCCCCCTATCAAGGAAATACAAAGAGGGGGGAATGGAGGGAGGGGGCTCCGCCCTCTAATGGCCCTGTTGTAGCCGTCTGCCTGTGTCACTCCGCCAGTGATTGACTGCGGAGCTTTTAGCCAAGGCTCCCTTGACGGTGTCATCTCTTAATGCCTTGTTTCCCGCAAAACAATGGAGGGGTGTGGAGCCCATTTCCTTAAATATTGTATGATTTCGACATGTTATGAAGTGCATTTGTAAAAGCAACTCTGGCACTGACGAGGCAGTGGCAAGCTGTTATAAAGCGTATTATGCCTCAGAGGAGATGTTAACACAATGAAAAGGATAGCAGGTAATAGTACTATATTTCTCTCGCTAAGCGACACGCCTGTTCTGGCGGTTTCCCCTTTACTTTGGAGTGTAGCAAAGCGCCTCGGATCACTCCTCCTCTTTCTATATTTAGCAAGGAAGAGAGCCCGCACGTTATACATATTATCTCCCTTCTGAGTGCGTGGATCTTTCCTCTAGTTTCTCTTCCCCTCTTTTGACTGCAGGAGGACCAGAAACAAGTCCAAACCCGACAATAGGATTAGGGAATGGCTAATGCCATTTTCAACCCCACAGTTTCCATCTTGATTTTGGCTTCTCAGTTTGTTTCCTTGCACACACACACCCTTTTTTTTTTGCCTGTAAGCACTCTTTCAACGTTGTGCATGCCAAAACAAATCAGCATTAATGCACGATTTTAAAAAATAAAATGAATGAATAAAGATACTTGTGTAACTGCAAGGAAAACAGGATGTGACAGTCTCATGCAGTGGACAGGTGCTGTGGCCCCATGCTTCCTTTTGATCTACAATGCCATTGCATCTGAATTGACTCTTAAACCCAGTTCTTATGTTATATAGAAGGACGCTGACATGTGCAGTTTCTGGCCAGGGTGTCTTTGGTGGTGAGGTGCAAACCACAGTAGCAGAGTTCCCTCTAAGCTGTGCTGGGGGATGCTGGTGCACAAAACTTTAGTTGGCAGCACAGGGATTTTAGCTTCAACCCACAAGTAGACTGAGAAGGCATTTTTCCCCCTTTACTGGAAACAAATAGAGGATGGAGGCACCTCCTTCTGGGGCCCATAGAATTGGACCCCAGACCCCTTGGTCCAATCTTTTTAAAACTTGGGAGGAGGGGTTGAGAAGAGGCACCAGCAGGTATGCTAAAAATTTGGTGCCTCTGCCTCAATAAACAGCTCCCCAGAGCCCCAGATACCCCCAGATCGATTCTCCATTATAACCTATGGGCCCCATTGACTATAATGGTCCCCATAGGCGATAATGGAGCTGGAAAAAAATCAATTTATTTTCACACCCCTATTATGCTTTTCAGTATGATTTGTAAGCTGCCTTGAGTCTCAGGGAAAGCCGCCCTGAGCCTACTTTGCGGGGAGGGCGGGGTATACGTTAGATAGATAAATAAATAAACAAATAAAATATTTGAGTAAATAAGCAGCTTGGGCAGGCTGATAACATTTAAGCAACTTCCTGTTTGTTAGGTTAGGCAGGGTTCTGACAGTGATTGTTCCACCTCTGTTATACTTGACCTGTAATTTGTTATATGTCATTAAAAATACCAAAGTAGTCTGGAAGAGGTTTTTTTCACCCCTAAGTGCTGGTATGTTTTATAAGTCTCAGCACAGGGTGACAGTCTGAGTCCACATCTACCAATATAGTGGACAGGGGAGGGTAGACCTGTTCTCTGGAGGCCTGGTCTACCCCCATAGAGGGCAACGTTTTCTTTAATTAAACTTACATGATTCTGTTTCCTCTTATAACGTTTAAATTATTCTTAAAATATACTTTAAATATAGTTTAAAAGAATTCACTGAGATTTTTACAAGGTTATGGAAATAATCTTCTAAAAAACTAATTTATGCAATAGTCAAATGTAGACTCGCTCACAACTTCAACACTATTAGCTTTTTTGTTCACGAGGTAGAATGTTTGCTCACAACACTGTAAAGCTTAGAGGGGACATTGCACACTAGTGAAACCCATCCTGATAAGATAGGAGCTGCTAGCCTGTGCCCAATATTTCTAACAGCCAATTCACTTTGGTAATGTTCTCCTGACATGGTTATGCACAGTCATGGAGATAAGGTTGCCAGCTCTGGGTGGGTGAACCCTGGACAGGGCAGGGTTTGGGAAAGGGAGGGACCTCAGCATGGTACAATGCCACTGAGTCTACCCTTCAAAGTAGCCATTATCTCCAGGGAAACTGCTCTTTGCAGTCTGAAGATCAGATTCTGGAAGATCACCAGGCCTTGCCTGGAGATTGGCAACACTATATGGAGATGATATACATATTGGCTTTCTAAATCCTGTAGAGTTCCATGAACATCAAATGCTTTGGAGACAAGTCTTGCAGTGAGACTTACGTTCGAGTCAGACACAAAAGAGAGGAGTGAGCTGATCTCCAACTCTCGCAGATGATAATGAGAACCTTTTGTGCGTGCAGTTCACGGCATCAAAGCCATTGAATTTCCATCATAATCAGTCTTTAAGCCCCTTACATTTTATTAGAGGAGAGCTCGAGGCCTCTGGGACCAGCTTGGTTCCCTAAAGGAATTTCCTCTTTTCCCCTCCCAAGCGACAACCCATCTTTCTTCAAGCACCTTCTACGAAAGGTAGAAAAGTATCGGTCCAACTTGGCTTGGTTAACCTTCCCCCACCCCCACCCCAATATGGCAGGTCTCCTACCTTCTTATTGCTTAATAAGCCTATACAATCACTTGTATCCCAGACTCTAAATGTCATGGAATATTGTTTCCATTCCATTCACACCTCAGAAGGGGGGAGGGGAGGCAAGCAACATTCTTAGTTATTGATACCGAGGCACAGCCACTGAACTCCCAAGATGCTTTTCATCTCTTCCCTCCAGAACCAACCACCACCACCCCAAAAAAACCCTGATGGGCCTGTCAGCAGCTTGAAGAGTTAATTCAGTGTTTTGAACAATCGGATGCTTTCATTAATAAAAACCTATGATTCAGCAAAGAGAGAGGGAGGGAGGGAGGGGGAAACCGGGTAGGGGGTTGCCACGGTACCAGGCATTAGTGAGACCATCTGCTTGGCAAAGATCCTGCCTGCCAAATCCCCACAAGACACACACGCATGCACCCACACAAGGGCCTGTTCCATGTGCGATGTGGTAAAAGCCTCTTTTCGTCTCATTCAGCGCTAATAAATTCAGGATTATTTTTACCCCTGCAATCATCGCTCCTCGTTTTAGAAGACGCAAAATCTGTCTCTTTCTCGTCCACTTTTATCAACTATCCCCAAATCCAGCCCTTCCTGAAGCAGTTTATAGGCAGACGTGGCGTTTAGTCCTTGGGAGGGAGGGGGAGAGAACGCCACAGATTGAGGTTGAATAAAACCAATCAAGGCTTCTCAAAAATCCAATCAAATCCTTTAGGGGGGGGAATATATATTCTAAGAATATCGGAAGTTTTGTCGTCGCTTCTGCTATGACAGAAAGCCGGCTGGAAAATTTTATACTGGGCCTGCGTTGTTAACTCATGTATAAAAGAATGGCTTTTTTATATATATATATATATATATATATATATATATATATATATATATATATATATAAATGCAAGGGAACTTCCCTACGTTAACACAATGGCTATTTAAAGAGTGACATTACAGAGAGTGAACTGCTGATTCACATGTCTGGTTGAATATGCACTGTGCAGTTTTGGCATTGTATCACTTTCAGGGCTGCCAACCCAGTTCTGGCAACTGGTGAGAGGTTTATGGGGGTGGGAATATGCAAACAGGTGTCATTCTGATGCTGCCGTGTCACTTCCAGTGCGACCCTGGAAGTGACATCATTCTGTGGATGTAACAGTCTGGGACAGGGGCTCCCGACTTTTCCGAGCTTGCAGGCACCTTTCGGTTCACTTGGATTCCATGTGCTAGAGTGGTAGGTACAGCCACAAAATGGCTGCCACGGAAGGCAGAGGCCGCCACAAAATGATGGCCACGGCTTAACTTCAGTCACACAGGGGAGGTCATTGTGCTGTGGTGGCAACTGCTGCCTAAGCAACATTTTTTAAAAAATCTGCACAACCAATCAGATTTCCAGTAGCCTTGCTGGGCAAAGTGGCCCCAGCCATTTCCTTGAAAAACTTGGTACCCGGAAAGGTGTGGGCTCGCTCCATGGCACCTATGCGCACCACGCTGAGGACCCCTGCTCTAGGATTTCCCCAACACTCTAATGTTTCAACCGAGGAGGAGATCTAGCAACCCACAGCCACACTGAGGCACTTTGGGGCCTGGCCCCCTGACTTCCTGCCAAGGCCCCCCAACCTCCTTTCAGCTCAGCCCCCCCCCCAGCAAGATGTGGCAGCCGCCACAAACTCCTTCTGTGCCACCGCTTCTCCTTGCTTTCCCACTGCACCTCTCTCTGGGGCAGGCTGAAGCGCGTGAGTTACCAGTGACCCTGAAGAATAAAAACACCCCCCGACTAAGAAATTCCTGGCTACGGGCCTGCCTAATCACATGAGATTACAAACAGAATGGAGGGGAGATTGTTTCCTTTCATAAAATATCCAGTGCATATAGAAAATTAACACATCTGGCTATGGACCAGGCTTCGAACTTTCTCTCTGATCTGCTAGTTTACATGCATGGTATTAAAAAACTGGACCTCCTCTTTGCAGTTTGGAGTACTCTGCTCCAAGTCACTGCATCTAAGCCTTTTCCCCATCTGCCTAGCTCCCCTCTTTGATTCTGTTTGTGCTAGTGCTGTATTACTCACCTGTATGGCAGGTGCCAGTGCTTCTGTGTCAACACTGTTGTACCTAGCTGGGAGCACAAGAAGCATCCAAAACACAAATGGAAACAAAACAGGGAAGGGAGGTGCTAAGCAGGAATTGCATTAGAACTCAGAGGCTTAGGTAGTTCTGTACTTGGATGGGAGATCACCAAGGAAGAGTGGGGCTGCTATGCAGAGGAGGGCAAGGGCAAACCACCTGTGCTCATCTCTTGCCTTGAATACCCCATGAGGTGGAACTTCATGGGTCCCCATTAGTCTGATGCAGCACTATGGCACGTGCCCATGCCCACACACACACATGCAGAGGAACAATTCAGGAAGTCGCTTAAATAAGAGAACAGGTGTAGGCCCTTGATACTTGGGGGAGGATCCCCCACCCAATTTTCTTGTCAGGCCCCTGCCCAGCATGACTCCTGGGCCTGGGCCTTTGCCACCGGTGGGTCCAACACAACTCTTGGGCTGCATGGCCACCACCAGGCTCAACACGGCTCCCAGGCTCCCAGGCTGTTTGGCTGCCACAGTTCCCAGGCTTCACAGTTCCCAGTGTATCCAGCACAGATCCCTGGGCTACGCAGCTGTCACCCTGGGCTGTTGTCAAGTGCTGGATGGGGGATTTAACTGCCATGTATTTGGGGGGATTTAACCCCACCCCGTGTGTGTTGTTTTTTTAAAAAAGCAACAGATTTTTCTGCAAACCTGGAGAGTACCCCAAGTTCTCTGGAAAACCTGTTTAGCATCTGTGCAGCCCCAGTCTACCTATTCAGCTATCCGTAGAAGGGGACCACATGTTTCTAATAGTATTTAGGATAGGATAGTAGTCCATTCCAGGTCTCACTGTATGCAACACCTTGCTTTACATCAGTTTTGACCTTGGAACCCACTTGTCTTCATTATGATGTGTCACGCCTTTGACAGTTTTGTTTGTTCATTTGCTTACTGGATGTTGCAGAGGTGTCAAACTCAACAAGGGTCGGATCTGACATAAATGTCACTTTGTCGGGCCGGGCCGTATGTGCCATAAAATGTAATTCCAGGTACGGGAGACGTAAACTTTATAAAGAACACAGGCGAACACAATTGACTATATTATTATTTTTCTCAAAATACAATCAAAAGCCATTGATTCCTAGCAGTGAAAGCAATACAGGGGAGCCCACAAAAACCCCAATAAATGTATTTAATCATATGCAAGACTAGGGTTTTTTCCAAGAGATACTATAAAAGGGGAAGTACCTTACATTTCCATATATTACAGTTGCTTGTGGGCCGTGTAAGAGTCCTGGATGGGCCTGTTCTGGTCCCTGGGCCTTATGTTTGACCCCCCTGGGATATTGGATGCCGTCTGATTGAAGTGTTTTCTATATTTTGTGATGAATCTCATTGAGAAAGATGGGGTATAAGTGAAGTAAAATAAAATAAAAATAAATCTATGGTAAAGGACAGTTCAGCAGTTCGAGTCCCGAGTGCCGCATGGCGGAGTGAGCTCCCGTCTCTGGTCCCAGCTCCTGCCAACCTAGTAGTTTGAAAGCAAGAAATTGCAAGTAGATAAATAGGTACCACTTTATTGGGAAGGTAACAGCATTCCATGTGCCTCGGAGTCTAGTTATGTCGGCCACATGACCACAGAAATGTCTTCGGACAGTGCTGGCTCTTTGGCTTGAAAACGGAGATGAGCACCACATCCCTAGAGTCAGATTCGACTGGCTTTCAAGCAAGGGAAACCTTTACCTTTAAAGGACAGGTACTTCCTACCAGAGGATGCGCCAACAACAAGGGAAAAAAGTTTGCCATCTTTGCTTATCCCACAGTCCCTCCTTCACCTATGTAGGCAATAGGGAAGTCCCAGAAATTAACTGAGGACAAAGGGAGCGGTTGCACTGCAGGCTGATGGTCGATTTACAGCTGAATTATTGTGCAGATGTGCTACTAAGTGTCGCAGAATCATCTGTACCTGGAAGCATAGGCAGCAGCCCTGTGGATAGCCCATGGTTAAAATATATGAGGCCTGTGGCCAAAATATGGCTAAGGTCAATGCTCTCTCTAGGCTGTGGAGTCTTGTGAGCAAAAATTCTCCTTTGTGAGCCACTGGCATGAAAGTTGTGAGCAAGCAATTTGGCCTATCGATTAGTTTGCTCTGGAGCCCTCCTTCCTGAGCTGAGACAAAAATGTATGAGCTGGAGGCTAAAAAAAAACAAACCTGTCAGCTAGCTCACGCCAACCCAACTTAGAGGGAACACTGGCTAAGTTCTCCTCAATTTGGAACAGGGTGACTGTTCCTTTGCCCCGAGATTAAGGTTTCAGTCCTCCAGGTGAGGGCTGGAGATCTCCCAGAATTACAACTGATCTCCAGGTGGCAGAGATCAGTTCCCCTGGAGAAAATGGCTGGTTTGGAGGGTGGACTGTATGGCATTGTACCCCCTGAGGTCCTTCCCCTCCCCAAACCCCACCCTCCTCAAGCTCCACCCCCCAAATCTCTAGGAATTTCCCAACCCTGAGTTGGGAGCCATACCCAGGATGGGAAAGGGAAGGTCAGAGTACCAGTGCTCCAGTAAAACTTCATTAGTGTTTTACTTATTTACATTATATCCATCGCCTGCCTTTCTCTCTGGGTCTCAAGGTGGATTGCACAAAGTGAGCCAATGCAATCAACAGGGTGGGACGTTCAAGAAACAATGAAATAGGATTTGGGATGTAGAACCAACCAGAAGTCTAAAGACAGAAGTAAGCAAACCGTAAGTGTTGGCACCAGTATTCCCTCTAAGCTGAGTTAGTCTGGGCTAGCTCACAGTTTTTTACCCTCTGACTCACACATTTTTGTCATAGCTCAGGGACAATGGCTCCAGAGCAAACTAATTTATGCAGTAGCCAAATTGCTGACTCACAACTTTAACTCCAGTAGCTCACAAAATAGAATTTTTGCTCACAAGACTCCACAGCTGAGAGGGAGCATTGGTTGACACGACACATTAAACGATGCAAAATTACACTATAGGATCCAACCCACAGCAAACCGTACACGACAGTACAGACCACCCATCCCTAGTAATTTATCCAGTTCCGGTTCCAACAAGAAGGGACTGGAGCAGGAAGAAACTCTAGACCTGGAGGGAGTCGGTGGTGACAGGCCTCCCCTGGGCTTCCCTCAGAATGGCCTCTGGTTCGTCCTGGTTGTCGTCTGAGGACTCTGCTCCCAAGTCCATCTCAGGGGGTTTGTGACAATCAGTGCCTAGAAGGATGGAAGAAGTTGCTCAAAGTCCTGCATTGAACTAATGTCATGATCACCAAGGGGAGGCCACCAGATAACAGTCTCCCCATAGTGAGTGATTTGCCACTTGCCTGTAATGTTTTAGAAGTATTCATCTGCATAGAGACTGACCATAACTTTGTGGGTCCGTATATAAGAAGCAGGGACTGTGGTGGCTCACTGGTTAAGACACTGAACTGCCGACCAGAAGATCGATAGTTCAGCAGTTCAAGACCCGAATGCCGCATGATGGAGTGAGCTCCCGTCTCTGGCCCCAGCTCCTGCCAACCTAGCAGTTTGAAAGCAAGAAATTGCAAGTAGATAAATAGGTACTGCTTTGGTGGGAAGGTAACAGTGTTCCGTGCGCCTCGCATCGAGTCATGCTGACTACATGACCACGGAAACATCTTTGGACAGCGCTGGCTCTTCGGCTTGGAAACGGAGATGAGCACCGCACCCCTAGAGTCAGATTCAATTGGCTTTTGAGCAAGGGAAGCCTTTACCTTTACCTTAGGTAAGAAGCAGTTCTCAGTGTTGCCAAATGGGAGGGGGGCTAGTCACAGCCTGGAGACCATTTGGGGTGGAATCTCCATAGCGATATTAATATGCGCTCTTCCTGCCTCTTCTTGTAATTCCCCTATTAATGAAGGAGACTGTTTACTTGCTTATTTTCTTATAGCCTGTGCTGCTGAATTCTCATCTACTTTGATCTCCCCCCAGACTCCTTTTCAACACTGCTGTGTATTAAAAAGGCCTTTCCCCAAGTTGCAAATGTGCCATCGGTTCTGTTTATCAAAGCGCATGATGCTACATTATCCTTTCAAAGGTTCAGCTTGTTTATAGATTTCTGCCTGTTTCTCCAATTTGCAGACAGTTGCTGGAACATGTAAAGATTAATTCCAATCACTCGGTTTCAGAAAGACATGGTAGCACAGGTGCTTTGGGTGTAGCATGGCAGAGCTTTTTAATTTTTTTTTTTACTTTTTTAATGGCAGCAAGGTGTCCTGAAGTTATTTTAGACTCAGGAGTGTCTTAAGGAGCACTTTCCCTGTCATAAAAATACAAGAGGGCCTCGTTCTGGGTCAGTAATGATCCCAAGGCACTTCATACCTATATCCAGCATTGTAAAGTACTTGGAGATGAAAGGTGATATAAATATTAGAGCCGTGCAAATGATTCAGTCTGAATAATTTACTAGGCTAATTTAGCCTTTTCTTCTGCTTACGGAGTAAGTGCCAGGAGATTTCAATTTCCTTGATTTCATTTGATGGATTTTTATTGTTCCCAACCCTCCAAACCTTTTATTTCATTTTACCATTTAGTTTTTGTTTTTTTTTTAATGTGGGATGTATATTGTAATAAGGGCATTCAAGAGACAGTATTCTAGAACCTCTGGATTATAGAGCGGTTGGCCTTCTACACTAGTAAAAAAACATTTTGTTCTTGAGTTCTCTTGATTTTTTTTTTCATTTTCCCCCTTCCACTTTCCCTGGATTGAGATTATTCAGAATATGTTTTTTCCTTGGACGTGGTGGACAGAATGTCTGTTCACATTTCTTCAGTGTGGGTTGAGGAATACCTGGAGATTTGGGGTGTGGAGTCCGGTGAAGGCAGAAGGGGTTGGGGAGGGGAGGGACCTCAGCAGGGTATAACGCCATGGAGTCCACTCTCCAAAGCCGCCATTTTCTCCAAGGGAACTGAACATGATTGTCTGGAGATCAATTGCAATAGTAGGAGCTCTCCAGGTGCTGAGCCCTGAAGGTTGACAACCTGGAGGACGGCAGCTTCAGTCACTGATGGGTGTAGGGTTGCCAGCTCCAGGTTGCAAAACACCTGGAGATTTTGGGGAAAGAGGTCTTTGGGGAAGGGAAGGATTTCAATGGGGTATAATGCCATAGAGTCTACCTCCCAAACTGGCCATTTTTTCCCAGGTAGGGTCGTCAGGTCCCATCTTCTCCCCTGCGGGGGGAATTTGGGAGACATTCCAGGAAGGGGTGGGGCCATTCCTGTCGTGATGATGTCATGCAAAGTGATGTCATCTTGTCAAGGACGCAGCACTGAGTGCCCCACCCCTGCTTTCCTCCAACCATTTAAAGGGAACCTTTAGGAAGAAAGGAAAAACCTTTAGGAAAAAAGTGGGCACCTTGTGAGCCTCCTCTGCAAGCTGTGTGCATTAAGTCCCATCAAGTACCCTCTGACTCATGGCAACCCAAAGACCTCTGCAACACCCTATGGTTAACAGCCTTGCTCAGGTCTTGCAAACCGAGGGCCCCTGTGGCTTCCTTGACTGGGTCAATCCGTCTCCTGTTGGGTCTTCCTCTTTCCCTGCTGCCTTCACCTTTTTCTCTGTTCCAGTGCCTCTTGTCTTCTCATAAAGTATGACAGCCACAGGTTAGTCACTGTCGCTTCTAGGGGGAGTTCAGGCGTGATTTGATCTGGAACCTGCTCATTTGTCTTTTTTGGTGAGCCACGGAATCCATAAAACTCTCCTCCAACACCACATTTCAAATGAACCCACTTCCTTCCTGTCAGCTTTCTATATTGTCCAACTTTCACACACCCATACGTAGTAATGGGGAAATACTGTGGCATGGATTAACTTGATCTTGGTCGCCAGCGGCACGCCCTGACACTTCCAGATCTTTTCTAGCTCCTTCATGGCTGCCCTTCCCAGTCTCAGCCTCCTCCTGGTGTCTTGGTTGCAGTCTCCCTTTTGGTTGATGATGGGGCCAAGGAATACAAAATCCTGAACAATTTCAATGTCTTCATTTCAGGAAAGTAACTGTAGAATCTCTCCTGCAATGTATTGCTCGCGCATGGCAGAATTAAGCAAGAGCCTAATGGGGGATCATCACTGACTTACTGTCATTCCTTTAAACTTCTCCTTGATTATGTTTCCTCTCCCTCCATCTTTCTTTATCAGGCATATTCTCTATCCAGCAGCAGTCCCATAATTTCAGAATGCGGCAATCCTCCCTGTCAGATTCCCAAGCTATTTAGACCTTAGGATAGATGGCTGCTCGTTAGAACGCTGGTGTTTTAATGTTGTTATTATCAAGTTGGATTAAGACATTTAATAACAGTTTAAAAGCAGGGAAAGAAAACGGGAGAAGGAGGGGGCAGGAGATGGGAGTGGGTTACAGATGCAGAAAATGAGGAAGAGTGGAAGAGAATGATTCGTGTCTCTTTGTCGGAATGGCAATCTTTTAATTCCCCCCCCTTACATACTGTCTTGAATATGTTTCTCTGTTCAGAGGGGGGGGGACAGGAAGGGAGAGTATCTATTAACTCCGTGAAAAGGAGATAATGTTTGAGCAACATTCTGTTCTCTTTTCCATAATTCACAGATTGAATGGCCTCTTAGTTAGCTTGAAGTATAGAACAGGGGATTACAAAAGAGATGTGATAGAAAAAAAGGGAAATTAAAGAGCTGTCTCTATAAATTTTGCATCTGATTCCATTTTCTGGGCATGCTCTCTCTCTCCCTCCCTCTCTCTGTCTCCCCCCCCCCATCTACCTTTATTATTAGTATTAAGGATCCTTGCAGGAGAAGCTGAAAACTCAGCTCTTCATGTATCCCATCTGTCCCTTACTGTCTCATTGACTACCTTGATCTATCCCAGTTGGTTGCTGTGGAAATGATAATGATATTGTAAATAAAAAGAAGATTATATAATTTCCCAGGTGGGAAAGAGGTAGCGAGAATAGAAGGGGTTGTTGTTGTTCTTTTTTTAAAAGAACATCCATCTCTGAGTGTCTGTGACAGCAAACAGGTACAATGGATGAGGAACAACAGATTTACGGTAAGAACTGTGCCAAAAAACAACAACAACAAGGCATGCTAAAAGTGTATATAAGGAAGAAATAGGAATAAAAATAAAATCTTGCTTTATAGCATTTATGGCGCAGAACCTCAAAGAGGAATGCAAAGGCAGGGAGGAGGAGGAGGAGGAGGAGGAGGAGGAGGAGGAGGAGGAGGAGGAGGAGGAGGAGGAGAAGAAGGAGAAGAAGAAGAAGAAGAAGAAGAAGAAGAAGAAGAAGAAGAAGAAGAAGAAGAAGAAGAAGAAGAAGAAGAAGAAGAGGAGGAGGAGGAGGAGGAGGAGGAGGAGGAGGAGGAGGAGGAGGAGGAGGAGGAGGAGTTTGGATTTATACTCCGCCCTTCACTGTCCAAAGGCGTCTCAGAGTGCCTTACAAACTCCTTTCCCTTCCCCTCCCCACAGCAGACACCCTGTGAGGTAGGTGGGGCTGAGAGAACTTCTGACAGAAACTGTCCTTGAGAGAACAGCTGTGCCAGAGACTGACCCAAGGTCACATCAGCAGGTGCAAGTGGAGGAGTAGGGAAACAAACCCAGTTCTCCCAGATAAGAGTCCGCGCACTTAACCACTACACCAAAGAGATGAGTTGTGCGATCAACAGACTCACACAAACACCCATGAAGCTGTCTGACCCTGAATCAGGGCATGATCCATCAGGGCCAGTCTTGTCTACTCAGACTGGCCTCAGCTCTCCAGGGTCTCGGGCAGAGGGCTTTCACATCGCCTACTGCTCAATCCTGTTACATGGAGATGCTGGGATTTGAACCTGGGACCTTCTGCGTGCAGATGGTCTGCCACTGAACCACGCCTCTGCCCTGTGGGAGAGCTGGCAGGGGGGGGGACTGTGGCTCAGTGGTAAAGTATATGCTGGTGCTATTGTATGCATGCTAGAACTGGTCTTTGACTGTAGTAAATAATTCAGTTCAATTCGTACTGAAGACCATCCTCTGCTCAAGCCCCCAGCCCAGAAAGCAGTTGCCAGCCACAGGAGACAACACCCATGGGCCAATGGCCTGACTTGGTGTAAGGCGGCTCCATCGGCTGGACCCAGGTAAATTTTCTCCACTCACAAGGCACCTGGGTCAGTAGAACAGAACGTTCTTGACTTCTCCCTTCCCACTGCAGCCCGCAGATTCCCCCAAAATGCTGTTCCTGGGAGACAGGCACCCGCAGGGACATCATGAGAGGCAAGTGAGGGATCTATAAGAAGAAGCCCTGACCCAGAATAGTCCAAGCTAGCCTGATCTTGTCAGATCTCCAAAGCTAAGCAGGGTTGGCTCTGGTTAGTATTTGGAATGGGGGCCACCCAGGAATACCAGGGTCGTGATGTGGAGGCAGGCAATGGCAAGCCACCTCTGAACATCTCTTGCCTTGAAAACCCCATGGGGTCACAGTAAGTCGGGCTGTGACTTGACAGCCAAAAAACCACCAGAAACCCAGGAAGGAGGAATTGGTGGAAATAACTCCATTCCTTCAGTTAGCAGAAAATAGTCTGTCTACCTATCTTCATTAGGTCTGGTGTGTGCCATTTTGGATTTCAGACATGTTAGTTTATATGTGCCGGGAGTGTTTTTAACAAAGGGGGCACATGTGCATGCAGGCATTTGATTCCCCCAGCTGCAGACTGAATGGGCTCAATGCAACAGGTGCCTTATGCACATCTGCTGATTGTATAGCTCAGGCTTTTGCTCAAGGCTTGCATGTTATATTGGAGGAATTTGCATAATAAATACGATGAAGACACCAGGGATTATTGTCATGCTCTTGAAAGAAGGGGAACAAAGAGCAGCCACTTAGGTATGAACAAACAGGAGGTTATCCTGACTGAGACAAGAGAATGGAAGTCGTTCCCAAATAAGCCAGGAATCAGTAGGAACAAGCTATTCAGTGCAACTGAAAGCATTTTTTAAAAAACAAAAAATAATCATGCAAATATGCAATATTCACATCTCAAAATAATTGCAAGGTAATAATGAATGGAATACAATTAGATGAAGTCTTGACATACAAAAAGAGCACTGAAAACAGGTCCAAGAATTACAGAGCTCAACAGACAGCTGGTTTTTGACCTGTTTGAAGAGGTCTTCACCAAGAGGCAATTTGGATACAAAACAAGTGGCTGATCTCAATCAATTTTTGGAAAATCAGAGGACACCTTCTGTAATTAACTTCTAAAAAAAGAAAACACACACATAAAAGCTAGGGTGGGAAGCTTCTTCAAAGGAGACTTTTCTCCTGTTCACACATTCAGGTGTCAGTGACTGAGAACTCTTACCCAAGGGTTTCTTCCAAGATTTCTCTGGATCTTTTCAAGTTCCAAATTACCCATCTTTTTGCCCAAGTACATTAGGAGTCCTTCACTTGCTCACTTAAAAAAAAAAAGTATCTGTATTTTGTATAAAATGTTGTGAATGTAGAACTGGATGCGGCTTTCATTTTCTTAACTCTGCATCTTCCTCCACTTCCCACCTCAGTAACACACTGATAAAAACACCAGGGAGGATTGGCGAAGAAGAAGAAGAGGAGGAGGAGATTGGATTTATACCCTCAGAGCAGCCTACAAACTCCTTTCCATCCCCCTCCCCAGAACAGACACCTTGTGAGGTAGGTGGGGCTGAGAAAGCTCTTTCCAGAACTGTCCTTGAGAGAACAGTTCTGAAAGAACTATGGCTTGCCAAGGTCATCCAGCAGCTGCAAGTGGAAGAGTGGGGAATGAAACCCAGTTCTCCCAGATTAGAGCCCGCAAACTTAACCACTACACCAAAGTGGCTCACTGGAAAAGGCCCACTGGGAAAGTCCTGGTGGGCTGATGACCTACCAGGTGTGAGCACCGCGAGCCAGCAGTCCTCACAGAGTATGAGGTGGCTGGGCAGGAGTGGCCATGAACTGGTGGCCCCACCTTACACTAGGCAGCTGGGAGCTGCCCCCACAAACCATCAACCCTTGCCCAGTGGGAGGCAAGTGCAAGCTGCTACCACCAACCAGTGGCCTCTGCCTTGTGTGTGGTGGCCCCTGTCCTTGTGAGGTGGGTCAGAGCCTGGGTTGCCGCTGCTCTGAGCTGGCGCCCAATGTGTTGTGTGAGTCAGGCATGGACTGCTGCAGTGACAAGCCAGTGGACCATAGAGTTGCCAAGTGGGGTTGCCAGGTCCCTCAGCTGAGCAGGTGGGGGATGGGGTGGTGCGCTTACTGGGGCAGAAGAAAAAGCAGGAAATGAACACAATGTGCCTGTGTCACTTCCTGGTGACATAGGCCCTCTGTGGGCGACACTCTGATTTGTGGGTAAAAGAGTTAGCTTCAAACCATAGAGTTTTGCCCAAAAACCAGAGCATCCCCCCTGACATCATTAACATGCCTATGTCACTTCCGGGTGACGTAGGCATGATGCATTTACTTTCAGTTTCTTCCCTGTTTTGGGGAGGGGGTAATTTTGCCTGGTTTCTGATAGCCCTGAACTGGGGGAGAGGCTGCAAACTGGGGGATCCCCCACTCCCAACTGGGGACAGATGACCCTATTGCCAACTCTGGGTTGAGAAATGACTGAAAAATTGGGGGTGGAGCCTTGGAGACTGTAGGGTTTGGGGAGGGGAGGAACCTCTGCAGGATATAATGCCATAGAGTCTACCTTGTGAAGCAGCCATTTTCTCCAGGGGAATCGATTGCTGTTGTCTGGAGTTCGATTGTAATTCGGGGAGATCTCCAGGCACCAACTGAAGGCTGGCAACCCTACGGCCTGCACAATGTTGGTAGGTGCACCCCAACAGGCCTCACCCCACACATAGGTGCCTCTGTGAGACAGTGGCCCTCACTTTTGATTTGCTCTTTCTCTCTGGTTGCCAACCTCCAAGTGGGGCCCCAGAGATCACTCACTATTACAACTGATCTCCAGACAACCGAGATCAGTTCCCTTGGAGAAAATGGTTGCTTTGGAGGGTGGACTCTGTGGCGTTGCACTCTTCTGAGGTCCCTCCCATCCCCAAAACCCACTCTTCCCAGACTCCACCCCCAAATATCCAAGTATTTCCCAACCCAGAGCTGGCAACCCTATTTTGTTCCTTCCCCACTCTGTTGGGAGGGCAGGGCCATTTTGGGCTCCCACTCTACCCCTAGGGACACTGAAGCAAAACAGTCTTGATGTGACCTTAAATGTAGTTGTATTGAAATTAGTGGGGTGGTGGGGGTGGTATTTTTGCTATTTGTGTATGTGTGTGTCTGCACCTGGAAGTCACGTTGACTTCTGATGACTGACCCCTACTGGCAGCCTGGAAGATATTCAGAGAGGTGGCTGAATAAAGGTGGCCTCTGTCCTCCTGACTTGGTATTCCAAGGAAGTCTCCCATCCAAGTACTAACCACAGTCAACCCCTGCTTAGCTTCCGAGATCTGACAAGATCGGGCTTACCTGGGCTATCCAGGTCAGGGCTTATTGAAGTTAGTTTTGTGTAAGATGAAATCAGGGGGACCCCCGCCCCAACCAGTTGTGTGTGTGTGTGTTTGTGGCAGCCCTATCTCAATGGGTGTAGCAGTGGGCAATAACTCACCCATTCCATCGTCCTCCAAACTGGAAGCAGTGCAGAGGAGGAAACAATTGGTGGCTTGACATCAACTACCATTGCTGATGAGGGGTCTGAGGCCAAGCAGACCCTGAGGCTCGACTCTCCTCGCTCCTGGCCACCGGAAGCTCTTTAAAAGCAACAGCTTCCTTGTAAAACTAAATGTCCAGTCTGCCCCTGTTGGTATCTCTGTGGGTTGTCTGCTTGGAGTTTGTGGGCACCATTTTGTGATAATTCCATTCCTACATGGCAGGCTGTCTCCAGGAGATGGGATTGGAGTAGAGCTGTTCAACATCAGAGAACTGAAGAGGGGCGGACTGTGGTAAAGGAACAGAATGCAAGAAATCTATTTTAGTGCCACGGGGCTTAGCTCCCTCGAGGAACTAACAATCCAGCTGGCATCCAAGTTTTCCTCTCAAATGATATTTTGACAAAATTTTGAAATGTGTCAAGGGATTGGGGAGAGGGGGTGTAGCTCATTGGTAGAGGATCTGTTTTGTATGCAGAACGTCCCAGGTTCTTTCCCTGCCATCTCTAGTTAAAAGGATCTGGTAGTAGGTGGTAGTAGAAAGATCTCCATCTGAGACGTTGAATAGCCACTGCCAGCCAGAGTCGATAATAATGACCAAGGGTCTATCAAAAGGAGTGGGCAACATTTTGTGTTCACGTGTCAGTTAAGCCCTTGTAATAAAATTAAAATTAAAATAAATCCATGGTAAACACATGTCCTGACCTGGATAGCCCAAGCCAGCCGAATCTTGTCAGATCAGCAGGGTCAGCCCTGGTCAGTACTTGGATCGGAGACCATCAGGGGAGTCCGTGGGTGCTATGTGTAGGCAGGCAATGACAAGCCACCTCTTGAACATCTCTTGCCTTGAAGACCTTACAGCATTGCCATAGCTGGCTGTGATTCCAAATTCATTTTTATTATTTTAAA
Source organism: Gekko gecko (assembly GCA_029375565.1). NCBI lineage: Eukaryota > Metazoa > Chordata > Lepidosauria > Squamata > Gekkonidae > Gekko > Gekko gecko. Next base: position 63,008,934 of record JAPDNY010000013.1, on the reverse strand, counting down.
GCAGCATACAGAAATAATATAACGAGAATATAATATTGGTGTGTCAGACATCAAAAACATTCATACGTAGAACAGAGTTCAAGAAAAGCACTAAGTAGAGCTCACCAACTGTTGTTTTATGGGGACTGGTATGGTTACTAATAGGGGTGCCTCAGAGTGTTAGCAGTGAGCGTCAAGTGAGAAGATGGTGGTAACGTTGATAGCAGTCTAAGTGAGTATGTTGTAGTTTGTGTATGCTATTGGATACGTGTAGGCCTTGAGCCATTTAGAGCGTATTTTAAAGAGTTAACCATTTGTATTATAGCAGATTAGAAGGGAGTAAATTCTGAGTTAACATAAAAAAAGATTGGGTACCAGGTCATCTTGAATTTAGAATGGTGCGTCGTACTTGTTTCCAATCTGTGAATCGAATCCGTTATCTTTGCCATTACAAATTATTCCCACAGTTTGACATGCCACGTAGAAATCGTCGGAGGTGAGGAGGATTTCCAGCAGGCCGCTAATGTCAAACGTTAGCTGTGATTCAACGGCACTTTCCACCACCAGTTCTTAGAAACTCTTTCAGGAACTTTGTTATCTTCAGACTTTGAGTTCTTAGCTATGCATTTCAAATTATATTTCAGCCGTTATCCTATTCTGGTTATTAGTATTTTCTATACTATGTATTTGCATTCAACTGCATTATTTGCCCTATGTGTACACAACCACATTGTCCTAGTGGTTCAACCCTTCTGTTTCTTGGCATCCAACAGGAGCTCGATCCTGCTCCCCATGTGAGTATATTTGCAATCACATTGCGATATTTCTTCCAGCAGTCATCCCCAAGAAAAGGCAGACCAGCTCAAACAATGTGACTCCCCCCCGCTAATAAACGAAGCAATGGGAATGGTTGGATTGACAGGGAAGTGTAGCCTTTCTGACAAGGAGTTTGGCAGAGAGGAAATCAGTAAAAGTTGGTGCTTTCAAGACTTTCCATTAACCACATTTTTTTTCCAGTAGTTGCCAGTATATACCCTGTCCATTCTTCGGATTGCTGGGATTTCTTCTCCCTTACGAACTAAGACAATCTCTCTTTGGTATAACAGACTGTACTTCTATATTAATGTGTCAAGTTGCTGTGAAATTTACTGCCTCGCCGGGCCCATTAGACTGCTGAGATTCAGCAGAGTTTTCAGAGCATCTCAGTCTATCAGAACTCCATCATCTAGCCTGGAACAGCTTGTGCCTGCTTATGTTACTCTACTAAAGAGAGACTCTTGATAGGAAGAGTGCAAAATCCCTGAACAAAATCACAGCCTGGAAGAGGCTGTCCACGAGACCCCAGATGGGGACACCTGCCAAGAGTCTTGAGTTTACTTGCACAATTGTCACCTTTTACAATCCATTGCCTTGATTTAACTTAATAGCGATAACTGAAGTGTATTCCTCCTAAGAAATCTTGGAACCATCATTGATAGCCCAACAGACTCATTGCAGAACATGACTTGTCATGGTACTATATCTGAGGAAAACTCAGAGGCGACGTCGCATTGCTCTCAGAATCACCGGAAGCTTACCATAGAATTTCCAGAGATTCCTAGAGTGACGTGATATCACTTGCAGTTCTTCCTGGAAGTGTTGCCATGGTGCCCCATTCCCTGCCCCTAATGCCACAGGATGAGCAGAATGGTTTACAGCTGCAATGGGTTGAGTCGCTGAGATCCTAGATGTGGCGGGGTAAAGAGAGAAAGAAGTGGTAGGGGGCTATGCAATAGCTGAGGGAAACAGAGGTTGGGGTGAGAAGGAGAAGAGAACCAGATGTAGTCCCAGGGTGAGAGAGGAACTTTGTAAAGCCAGGTTCCAAGAGGGGAAGGGGAAGTAGGAGAGAACTGAGTGATGCAAGGTGCAACAGGCTAGAAGCCACCAGGGTGAAAGGAATGCTAATATTCCCGTGTTAATTTGAAAGAAAGGCTGAATCTTTGGCTGTGGGCCTGTCATCTTCTGTTAAGGGGAATTAATTTTGCTTGCTGTTTGTGTTTCTGTTCTGTAAGCATCTGCACTCCGCATAGGCAGCATAGTTGTGCAAGGTTTTTTGAGACTATAATGTTGTTTTCAATGCAGTAATCCAATTTAAGGTTGCTAGATACTGCTGCCAATGTCCATGTGGGTTTATTATCCAGGATTATTTTTGGCAGCACAAACTGTGGAAACTTTTTTTTTTCCTTTGGAGCAAGGATCATTCTGCTCATCCTTATTGGCAGAGACTTTCAAAGACAGGTCACATGGTCAACTGCTTTAAACTCTGGTTCCTCCTTGGAGAAAACCCAAGTTGGCAGACTTGGGTCTATTGCAGGATACATGGACCTGTAGATTTCTAGTTCTCTTCTAGATTGCCTGTGTTCAAGAAATCCAAATTCTTTCCACCTGTTCTTTTTTAAAAAAAATAAGTTTTGCTGTCTCACTGAATTTTAATTGGCTAAAATATGCCCATTTTATGTTTGTTTTACACCTGCTTTACCCCTGTCTGTTTAGCGATTACCACTTTCCCCATTGACTGTGATGTCTCCTGATGTCTATATTGTATCAGCAACATTTACACATGACAAGTAATTATTTAGAGAGTGGAAAATCCCAAGCTGATTGTGAAGTGCTTTCCTTTAAATCAAACATTTCCAAATTCTAGCCTGGAGCTCTTATCTCCTAATTTACAGCCATTGAGAAGAAATAGAAACCCTCATCAATAGAACAAAAGGATGATCAGTCAGAGCTTGTTAGAAAAGGCTACTTTTTATCTATACGCTTGCTGACTGTTCAAAGAATTCTGAGAAAGACTGAAGCCCTTATCAAAGGCACCTGAGAAACCTTAGCAATTGTGGGATAAGAGGCAAGGGAAACAGTGTGGCAGCAAAGTTTACAGATGAAGACAAATCATGTAAAGGATAGAAAATCCAGAACTGATTTCCAGATGCTTCCCTTTAAATAAGCTTTTGCAAACGGTTGAATTCCTTTTCCCTTCCGCAAGCATGTTCTAAAATGACTGTAAAAACCTTACCGGTGTACAGTTAACTGTGTACAGTTCTGGTCACCACACATCAAAAAGGATATTATAGCATTGGGAAAAGTGCAGAAAAGGGCAACTAGAATGATAAACGGGCTGGAACACTTTCCCTATGAAAAAAGGTTAAAGTGCTTGTGGCTCTTTAGCTTGGAGAACCGATGGCTAAGGGGTGACACGATCGAGGTTTACAAGATTGTGCATGGGATAGAGCAGGTAGAGAAATAAGTACTTTTCTCCCTTTGTCACAGTACAAGAACTCGTGGGCACTCAATGCAGTTGCTGAGCAGTCGGGTTAGAACAGATAAAAGGAAGTACTTCTTCACCCCAAGAGTGATTAACACATGGAATTCACTGCCACAGGAGGTGGTGGTGGCTACAAGCATGGACAACTTCAAGAGGGAATTAGATAAGCATATAGAACAGAAGTCCATCAATGGCTATTAGCCACAAGGTATAGATAGGGACTCTGGAGTAAGTGATGCTCTGTATTTATGGTGCTTGGGAGAGGGGCAATACTGGGAGGGCTTCTGTGTTCTGGCCCCACTGCTGGTATTTTTGGCTACTGTGTGACACAGAGTGTTGGACTGGGTGGGCCACTGGCCTGATCAAACATTGACTTCTCTTACGTTCTTATGTTCTTACTCTGGTGATCAGAAGATTCTCTCTCCTAGCAGTTAACGCCTATTGAGAAGTACCAGTGGACCACTCTTATCTATCAACATAACAAAAGAATGACTTGCCAGGCAGCTGCAGGTTAGGGGGAAAAGAGCTTTTTAATCTCCACGCCTCAGTGTACAGGGCTGTGTGTGTGTTGTCAAGGTTCGTCCGTAAGTCAAGTATATTCGCCATCGAGAGTTTCCTTCCTTGAAACCTCGGCTGCACCATTTGCCTCTTATCTTAAAAGAAGCCACTTGCACAATTAAGGTCTGAGCCAAACCAGCAAGCATGCAAAATTCGTTTACATCCTTAGTTGGCTGGCTTTATGCAGGCCCGCGTCTGTTCCCGTGCCAGGTCTGGCGAAAGATAATGGCAGAACAGTGATGATAATGCGGCCTAATGAGAGCTCCGGGGGCCGCAGCCCTATTATGTACCCTCTGTACCGTTGGGTGCCATCACAGATTCCAAAGAAGGGAACCGTGCTCTTCGTTCAAGAGCTGCCTTCCTAGCCTGCATGGCGCGCGGCTGGTGCAATTTTATTTTTAACATTCCCGGACTGTTGTAAACCTAGTGAACTGTTCAATACATTACGTACAACAAGCCCAGCTTATTCAGCACAGCGGCTTTGAAACTGACATACCTTTAAATGAATACAAGTTATGAACCAAAAAAAAACCCCAGAAACAACTTTGGGTTAAATTATTTTGTAAATTTTATTTATCAATTCATATTTATGGGCTGCCCTTCCCACAAGCGTACTCAGGGCAAGTAGCCACATTTCATTTATACAATGTACATTTTATTAAGACAGTAAAGTTTAAATTTAAAACATTATCATAAATATTAAAATGGGGGCCACAGCTGATGACGAAGACATTTTCTGGTTGTGGGAGGTTCCCGGCCCATGATGAAGTATGAATAATGGCCAGTAGTTGTTACAAGGATAACAGCATGACAAAAAACCTGTTGACATTAAGACTTAGGGCCAGCCAGAAGGGATCATAGCTCAGTGGCAGAGCATCTGCTTGGCATGCAGAAGGTCCCAGGTTCAACCCCCGGCATCCCAGTTAATAAGACCAGGTTGTAGGTGATGTGAAGGACCTCTGCCTGAAACCCTGGAGACCCACAGTGCATCTGAGTAGTCAGTACTGACTTCGATGTACCGATGGTCTGATCAGAGTTGCCAGCTCCAGGGTGGGAGATACCTGGAGATTTTGAGGGAGGGTGGAATTTGGGGGAGAGACTTCAGTGGGGTATAATGCCATAGAGTCCACCTTCCAAAGCAGCCATTTTCTCCTGGTGAACTGATCTCTGTTGCCTCTAGATCAGTTGGAATAGTGGGAGATCTCCAGCTACCACCTGGCAATTGGCAACCCTAGGACTGATTCAATATAAGGCGGTTCCATGTGTTTTCTTCCCTCCTTCCCTCCTTCCTTCTTCTCTCTCTCTCTCTCTTTCTCTCTCTTTCTCTCTCTTTCTCTCTCTTTCTCTCTCTCTTTCTCTCTCTCTTTCTCTCTCTCTTTCTCTCTCTCTCTCTCTCTCTTTCTTTCTTTCTTTCTTTCTTTCTTTCTTTCTTTCTTTCTTTCTTTCTTTCTTTCTTTCTTTCTCTCTCTCTCTCTCTCTCTCTTTCTTTCTTTCTTTCTTTCTTTCTTTCTTTCTTTCTTTCTTTCTTTCTTTCTTTCTTTCTTTCTTTCTTTCTTTCTTTCTTTCTTTCTTTCTTTCTTTCTTTCTTTCTTTCTTCTCCCTGCAGGGGAGGGGGGAATTACAGGGCTGGTTTGAATAGCTGCTGTCACAGTGATTAGGAAATTATAGTCCAAATTTATTTTGTAACCTCCTAAGGAGGTGGTTGGGGTGGGAGGCTGAGCATCTTTCATTCCGTGGTGCACATTTCCCGTCAGAGATGATGAAATCGATGTTGGAACCCAAAATTGCTCAGATGTGTTTGGAAACAGCAAGACGCACACTGTGTGTACATGTGATTCAGTAACAGGCCCCAGTGCACATCTGCCCTAATTTGGAATTTGCCAACTTTGTCGTAAGGGCCAAAGTCATGCGTTCAGAGGAGGCCCGAAGCACAGGAGCGGTGCAGGAATTTTGATTACATGGAGCCAGAGAGGACTTCAGATTTCTCATCTTTGCGGTTTCAACCTGGAAACCCTCTTTCAGATTTCACTTCTTCCTTGTGCAAATCAAATCCATCATTTTCTGTTTCGTTGCTCCACAAAATGTGTGTCTTTTCCCATGCTATTTGTGACTCAGTAAACTGGTATTATGTATATAACTTTACACTGTGCATATAAATACCATATAAATTACACACACACACACACATATATATATATAAACAACTTTTAACAGGCATGTATAACACAAACAAATCTACCAAGCAAATAGCAAAAAATGGAGAACTAGAAGCATTGACAAAAATATAAACATAAAAAGAAATGAGATAAAGAACCTTCACACATCCCTGCACAGAACTGAAGGGAAGGAGGTAGTCGGCATTCTTAAGTGGAAGAGTTGCGTGCAGAAATTTACCTGTACAGCTTACTCCACTACCCCTTTATAGGGCATTAAAAATGCAGCCAGACTGGACTGGATGCTCATGGAGTCCATACAACTAGTTCAACGCTGACTCAAAGGTTAAGCTGCTAAACACCCTGGGAAGACTCATAAGTAGGTCCGCCAGCCTCCAGGTGGGTGGCCCTGGAGATCTCCCAGAATTACAACTGATCCCCAGACTACAGAGATCTGTTCCCCTGGAGAAAATGGCCACTTTGGAGGATGGGTTCTATGTCATTATATGCCTCTGAGGTCCCTCCCCTCCCAAAACCATGACCCCCCCCCTCAGGCTCTGCCTCCAAATCTCCAGGAATTTCCCAACTTGGAGTTAGCAATCCTACTGATAAGGCAGACATAGTTACCGTACAAAGGGTATATTGTCTTTGTACCTGGAAGTACATGAGCAAGGCTGTTAGTGATATGACATTTTGGAGGTCATTAATTTATAGGGTGGCCATACGTTAGAAGCAATTTGATGGCCTTTCACTCGCACATGGAAGCTCCAATTAGGTGTCATGGCCAGGAGCCGAGAGAGACCTTCATGAATAGGACAACCAGCATAGTGTAGAAGAGAAGAAGAAGAGATTGGCTCTATACCCCGCCCTTCACTACCCGAAGGAGTCTCAGAGTGGCTTACAATCCCTTTCCCTTCCCCTCCCCACAACAGGCACCCTGTGTGGTAGGTGGGGCCAAGAGAATTCTCTAAAGAACTGCCCTTGAGAGAATAGCTCTGAAAGAACTTATAACTGACCCAAGGTCATGCCAGCAGTGTAGAGGTTAGAGTGTCAGGCTAGGAACTGGAAGACTCAAATTCAAATCCCACACACTGTCATGAAGCTCCACTGGGGTTACCTTGGACCAGTCACAATCCCTTGATCTAACCTACCTCAGTGGGTAGCTGTGAGAATAAAATGGGAAAGGGAGAATCGTGTATAAGAACAGAAGTAAAAAAAAAATGTTCGAGAGGTGAGTTTGTTTAAACCTCTTTCTTAAAACAGTCACCTATGCAGTGGCCATATTTTGTACTAATGAATTCCATATTTTTTTTGTGTTGTGACCCTTGATGGTCCAGTAGCAACAGAATGAAGTTTGAATCCACCTTTAAGACCAACAAAATTTAATTCTGGGTATAAGCTTTATTGCTTGCAAACAAAAGCTTAGGCTGAAACTTTGTTAGTCTTTAAGGTGCCACTGGACTCAAACTTTGTTCTGTTGCTTCAGGCCAGCATTTGTGGGGAGAGCGGGGTATACATTGATTGAATGAATGAATGAATGAATGAATGAATGAATGAATGAATGAATGAATGAATGAATGAAAATGGCGACCCACCTGAAATTAAAACACAATTCGCTATTCTGGAGACCGTCCTGGCTAAGCTGACCCTTAGTGATTGGAGTGAGGTTAATTCATAAAGACAAAGCCTATGAGGCATGGAGATCTAAAATGCATGCAAGTAAGAAACATGATGGGACAGAGCAGGAATCATCTCATAATACCGATTTGGGAAGAGTTCCCACATCCCAATCTCTCTGCACTTGGAAAGCCTAGTTGTGTGATGTCTCCTGGTGTTTATGTTTCTCACATGTAGGAAAAAAATCGATGGGGTGGTGGTGGTGGTGGTGGCGGGGAGCAAGAACATGTACAAAATTTTTGGCATGGGGGGAGTGGACCAGGCAACCCCCATGAGCACTCTGAAGTGGCCCCAGGGGACTGCATCATGAGCCCACCTGAGTCTTCAAATGAGCTCTTCAGAGTTCAGGTTTGATTGACGTCTGGAAAAGATAAAATGGGGGGGGGAGAGGAAGCCCTTTAAACCATCTGTCTTTGTCCCCAGTTACCTCTGTATAAATCTCTTTTACAAATGAGCAGACATGTGCAATTTTCCATTTCTCTTCCCTCCCTCCCTTGTATTAATTTGTTGTTATAATTTCTCAGATGAGCTTTGGGAGACAAAAAAGAAAGTCAATTGCCCACCCAGCTGGGTGCTTTTGGAATCTAAAGGTTACAAATAATAGATTAGCTTTTTTACCTATTGCCATGGTAACAGCTCACTTGTTCTTAAATGCTGCTATAAAAGCTTTCCACAAATGTGTCTTGCGACCCTGAAAACTTTCCCCCCCTATCTCTTTATTGACTTCTTTCATTTTGTTTTTCAAACATCAGTAATTTGCTGTAGACTTGTAGATCTGTGTTCTCAATATACAGAGGAGAGGAATTCAGAAGAAGGCAGGAATGCTCCAGAGAGCTCAGGAATTCCACATGTTGATTATCCCCCTTTCCTGCACAACTAGATTGGTTAAGATTACTAGTTATTAAAGATTACCATTATGCTAGGCAGCCCATTGTGCTAGCAAACTGGGTATTCACATGGAGCTTCCTTACACTGAACCAAACCATCGATACATCAAGGTCAATATTGTCTATGCACCTACTGCCTGGTCCTTTTAAACTGGAGATGCCAGGGTTTGAACCTGGGACCTTCTGCATTCAAAGCAGAGACTCTTCCTCTGAGCCACAGCCCCTTCCCTAATTCACATCCCAGCTTGTTCTGAAAGAGGAGGGATGTGCCCTTAGCTCAAGGTGAGCTTATGAAAGCAAAGATGCAAATAGATTTGTTTCCTTCATCGATATTCCACTTGGGCCTTCAATCACTGAACCTGCCCACCAGTCAGGGTCTTCAGATGGCATGTTTTGTGTTCCCTTGCTGTCAAAGGCAAAGTGAGCTAGCTCAAAAAACTGGGCCTTTTTTGTGTGGTAGAATTCCCTTCCCACCAAGGGGTAATACTGGGTTCTGCCACTAGGTGTCAGTTTTCACAGTTAAACTTGTGATTAAGAGGGCTTTTATTATGTATTTGTAATGTGTGTTTTGCCTATAGGGATTAAGCCTGTGCTAAACAATACTGTAAATCTGAGCAAAAACACACATAAAAGAGAGAGTTCTGTTGTTAAACTGATGTAATCAGACCTGCACCCTGAGTTGGATGGCCCAGTCTTGTCAGATCTTGGAAGCTAAGCAGGGTCAGCCCTGGCTACTACTTGGATGGGAGTCTACCAAAGAAGTCCAGGGATACTATGCAAAGGCAGGCAAAGGCAAACCACCTTAAAAACCCCATGAGTCAGTTCAGTCGTGACTTGACAGAACTTTCCACAACCCATGCATGTTGTCTGTGTAAACTCAACCTCAACCAGCCAAACAGGATTCCAAATCCCTTTGTCATCAATGGAAATCCAATTATTTAAGTAGGACTTATCCACTCTAATAGCACCTAATTTTAAAGGCAAAGAGGTGTGAGAACTTTTGAACTATTATGCATTCCACCTGGAAAGCCTGTTCCTTAGAAGGCTGGATTGCAGCTGTTTGTTGGGAAGGGAAACATTCTCTGCATATCTTCAGGAGTATTACTTTTTTGGGACTAAAGTCTGGGACTAAACTCTGGGTCAGATCTGCCTCTAAGTAAGCCTTGACTCGAATGTGAGCTCATCTAACCTGTTATTGGTGACAGGATTCTCCCTCCCGAGTTCCCAAGGCAACATTTTCCTCTTCCCCAATTAGGATGCACCAGTTTACCTTCCCCTCGAGGCACACCGGGGAAGGATTCCTCCCAGTCGACTTTGACTTTGACATCTTCTTAAGCATCCAAAAGTCAATATGATGTCTGTCCTTCATCTGGTGTTGTCTAGGCCAAACCGACCCAGCTCCTCCTGTCTCTCCCGGTATGTGTCTCTCTTATATGAATCATTGGTCGTCTTCTGTCCTTCGTGGGAAAAAAATATGCGGGGCTGTTTTAACGGTAAAAATTACCTGGCAGGATTTGCATATGTCACAACATGTTGTTCAGAACCCAGATATTTCATGACTGAATATAAAATATTCAAGTAGTGAAAATAGCCTTGAGGTGTTGGGTTTATTTCATACTGTTGCTATGGAGACGGTTTGTAAGTATGATTTCAAGTTTCTCACCCTTCTGTATTCCTGTCCTGGGTTTGAGGTATGTAATCTAAAAGGGGGCGGGAGATGCCAGCTATCACTTGAGCCAAGAATTGCCAGGCCCAGAATATGGTTTTGTTAACAAGAGAGAGAACTCTGATCCCCTCCTATGGTTGCCAGTCTCCAGGTGGGGCCTGGAGATCTTCCTCTGTTAAAACAGATCTGCACACTACAGAGATCCGTTCCCCTACTGTGGCCACATGGTGGGCTGCATGGTATTGTACCCTGCTGGGGTCCTTCCCTGCCCCAAACCTCACCCTCTCCAGGCTCCACCCCCCAAATTGACAGGTATTTCCCAACCCAGAGCTGGCAACTGTATCCCCTCCATCGTTAGCAACATTTGCATGAACTGGAGCTAGAAAGCCAGAACTTCATTTTCCATTATAGCTGGAACTTCTAGTAATTGGGAGACCCAGGTTTGAATTCCCACTCACACCATGGAAGCTTGCCAGGAGACCCTGGGCCTGTCACACACTCTCAGGCTAACTTAACCTCACAGGGTTGTTGTGAGAATAAAATGGAGGAGAGGGAAATTATATAAGTGGTTGTGGGTCCCCATTTGTGAGGAAGACGAGATTTCCAGCCTAAGCCACCTAGAGTGGATGTACCGCTGAACGTGTTCTTAGATGCACTTTATTATATTTGTTCCGCCATCGACATATCAATGGTTTTAAATTGTCTATTATGTATTTTATACTGAGATGTATCTTGTTTTATTGGTTTTATGTAAGCTGCCCTGAGCCTGCCTCAGCAGGGAAGGCGGGATAAAAGTTGATGTAGTAAATAAATAATAAATAAATAAATGCAAATGAATTAAATAGATAATGAAACTGGTGCTTCTACCAAAGACTACCAGCAAAGGGTTGCCAGCTTCAGGTCAGGAAATACCCGGAGATTTATGGGGTGGAGTCAGGGAAAAGCAGGGTTTGTGGAGAGGAGGGACTTCAGCAGGGTGTAAGTCATAGAGTCCACCTTCCAAAGCTGCCATTTTCTCCAGGTGAACTGATCTCCATCAACCTGGAGGTCAGCTGTAATCCCAGGAGATCTCCAGCCTTGTGACCCCCCCCTCACATCACCCAGGGTGGCCAACTCTGGGCTGCAAAGTTCTTGGAGATTTGGGGTTGAGCCTGGGAGAGTCGAGCTCTGGGGATGAGAAGACATCAGTAGCCATGCAATACCACAGAGCTACCATTTTCTCTTAGGGGCTACCATTTTCTCCAGTGAAAAAGTTGGTTGGCTCTAAGGGGGCATGATCCACCTGTCATTGCTGATCTGGAGATCAGTTGCAATTCCAGGAGAACTCCAGGCCACACCGGGAGGTTGGCATGCCTATCCAGACTCATCCCCAACATTGTATGAAAACAAATTGCATTACTCGCCTGGCTGTGTGTCACTGGTGACCAGCCCCCACCCCTCCGTTCCCTTCTTTCTGCATCCCTCCACATATAAACAGTCTCCATTTCCAGGCTGCATTTCCAAAATCATTCCTCAACATTCTGCCCTCAACATTCTCTCCCACCTGCAGCATGTTCAGTCCTCAACAAGCTATCCTCCCCCTTTGGTCAATTTACAAAATCATTGTTTTCTACATTCCTATGTAGTCCCGTGAGTATACAGAAACCTTTACCTTCTGTGTGCATAATCTCCCTCCCCCATTTCATGATTGGCATGAAACACCCCCCCCCCAATCATCCACACTTCTAGATTTTGTAAAAATAAAACTCCGAGAATTCACTGCCGGCTGTGCATCTTCACTGTAGGTTACATCTCCTGTCAACATATCTAGCCGCTCATAGGCTAATTCCTTTATTCATTTATTTAAATTTCCATGGTCCCCTTCTGCCCTAAACAGGACCTCAAGGCAGCTCACATGGAATTCTAATATTAAATATAATAAAATCAATTTTAAAGCATAATTAAAAGCCATGAAACTATGGCAGAGAATGAAAGATTTAAAAGGGGAAAAGAAAACCACAGTGGTGATGAAGATTAGAAAATCTAGCCAGCCCTCTCAAATAATATATTGAATGGGGGGTGGCGAGGCTCTACCCATCTTCAAAAGAAACTTTTTCCAGACGGGCGGAAGACCCCAGAATGCAATATACCACCATAGTAATGCTGAAAATTCAAGGATCGACTTTATGTAATGAAAATGGGTAAAGCTTTTCCTAAACATATGAAATCTGGCTGCAGTTGGGGGGTAATACTCATCTCCGCTTGGCTTGTTGGTTTTCTGTGTGAAGGGAGAAGGTCTGCGTAGTGCATTGGCAAAGTTGTATTCATCCATGCGTCTCCTCCCCTGTAACTAGAAATGATGTAGACCAAGAACCACTCTGCCCGTTGATTATGCTAGTCGTGTATCATGCCTCATGGGGAAGGAAGGCAGCCCAATTTCGTCAGATCTCAGAAGCTAAGCAGGGCCAGTACTTGGAAGGGAGACCACCAAGGAAGGCTCTGCAGAGGAATGCAGTGGCCAACAACTTCTGCTTCTCATTCTCCTTGAAAGCCATTCACTGGGGTCTCCACAAGCCGGCTGCTACTTGACAGCACTTTACAGACGGCACTTTACAGACAATAGTTACTTTCTACCAGAGCCAGTTTGGTGTAGTGGAACGTAATCTGGGAGAACCAGGTTTGACTCCCCACTCCTCCACCTGCAGCTGCTGGATGACCTTGGGCAAGCCATAGTTCTGTCAGAGCTGTTCTCTCAAGGACAGTTCTCTCAGAGCTCTCTCAGCCCCACCTGCCTCACAGGGTGCCTGTTGTGGGGAGGGGAAGGGGAAGGAGATTGTAAGCTGCTCTGAGACTCCGAGTGAAGGGCAGGGTATAAATCCAATCTCCTCCTCCTCCTCCTCCTCTTCTTCTTCTTCTTCTCCTCCTTCTCCTCCTCCTCCTCTCTGGTTGACAGAGAGCATCGAGATGCCTATGACAGAGCAGTTGTCAAGCAGTGTTCCTTCAGAGAACCCTTTCCTCATCAGCTTGTATGTCAAGGAACCTTTGTGCATTGCAGATCGTTACTACATTTGATTCAAGCGGGATATAAGAGAAGGCTATTGAGCCTCACAGTTACCTTGAATGGAGAAAGAACCTACCTACTGCTCCCCTTGCCCTGATCTGGATGGGTCAGGCTAGCCCAGTCTCATCAGATCTTGGAAGCTAAGCAGGGTCAGCCCTGGTCAGTACTTGGGTGGGAGACTGCCAAGGAAGTCCAGGGTCACCAGGCAGGGACAAGCAGTGGCCAACCACCTCTGAACGTCCCTTGCCTTGAAAACCCTACAGGGTCATCATAAGTCAGCTGTGACTTGATGGCACTTTCCACCCCCAGTCTTCTGCTCGTAACGCTACTCTGCAGGGGGAAGATTTGTGGTTGGCAGGCTGTCTTAGAAAACAGCTGACCTGCCATGATTGGGGGGTGCTGATGCTGAATTCCTGCTGAAAGATCCCCATCTGGTGTTGCCTCTGAGGTTGTGTCAACCTGTGAACCTTTGGTTTTGCACCATTTTAGGCTTCCATTTGTCATGCCCCCCCCCCTAAATTAATGCATTTGTCGGTTTTTAAAATCATTTGCCTGACAGTGGAGACAAGTTGGGCAACTACGAAAATGGGCAGAACCAGGCTGGCATCTGCATTCCTTCAGGTGGGGGCCACTGCCGGAGTCCAGGGATTCTGGCAGAGCCCACTGCTGCTAACCACCCCACCCCCAAACATGCCCTTTTCTGTGCCTGCTCACTTGTGAGAGCTCCATCGCTCATGCTCCAGCTGCACACAGTGCCCAGTGCCAGAAGGAGGAGGAGGAGGAGACTGGATTTATGCCCGGCCCTTCACTACTCAGTCTCAGAGTCTGAGAGCGGCTTACAATCCCCTTCCCTCCGCCTCCCCACAACAGACACCCTGTGAGGTAGGTGGGGTTGAGAGAGCTCTCTCGAGGACTGCCCTGGAGAGAACAGCTCTGAGAGAACTTGTGACTGACCCAAGGTCACACCGGCAGCTGCATGTGGAGGAGTGGGGAATCAAACCCAGTTCTCCCAGATTAGAGTCTGCGCTCTTAACCACTATACCAAACTGGCTTAAGGCAGTGCTGGTGGCTTATGAATGGGCAGTGGGAGGGTTTGCAAGTGGTGGAGGGGAAGGATGCGCAGGCTGTTAAGGGGACATGAATGAGTGGGTGGGATGGACCCCCCCCAAGGATCCCCCAGAGTCTGCAACTGGCCCTGGGCAGAACGGGAGGTTCATGGTGGCACCATACAAAATTTACTTCTGATGAAGGACATATTTATATACATCTGTACCAATGACCGGTCTTCTGGATGAGAAGCCGCATGCTTCCCCAGGGAATGGTTTGGAAACTGCGGCGGTGCTCCAACTCTGAATTTAACTGTGCTGGTATTTTAGTGAAGAAGTGCCAGACTACACCCTGGAAGACCCAGGTTGAAATCCTTGTTCCTAAAATTTCATGACACCCCATGGGTGATTTTATTTATTTATTTCGATTTCTTAACCGCCCTTCCCTGCTTACGCGGGGCTCAGGGCAGTTTACAACAACATAATTTCAGGGACATCTCTGCCTTGCATGCCCTGCGGAACTTGAATAGGTCAGGTAGGGTACGGATGTGTCATTCGGCAGAGAGTGTCACCAGGCTGGGGCCAAGGCTGAGAAGGCCCTGGCCCTGGTCGAGGCCAGCTGGATATCTTTGGGCCCGGGAATCACCAGGAGGTTTTTATCTGCTGATCTCAATGCCCTTCGGGGGACGTATCGGGAGAGGCGGTCCTGAAGATACATAGGTCCCTGACCATTAAGGGCCGGCTGTGTACTTTCCACTTAGTCTACTCATAGGGGTGTAGCAAGTATAAAACAGGGGAGCAGGGATATACGCGGCCCTGAGTTCCTTAGAAGGAGCTGCAGTAAAAATACATATTCCACCCTGTTGTGTACCAAGGGAGACCGCGCATGTGGGCTCGCATGTGGCCATGTGGACAGGCTAAGCTTCGCGTCCTAAGACAATAGAAGCAGAGGATCCGAGAGCTCGCCAGTTGGTCAGCCCGGATCCTAAAAGGAACCAATAGAGGGAGTTGTTCATAAATCAACCTATCACAGGTGTAGGTGTTTGTGTTGGGTGTGGTTAAGAATGGGAATATAAGCGGGCCAAGGGCCCCGCTAGTTATCTCAAGTTCTCCTATGCATGAATAAAGTATGAGCTGAAATCACTACGCTGTGCCTCAGTCTTTATACTTTATACACCCCTTTCAGAGAGTGCATTGGGCCCTTCCAAATCAGCAAGTCCTACAGTCCGAAGAGCTTGTCTTCAGCTGCTGTTACTAGCAGGAGTCTCCTGACTACCCTATGGCGTATTTTAAAAAGCTCTCCAGGTTGCTACTGTTTGGCAGTGGACTAACTGTGCGATCCCTTGCAGACTGGCTCCAGTCTAAGCCCATTGCCTTTTGAGGGTTTAGACTGGAGTAACTCTGCAAAGGATTGCACTGTAAATGTCTCACCTACCGGCTGGTACCAGGCCAGCACAGATTAATTTCCTTCCCTGGTTGTTTAAAAGAAAAAAGAAAAAAAAGCAGAAGGAATTATGGATCGTTGTCTAGATTGTTGAGAGGATTTGGACACCAGGAGGGACTATCACAATAATTAAAAAGAGAGAGCGAGAAAATAAAATCCATAAACTGAGCCGGATGGCTGTGAAACAGCTGTTTGAGTTGGAATGGAGGGAACAGGAAATTGGTTCAAGTTTGGCATTTGAGGAGCAGTAATCTATGGCTTTCTCCCTCCCCTTGGGTTTTAAATCGTAAATCACTGTTTCTTGGGGGGGAATGTCTTCTTTGCTTGGAACATCTGCATGCACGCGAATCCCCCGCAGAGCTGAAGATGTAGGATAGCTTTTCTGCTGGGAGCGTTCCAGACCGGTTTTGTTTGTCGTCGTTGAGAACTGGCACCATCCTAAAATTATGTTCTATCAAATTCGAAATGCAAAATGAAAGGCGGGGTGGTGGTGGCGGAGAATGTGACCATTCAGAATCTGTTAGGGAGCGCAAACCGGACAGGGAATTGGTGCGTAGGGCTCCTTTGTTATTGGTAAGTAGTAGTAGGGTGGCCAACCTCCAGGTGTTGACTGGAGATCTCCTGGGATTACAAGTGATCTCCAGGTGACAGAGATCAGTTTAACCTGGAGAAAATGGCTGCTTTGGAAGGCGGGCTCTATGGCCTCGTACCCTACTGAGGCCACTCCCCTCCCCAAACTCCACCCTCCTCAGGCTCCACCCACAAAATCTCCAGATATTTCCTAATCTAGAGTTGGCAACCCTAAGTAGTAGGCACTGGAGGAGGGAAGGGGAGCTGGGTTGCAGGCCAGGTCAAGGGAAGGGATTTTTACCTTGTGCTGTCTTCCCAACTTCAAACCTCCCCTACTGATTGTAATGCATAATGGAAATTTCCGTCAGGATGTATGTTTCTCCCAGCAGGATCTATGGCTTGTTACAGGATCGGGAAAACAGCAGAGGAGAATTTAAGCCCCTGTCCAAATCCAAATTGGGGGGCGGCTGGTTTTTTTTTTACCAATAACACAATGCTTGGGAGATTCAATCGTGGAGCTCCCAGGATCTTTGAGCACATCAGCACATGGAGGTACCTTACACTGAATCAGACCATTGGTCCTTCAAGGTCAGTGTTGTCTATTCAGATTGGCAGTGGCTCTGTGGGCAGAGGTCTTTCACATCACCGACTCCCCTATCCCTTTAAGTGAAGGGGCTGTGGCTCAGAAGGCAGAGCATCTGCTTGGCATGCAGAAGGTCTCAGGTTCAATCCCTGGCCTCTCCAGTTTAAAGGACCAGGCAGTAGGTGACATGAAAGACCTCATCCTGAGTCCCTGGAGAACAGCTGCCGGTCTGAGTAGACAATACTAACCATGATGGACCAACGGTCTGATTCAGTAGAAGGCAGCTTGATGTGCTCATGGGGTCAACTGGATGCTGAGGACTGAACCTGGGACCTTCTGCATGCCAAGCAGACGCTCAACCCCTTAACCACAACCCCTTTCATCTGGGTTGGCCCTTAGAAGCTTTTCTCTTTGTTTGCAAGACATGTGGGGTTGATGGTCAGGCTTTAACTAGCCTCTTGTGCCAGCGCTTCGCAAAAATTTAGCAAGGCTGTAGAAGCCTTTGCGAATCTCCAGAGACTCACAAAGGCTCCCAAAGCTTCAGAAAAGCTTCCAAAGCCTTTCAAAGGCTTCTGGAGTCTTATGAAGGCTCCATGAACCCTTGGCCAGCCATAATTTGCAGGCAAGGGTCTGTGTGCTAGCCCAGCAGCCCAGCAGCAATTCTTCAACTGCAGCAGCTCAAAGAAGGAGTGGCCAGCAGCTTCCTTCCCTGTTTTCTTTAAAAATAATAATAAATTGCCTTTGGGGTGGTGGTTTCCTTTTTAATTTCAGGATGAAGTTTTCAGCATTGGCGTGCTCCTTGGGTGCCGAAATCTGGGAAACCAAAAATTTGCCCCCAAATAATTCTAGTAACGAAAACAACCCCACTTGAAATTCCGGCATACTGAACAACATGCCCTGTAGAAAACCTGAACCCTAAATGAAATGGGATTTTTTTTTTTGCAGTGCACAACTCTAAGAAATACAGGATTGCATCTTGGAGTGCTCTCCTGTAGTGGTATCTTTTGTTTGGTTGTTCAAGTTTACCCACATGTAGAAAGACAGCATGTCAAGAAGATGTGAGGACCCCACCCCGTTCTCCAGCTAGCCAATTTTGGGCACAATTCTGGCAGCCCATTTTAGAGTTTCAGTGCCAGGAGATCGGGAATGTAGGGAGTCCCAGTAAGGTACCTGGGTTCAGCCATAACCCTGGACAGTCCCCGAAACAAAGGAAGGGTGTTTCTCAGGGTTGCCACCCTCCAGGTAGCACCTGGAGATCTCCCACTGTTACAATTGATCTCCAGATGACCAAGGTCAGTTCCCCTGGAGGAAATGGCTTCTTTGGAGGTTGGACTCTATGGAACTATACCCTGCTGAGGTTCTCCCATCCCCAAACCCCACCCTCCCTAGTCTCCACCCCCCAAATACCCAGAAGAAGAAGAAGAAGAGGAGGAGGAGGAGATTGGATTTATACCCCACCCTTCACTACCCAAAGGAGTCTCAGAGTGGCTTACAAACTCCTTTCCCTTCCCCTCCCCACAACAGCACCCTGTGAGGTGGGTGGGGCTGAGAGAGCTCTGACAGAAACTGCTCTTTTTCAAGAACAGCTGTGCCAGAACTATGGCTTGCCCAAGGTCATCCAGCAGGTGCAAATGGAGGAGTGGGGAATCACACATGGTACTCCCAGATTAGAGTCCACGCACTTAACCACTACCCAGATATTTCCCAACCTAGAGCTGGCAAGCTTAGTGTTGCTGGAATTAAAACTGATTAAATGCAATCTCCCCCAGTTCCATGGTGTATCTTTGTCCATAAGGAGAGAGTTGTCAGCGCTGAGAACATCATCCAGTATCATGATACAGCATTCTAGCTTTCTTGATGCCTGGGAGCATTCAGAGCATGTGACACCCAATGCTCCCTCTAAGTTGTGGAGTCTTGTGAGCAAAAATTGTACTTCGTGAGCTACTAGCATTAGTTGTGAGTGAGCAGTTTGGCTACTACATAAATTAGTTTGCTCTGGAGCCATCGTTCCTGAGCTAAGACAAAAATCTGTGAGCCGGAGGCTAAAAAACAGTGAGCTTGCTCACACTAACTCAGCTTAGAGGGAACACTGGTGACAGCCCCACTTGCCTTTTGGAATAGTGCAGTCTTCTTCTTCATCTTCTTTGAGGGCACTGTGCTGTGCATCAGAGTATCCATATTAAGCGATCCATGAACTTCTGCGTTGGAAATCCACCCTGTCTATAAGGGTAAAGCAGATCAAGCTTGTAGTTAACAGCAAAATCATTTTCAGAGGCTTCTCTCATTTTATGTCTCTGGGCTTCAACTTGCCCCCCCCCCGCTTCTTCCCTAACCCTCCATCCATACTTGCCCTCGTAAAATGCAAAAAAAAGTGTCCTTTACTCAGCTTGAAAGTGAACCTTATTAACCTGAAATATATTCCAGACTGACAACTTGGGAGCCCTTAATAACATTTGAGTCTGCTGTCTCAATGCTTAACGCTGCAGCATTTTAAACATTTTTTTTTTTGGCTCCACTGTTTCCTGAAGTGCTTTTTAACAATATTTTAGCTGCCTAAGCTGTCTCTGGCGGCTTGGGGAACACTTGTTGCTGGAAATAATGTTTTCCTCGGTAACATCTCTGCATCATTGTGACATGTTTAACGTTTAAAAATTGTTTTGTATGTGGCTTGTTTTTAAATGGGAGCGAGAGCATAAATTCCAGATGGGGGGGGGCAGGCTGGAACTGATCTCCCTCCCTTCCATCCCAGAATAAGCGGCGCAAAATAATCCAAGCGGAGTAACCAATGACACTGCAGTCTGGAGCTCTGGCAAGCGGCGTTTTTTGCTTTTTTTTTTTTACTTGCTTTAATTGCTTTTTGCCTGGACTGGGGATATTTATGGGTTAGGAGATTGCCAAGTTATTTATTAGATGGAGGATCTGGGGATAGACTAATATAAATCACTTAGGCTGGTATTGAATATACCAGACATTCAGTAATTTAAAAAGCTTTAATAAAAATGCTAAAATATGAGACTTGTCTTCAGCTGTAATGAGACTCAGTTATCATGTTTTTATCAGCGATTTTGAGGCTGTTTTATATTTTGCAAAAAAAAGAGAGAGAGAGGCAACACGTTGTGGGCGGGGCCTACTGAAACCCGCCCCTTCACCATTTACCAGATACTTCTGAGAGCAAAGCAGGGGCAGTCTTGGGCTGCGACCCATACAGCTGGCACAGTCCAGCACAGACGCCTCTCTGCTTAACCTAGAAACTATTTACACATAAAAACAGTTGGAAAGATCCAGGGCAAAAGTTAAGACTGCTGCAATCAAACAACAGAACATGTGATATTTCATCTAGTTTTTGTGCCTAGCTCATAGAGATGTGCATAAGGCCAATTTTAAAGGTTTTTTTTAAAAAAAACTATTATATCCATTACATCTCTTTGTTTTCTTGATTCTGTTCCTTATTCGTTTCAATAGAAAAGATATTTCCTACGCCTGGGGGGAGGGTCTACTTTTAAAGAAAAACTGCATGAAGATGAGAGGAGCTACAACAAAATGTTTGCTTCTCTCCCCTACAGGTGGTTTGCCTGTTGCTGCAGGAATGATATATTTTTCTGTATCCTCTGCCTGTATTAGGTTTGTCTGAACTTACCTGACGGCAATCTCCCAGTGGCACAACTTCATTTCTGGCTGTGTAGTGCCATCATTATGTCACAGGATACTCTAGCATTCTCCTTCTCTAGTATTCTGTGGTAAAAGCCATAGAATGTTGGGTGACTCCTAGAAGGCAATTATGTCACTTCTGGTTATGTAGCCAGCAGTGACATCAAAGCATTGGAAGATGGCTGTTTCACTTCTCCATTTTTCTTCCACCACTTCATGGAGTGCCAGCAGGGGATGGAGGCATGCCAATAGGTCTTTCCCCTCTGGCCATGGGCAAATGGCAGTCCTAGCCTACACTCTCCTCCCAGTGTGCAGCACGCTCTTCTGAGAGTAAAAGCAAAACTTTCCTCCCTATGCATAGTAAATAGGCAGGAACAACACCAGAGTTATACGGAATGAAGAAGGCCTTCTTCAAGGCACTGGGGACAGTGCAATGATAGGCAGAACACAGAAATGCTGTGCACAGATGTTCCTATGGAGACAGTCGTCTTCGGCAAAAACATCCATTAATTCTTCTGGTTGGAATACACTCCTGTGTCATTCAAATTATTTGGTGCCTCTCTTGCTGCTGTTGCCTCATACAGCTGTGAAAAGCCGCCATTGTGGGGCTGGAATAGCAGTAAGTTCCAAAGACTGCCAAAGACAACTTGTTTTTAGGGATTGGATTTTAAAACTGTTAAAACACAAAGGTAATTTAGGTTCACATCTTGGTTAGTTAATTTCAAAATGCATGTTACTACTAGTTCATTCCTGAGTCCTTTATATAGCCACAGTTGCTTCCAGAAAGCAGAATGTATGTGCAGAATGACGTTACTGCAAAACTGCTAGGAATTCTGGCTAGAAATGGACACAAACCAGCTGATGAACTAAAGTTTGTCATCAATTTTGGCTGGTTCACGGTTCGTGAAGTGATGTTTGCAAACTGAAGAACCACCACAAACTTTTATGAATCTTGATGCAGTTTGTGGCAGTTTGTGAAGGGTGTTTAAACCCCCATCTTTCTGCTCTTCATGAAAAAACAGCTCCCTGCTGCTTAGCTTTCTGCTCCTCATAAAAAACCATGGGGAGCAGAAAGCAGGGGTTTAAATGGCTCCCAGCCATTTCCCCCTACTTTCTGCTCCCTGTGGCTTTTCATGGGGAGCAGAAAGCAGGGGTTTAAACTTTAAATGCCTCATGAATCAATATGAACTGGATTGGTTTGCAAACCAACCTCCCAGTTCATATGGGTCCGAGGTTCGGTTCTTGGCTCAGCTACGAACCACAAACTGAACGGTGAAAATGTGGTTTGTGCCCATCCCTAATTCTGGCACATCAAACATTCTTCCGTAAAGCCCACTGCTGAAAAATTTAGCAACGTACCACAGGTAGGACTTTTGTCCTTGCAACAGTTTTTTTAAAAGGGAGGGATCTGGCACCTTTGCAGTACTATGCCTGACAAGCCGTAGCCTTCCAAATTCCCCTTTTCTATCCAAGTACAAATGACACAGGAGCTCTGTTCTCCTTGTATCCATTCACCCTAACTGCCAATTTGCATAATATAAAGCAAAGGTGACCAATCTAAGCATCTCTTGCATACATCCCAAGGACACAGAAAAATAATGAATGGCCAAACATGCTGGACTTGACCCAAACCTGCTCGGATTTTTGCAGGTGTCCCTGTTGAATGCTGAAATATTGAAGCCTGGACATTCATAAGTGTTCAGGGCACTTGTGAAATGCATGTGCTTGCACACACACACAGGTGCCTGCTCCTTGCCACTACACCGCTCTTCTTCAACCTTACCTTTCCAGGGAGAAGTAACCTGCCACGGAGGATGAATCTTTAAACCACGTTCTTTCTTTCTTGCAACTGACTCCTCCCACTCTTCGCAGGCATGCCTGCCTTCCTGTGTTGTCGGGATCTGAGAATTTCCTACAACCTCCCCAAATAAATCAGAAGACTAAGGAAATTATCATCTCCATTAAACCCAGCCACTAAGGTTGCCAACTTCGGGTTTGGAAATACCTGGAGATCTGAGGGTAGAGAATGGGTGAGTTGGGTTCGGGGGGAGAGACCTCGGTAGGGTATAATGCCGTGCCATCCAACGTCCAAAGTGGCCACCTTCTCCAAGAGAAGTGGGATAAATGTTTTAAATAAATGAATAATAAGCATTTACGTCTTCTGTAGATCAGTCGTAATTCTATGAGATCTCCAGCACACACACCCCAAGATTGGAAACTCTACCAAAAGCACAGTGCAGTCTAAACATGTGGCGATAAGGGCAACTGTTGATGGTGTCAACCCACTGCACTAGGGGTGCCAGTCCCCACTTGGGGGTGGGGGGGTCCCAGTTGGCCAGCAAGAGGAAAGCCCCCCCGCGCAAAGTAGTGCAACATTCCTACCTCACCTGGTGACGTCAGAGGAATGCTCTGGTTTTTGGGCAAAACTCTGTGGTTTGAGGGTGGTTTTACTATAGAGTTTTGCCCCAAAACCAGAGTGTTGCTCCCAATGGGCCTATGTTATTTCCTGGTGACATGGGCACTGCATGTGACATCAATTCTGGTGATGTAGGCACATCAGACTTGACGCTTCTGGGCCCCAAAGAGTCCCCCCACTCCCCGCCAGTGTCTCGAAGGGGCCCGGCAACCATACACTGCACAGATGCAAATATTTTCGGAAACGTAATTGACAAAGCAGCAATTCAAGCGTGGTGTGCTCAGCTTGGGGGAAAACAAGCCCTGCAAGCTGGATAAATCTGATTTTTGAGCAGGCTATTTGTGAGTTCTTCCTGGCATCTTGAGAGTTTTAATTTTCAGCTAAAAATTCTCTAACATCGTGTCGGTTATGTATAGAGGAAGGGGGGGGGAATAACAATGTATGCTAAAGACAGAAAATAGGTGAGTATAAAAAGATCCTTGAAGTACAACCGGCACAGCAGGCCAAACTCCTCCTGAGCGAGGATGTGCGCACAACTCAAGATTCTCAGCTCGGTTTGCCTCTTCTCACCACCCCACGTAGTCAGCAGGAGGCCTGCTCTAGAAAGGAGCAAGAGTGGGTGGGGAGAAGCGAGTGAAGATGTATAAGCAGTTGCTAGGCAGTTACCTATGCCCATTTTCTCCTACTCCTTTTTTTCCCTTTGGCTGGGTCATCATAAACTGCCCCTGAATTATGTCGTGGATCTAGGCCCAAGTTCCTTTTGTAGTTATGTGAAAGATGGAATCTGGGCAGGCGGAGTTTGTAATACGGGGTGAGGGAAGCTGCCCCTGCCCAAATGCCCTTGTATTAAAGGCCTGGGAGCAGGGGTCATTTGGAGCAGGAGCATGCAGAAGCGGAGCTCTGGCAGTTAGAAGCCCAGGCGGCAGCAAGCCCCGCCCCCAGCAGGAGTGTGAAGCAGCACGTGTAGCATTCCTCCTGGGCCCAGATAGGCTACTCTGGGACTGGAATGACAGCCCCCAGAGTGGAAAGACAGTCCCTAGGGGTAGAGACTGAGTGGTGGGTGTTGCCCTCTGACACACTTCTGGTGATGTCAGGGTGTGTGGCATATGCAAATAAGTTATGCTAATGAGTTATGCTAATTAGCTGCTGCACCTCTTTTTCTATGAAATGACCCCTGCCTGGGAGTCTTTGCGCCTGGTCTCCTTAAATACAGCCAGCTATAAGACCTTACACCCTGACCTGGATGGCCCAGGCTAGCCTGGTCTCATCAGATCTTGGAAGCTAAGCAAGGTTGGCCTTGGCTAGTATTTGGAAGGGAGACCACCAAGGAAGTCCGGGATTCCTACACAGAGGCAGGGAATGGCAAAGCACCTCTGTTCATCTCTTGCCTTGAAAATCTTACAGGGTCGCCACGAGTTGGCTGTGACGTGACAGTACTTTAGGCAGGGTTCTTTTTGTAGCAGGAACTCCTTTGCATATTAGGCGAGACACCCCTAAAGTAGCCAATCCTCCAAGAGCACACAGAGCTCTTCTTACAGGGGCTACTGTAAGCTCTTGGAGGATTGGCTACGTTAGGGGTGTCTCCCCTAATATGCAAAGGAGTTCCTGCTACAAAAAAGAGCCCTGACTTTGGGTTGCCAACCTCCAGGTGGTCAAACGCACAAAAACGGAAATGGAAATACAGCGAATGCAGTTATACAAACAAATAAACAGAATAACTTGTCGTGCTGTACAAATCACACTAGACTCTACTGTCTTCTTATACAGGTCTACTTACAACCAAAATTAATACACATAACAAATAGATTTGCCACCATGCATCAATGGCAACTGCACCAGTTGAATAGTGACCGAATAGTCCTTGAAAGAACAAGTCTCTCTTCAGATTAATGTGGCCACCAGCTCATTGTGTAGAGAAGAGTTTCCAGAAGAGAGCACGCAATAGAGAGCATGAGCTCAAGGCTAGCTGTAGTGCGAACCAAAGGAGCGGCGACGGCACGCCTAGGTTGTTTTGCCGTTTCTTAGGGCTTTGCCAGGCCGCTTTTCTTAGCTCTGGCAAGATTCAAAATGGCACGAAGTCTACCAGTATGTTCCAAGTAGCTAGGAATCAGGCTCGCCACTCCTTTGGTTCTCACTACAGCTAGTCTTGAGCTCATGCCGTCTACTGCGTGCTTTCTTCTGGAAATTCTTCTCTGCCCGATGAGCCGGTGTGATTTGGACAGCGTGACAGATTATTCTGTTTGTTTGTTTGTTTGTAAACCTCCAGCTGATGGTGGCTGGAGATCTCCTGGGATTACAACTCCATGTGACAGACATCAGTTCAGCTGGAGAAAATGGTCGCTTTGGAAGGTGGACTCTGTGGCATTATACCTCATTGAAGTTCCTCCCCAAACTCCACCCCTGAAATCTCCAGGTGTTTCCCAGCCTGGAGCTGGCAACCTTAACTTTCCACCACCTCCGTAAGATCTTGAAGTGTGTGTGTGCACGTGTGTGCTGTGAGGCATCTTGTTTGTGACTGATTCTCTGCAGGAACATCTCTCTCAGTACTGAAAATGTTAGCAAATCCAAGGAAGAACATTTTGAAAAGGTGGCTAAGCTGTGAAGATGAATTCAGATTCCTCTTTCACCTGTTAGGAGAAAACAAAGTCGGCTTCCACACAGCG
Organism: Gekko gecko; assembly: GCA_029375565.1. Lineage (NCBI taxonomy): Eukaryota > Metazoa > Chordata > Lepidosauria > Squamata > Gekkonidae > Gekko > Gekko gecko. The sequence continues at coordinate 62,983,303 of JAPDNY010000013.1, read as the reverse complement.
GATAATTTTGTTGTTGTTGTGGACTTCTTGTTGCCATGGATGCAGAGTCTTTCACCATGGCAATGGACTGTCCATACTTGGCCATTCTCCATTTTTTTTTCCTTTTCCGTTCCCCCTCACCAACTAGATTCCCCACAGTGGGCCTTTGGGGGCTTTTTTCTGGCTTGAAGAAAACAGTAGTAGGTATATTGCTAGAGTGCTGTAGTGAAGTGGTGGTGGTGGTGGAGAGTGTGGTCACCAAAATCACCTTCCTTGGTGGTCTCCCATCCAAACACTAACCAGGGCAGACCCTGGTTACCTTCCGAGATCTGACAAGATGGGGCTCGCTTGTCCCGTCAAGCTCAGGGCAATACTTGGTGAAATCCTTAGTACCAAAAGGCCTGTCAGCAGAAGAGAGGGTGTGTGTGTGTCTGAGGGAGTGGGGGAGGGAAAATGAGACTGAGGCCCAATCTGCATCTAACATTTGCTCTGCCGTCTTACCAAACCCACACTGGAACAGAAATCCCCATCTACATTGCATGTCACTTTCACTTTGATTGAGTGTCGCATTTTATGGCAGTGTCCAGACTGCATGCTGCTTTCACTTCGCTTGATCTCTGGTTTTATTATGGTTGTCTGCATAGATTTATGGCCATTTTATGGCCATTCAGGGGTGACTCTGCAGTCAGTACGGTGTTGGCCTGGGGTGGCTGAATGTGGTTTTGAACTGCATCTTTTTCTGTTCCAGTGTGGGTTTGGTAAAACAACAGAGCAAATGCTAAATGCAGATTGGCCTTTCATGTGGGTGGAAAGGCACAGAAATCTGTACCTTCCCTTCCACACTTCTGGAAACTCTGCTTTGACTCTGCTGTTTCCATATGCATCTGATCAAAGCCGGTTCCGGAAACATCAGCACAAAGGAAGAGGGCCCCAGACGGGGCACAAGAGGATGGTGATGTAGTGTGGATGAAAAACCCTGACAGCCAGTTTGGTGTCGTGGTTACCACTAATCTGAGAGAACTGGGTTTGATTCCCCACTCCTCCACATGCAGCTGCTGGTGTGACTTTGGGTCAGTCCCAAGTGCTTTCAGAGCTGTTTTCTCAGGAGCTCTCTCAGCCCCGCCTACCTCACAAGGTGTCTGTCGTGGGGAGGGGAAGGGAAAGGAGATTGTAAGCCGCTCTGAGACTCCTTCGGGTAGTGAAGGGTGGGCTATAAATCCAGTCTCTTTTCTCTTCTCTGCTATAGTTTGGGTTTCAGGGCCGAGAAAACCACCTGTGTGGAAGCAGCGAGGACAGCCTGCAACTCAAGAGAGAGACAGTGGGGGAGTAAAGATTGAGAGTGTGAGACTAGTATCCGGGAGACCCAAGTTCGAATCCCCACTCATGCCATGGGAGCTCACTGGGTGACTTTGGGCCAGTCTCACGCTCTCAGACTAACCTCCCTCACAGGGTTGTTGTCAGGATAAAAATGGCGGAGAGGAGAAGGAGGTAAGCCGCTCTGGATCCCCGATGGGGAGAAAGGCAGGATATAAATGAATTAAATAAGTAAAGTACTGTTGGTTCACACCTGTAAAGCTTTAAATGGCTTTGGGCCGAGGTCCTTGAAGGACTGCCTCCTCCCAGATTGTCCAGTCCACCAGGTAGGATCTTCCTCACAAGCAGGGCTCTTTTTGTAGCATGAACTTCTTTGCATATTAGGCCACACACCCCTAATGTAGCCAATCCTCCAAGAGCTTACAGTAGCCCCTGTAAGAAGAGCTCTGTAAGCTCTTGGAGGATTGGCTACATTAGGGGTGTGTCACCTAATATGCAAAGGAGTTCCTGCTACAAAAAGAGCCCTGCTCACAAGTCCTGCTGTGCCTCTGCCTTTGGAGGTAGGGTTGGCAGCTCTGGGTTGGGAAAATACCTTGAGATTTGGGGGGTGGAGCCTGAGGAGGGCAGGATTTGGGGATGGGCGGGTCCTCAGCAGGGTATAATGCTGTAGAGTCCATCATCCAAAGTGGCCATTCTCTCCAGGCGAACTGATCTCTTTTGCCTGGAGATCAGTCATAATAGCGGGAGATCTCCAGCTACCATCTAGCGGATGGCCACCCTGTTGGGAGGTGAGGTGAGTGGTGACCAGAGACAGTGCTCGTTCAGTCGTGGTGCCTCATTTATGGAATCTATGGAGCCCTTGAGGGTCACCTGGCGTGGCTCTATTTTAGGCACCAGCCCCAAATGTTTCTGTCTGCCCTGGCTTTTAACTAAGAGGCTGTTTTACTGGCCTCTGTTTTGAACAGCTGCTCGATCCTGAGGTGTTAGCGAATAAAGTGCCCCAATTTCTGCAGATCAAGCAGCTGTTGAATGTATATGTAAGTCACTCCGAGTTGCCCCTGGCCGGGAGGGCGGGGTAAAAATTTAATCAATCAACCAACCAATATATGAATTTTTTTTGTCACGTCAAATGACATGTTGGTAGGGTTGCCAGCTGTGGTTTGAGAAATACCTGGAGATTTGGGGATGAACCTCACTGGGGTACAATGCCATAGAGTCCACCCTCCAGAGCAGCCATTTTGCTTCAGGGAAACGGATCTCTATTGTCTGGCGATGAGTCAAAATAGCAGGAAATCTCCAGGCCCCACCTAGAGGCTGGTAAACCTACATGTTGGCCATCGGAGTTGATTATTCTAAACACAAGCTGTGACTCCGCATCGCTAAAGCCACACTGAAGGGGTTTTCAACCATGTGCAGCATTTTGTTGTGTGCGCCTGACAGATGTGTCCATCGCATTTTGAAAAGACCAAGGAATGTGGCCAGCCACGGAAAGCAGCCCTGAGTACTGGTCTTTGTAATGATGGTGGATGCTAAGAGAAGCAGAGGATTACACTCATCTGACAAATGAGTAGGGGAAAAAGAGAGGGTTGGAGAGAGCTGGCAAAGTTAGGATGTGCAAACCTGAGATTGTTCTACAGATCAGCCCCTACCCTTATTTCATGGGTCCCCCTCCTTTTTGAGCAAGTGGGCATCTTTGGTATTCTGATAAAAGGTGGTGGGCACAATTACAAAATGGCTGTCGCAGAAGGTGGAGCCAAATAAAATGGCTGCCACAGGAAGACCACAAAATGTCAGAGAGCGCGGGCAAACATAACTCTAATAGCAACAATTTGACATTTCAGGCAGAAGCTCTGTTTAACAGATGCCTTTTAATTTGCACAGCCAATCAGAAGCTGTGCTGGGGCAACAACCCACCTAGCCCCTCCCACTTTCTAAAAGCACTTGGTGGGCACCAGGAAAGGTGCTGGCGGGCACCATGATGCCCCATGGGCATCACATTGGGGTCCACTGTTGTAGTTTTCCTGCCTTCTGGTTTAACTTAATTTCAGAATTGGTACATGGTGCAGTTTGCTGCAGATTTCAGCCTGTGTTTTCCCTTAAGTTCATCAGCACACATGCACATTTAACTGAAGCATATGCAAAAAGAAACAGCGATGGTTTTGTGTGGTTGCAGCAAGACTTCTTTCTGTGCTGTGATGAACCAATGTGTATTGGTACTATCAGCAACCTGTAAGGAAAAAACAACAGATGCAAGATAGAGATTGAAAACCATACATGTCTGGTGGTCTGAACTTAGTCCAGAAATCATGAAAAGGGGGTAGGAATGACAGTTGGTATGACTTGGCAAATAAGTTCAGGTACATTCAGACCCTCAAAGTCCAGGGAGAAATCCAGAAGCGGAGAATTTTGCAGCCATCGGAAAGCAAAATTTGTGAGCCGCATGAGCATTAAGGACAGGGGAAGCTGTGAACAAGGCTATAAATACACATGCTGAGAGATGCTCTGGAAACAATCATTATAAACCACCGGAGCACAGCTTGAGTGGTTTGTGATGTCACTGGAATCATGGCATGTATTTATATCCTTGCGATTCATAATAATTTGTTCTCGTTCCCTATCATCTCTCTTCACAAAACACAACATAGGGGAGAAAAGCAATCATAAATAGAATGGGATCTGGTCTGACATGACATGATATAATGCCTTATCTAAGTGAGGGCATTCGGGCGGGGGGGGGTTCAGAAGCAGCAGCCCAAAGCAACGCAGGTACGTATTGTATCGATGTTCTATCATACAGAGATGTTGCCGGCATCTTTTGCAGTTTCTCGAGATCCTGGAATCCTTTTCTCCCCGAAAATTGTTCTGCTTGACATATCGAGGCAAAAACAACGGTTGGGCAGTTTATTTGTTCCGAACCAGTGCTTTAGCAGTTCATGCAGCACCCTCCACTTTTGATGCTCCTGAGAACCGATACGTCAGGGGTCTCCCACATGGTGCCCACGGGAGCCATGGAGCCAGTTGACACCTTTGCTGGTGCCCGCCAAGTGTTTGTATAAAGTGGGCAGGGCCAGGTGGGGCTTTTGCCCAGCAAGGCTTCTGATTGGCTATTGGAGATTTGATCCAGTGCTTAAACCTTTGCTTCGGCAGCAGCTGCCACTACAGCACAAGGATCTTCACTTTGTGGCTGAAGGTCAGCTTGCAGCGTTCGTCGTGCGGCTGGCTCCGCCTCTTCCAAGCAGTCGTTTTCTGGCAGCCATTTTGTGGCTGCATCCACCTCACGGTGCCAGAATTCCAAAGGAGCCCACAGACTCAAAAAGGTTGGAGACCCCGCCATATATAATTTGTTGGGGGGGTATTTTTGCATTTTGTGTGTTTGTGTGTGCCCGTGCCTGGAAGTCATGCCAACCTCTGGCAACTCCTACCAGGGCACGGGGGACATTCAGAGAAGTGGCTTGATAGCCTGCCTCTGGCCTCCCAGCCTTGGTATTCTCTGGAGGTCTCCCATCCAAATACTTTCCAGGGACAGGCCTGCTTAGCTTCTGAAATCTGATGAGATCGGGCTCGTCTGGGCTATCCAGGTCAGGGTGCCATATATAATGTTTGGTGCTCGTGTTCTTTATGGCCACTGGCTAATCAGTGCAACACAATGATTGATGAATGACTGAGGAAATATGCACAAGCACATGTTAATAGTGGATGGCAGGGTTGCTAACTCCAGCTTGGGAACTTTTTGGAAATTTGGGGGCAGTGGCTGGGGAGGGTGGAGTTTGGAGAGGAGAGGGGGTCCAGTGGGGATGCAATGCCGCTGATTCTGTTTTTCAGAACTATCATTTCCTCCAGGGGAACTGATCTCTGTAGCCTGGAGACAAGTTTTAATTCCAGGAGAACACCAGGCCCCACCTGGAGGTTGGCAGCCCTAGTGGGGAGCGCGTTTCCTATAATTCAGTTCCAGCAGTGCAAAGCCTGCCTGTATTTATTCTCATGGGAAGGGATTCTGAGTTTGGACTGCCACATAACTCCATCAGCATCACACTATTAAACTTCATGAAAAGACACAATCTGTTTGATAGATAAGATAGGTAGCAGCAACACATTCCGCCAGGTCTTGCTGTTGTCTTCCAAGTTCACTCATCCAAAAACTATACATAACTCTCCTAGTTAGAATGAGAACATATGCCTTTCACCTACATGGTCAGGGGCTTGGAATGATTCCCCCTATTACCTGCCTCTCCCCAAAGAGGGGTAATTTTAAATGATCCTCTGGGAAAGATGACTGAGAGAGAAGAAAACTAATGCTTTGGTGGCAGCTGCTGCCGAAACAATGTTAATCTGCACAGCCAATGGGATCTCCAGTGGCCAGTTAGAAGCAGTGCTTCCTGAGTTAGTGTGAGCTAGCTCACAGCTTTTTAGCCTCCAGCTCACACATTTTTGTCTTAGCTCAGGAAGGGTGGCTCTGGTGCAAACTAATTAATGCAGTAGCCAAATCGCTCACTCACAACTTTAATGCCGGTAGCTCACAAAGTAGAATTTTTGCTCACAAGACTCCACGGCTTAGAGGGAGCGTTGGTTAGAAGCCCTCCTGGGCAAGAGCCTCGCCAGACCCCACTCACTTTTCTTGGCAGGTGCCAGGAAAGGTGCCTGTGGGCACTGTGATGCCCAGGGGCGCCATGCTGGGGACCCCTGGAGTTGACCTTGGGGGCTTACCTTCCAAGCACACATTTCTTTCATGCAACCTGCTGGAGCATTGAAATTCATATACAGTATTTTCCCATAGGAACCTCTGGCCTTAGCGGAGATTAGATAGGCTGGGACCAGTAAGACAGGGGTTTTCCACCCTCAAATTCGTGCAGTACCTTCCCTTGTGCGGTGGTATTTGCACCATCCCAGCCGGTCTTCTGGACCAACCTAAGGACTTTTCTCTTCCAGAAGGCCTTCAAACTGATTTGAAATACAGACTGGCACCCTTTTTTTAAATTCCTCTGTGCATTGTTGAAGGTTTGCTGTACTCTTATTATGGTTTTATTCGATTTTTTTTTTTAAAAAATGTATAGATTTGAACTCCCTTGCTAGCCAACTTGAGGGCCCATATGCACGGGCAGGGAGCCCACAGGGGTTCTAGATAAGTAAAACCCAACTTTAAAAAGCCTTCGACAACATATTAAAACCCAACTTAGTTTGCCCTTTGTGCTTTCAGGTGCACACGAGTTCTTTGCAATGTGCTTAAAAGTGCACGTGCTTTTGAAACAGTCTCCATTCTGGTTCCATCCCTAAAAAAGCCAGGTGGAAATTTTGTAGCCTGGGAGATGCCAGAGCCTTGCAGAGAAATTTGACCAGACTAGCCACAGTTCTTTGCCCGGACCTGGATGGACCAGGCGAGCCTGATCTTGTCAGATCTCGGAAACTAAGCAGCGTTGGCCCTGGTTAGTACTTGGATGGGAGACCACTAAGGAAGTCCCGGGTTGCAACACAGAAGCAGGCTGGCCCGATCTCATCAGGTCTCAGGAGCTACGCCGGGTCAGCCCCTGTCACTATTTGGAAGGGAGACCACCGAGGAAGACCAGGATTGCTACACAGAGGCAGGCAGTGGCAAATGTTATGTACTGAATGTGAATCGCTCCTATCTATTCACATGTTAAGCTTGAGTCTGAATGTGGCTCTTCAGATGTCGCATAGCTATTGGTCGGTTTCTGCGAAACCTGTGTAATTACCCAATCACTGAGTGATATTGTTGCAAAGAGGGAGCGGTCCTGATTGGCCTTTATCCCTGTATTCTGATTGGTCTTTAACTTGTAATGGGTGTGGCTTTGACAGCCCGGGAGAGTTTAAAAGAAGGAGCTGTGCTCCCCTTTTTGTCTTGTGTTCCTGACTTACAGTTGCTGTTTAATAAAGCTGAAATCACTTGAAGCTGAATCCTTTGTTGAGTCTCATACATAACAGCAAACCACCTCTGTGTGTCTCTGGCCTTGAAAACCCGACAAGTTCACCAAAAGTCGGTTGCGACTTGACGGCACTTTGCACCACCAGCAGGCCAAGGGGTTCCACCCTGAAAGGGCTGCCTATTTGAGGGAAGGATGGTTCTCTTAAAGACAAGGGCGAGGGACACGCCATGTACTGCTTTCTTCACGGCTGTGATACAAAACTTGCAATTCTGTGACTTTTCTGCTTTACAAAGAGGGACAGGGAACCAACCGCTCCCTAATCCTCCTCATCGGGAGGTAGCTGCTGTTGTGTTTCTTTGTCTGGATTTCCCAATCAGAGTTGCCTTGCTATTCACCCTCGCCTGTGGTGGTGGCAGAGTTTATCTTCCATGCATGCTTTTGTAATCCCGGATAAACTGTATTTGAATATACACCCATTGACTCACGTGGGTTTCTCGCTGAAACTCCATTGACGGACCTTGGTTGGAGCCCAGAGGGGGACCCACCTTCTCCTTGAACCAGATTCGTTGTCTTTTTTGTGGCCGTCGCGATGGGAAAGTGAGATACCAAGGACATAATAACTTCCATAGCAACCAACTGTGAAGGCACAAACAAGAGATTATGATTCAGGTGGGGAATAAACAGCAGAGACGCAGATGAAGCTTTGAAGAACATGTTTTCGCGCCAGTGTCCTTTGTAATAAAGAAACCAGCGAAGAGAAATATGGAATTCCCCCCCCCTTTAGATTCGAAAGGGCTGAATCATTTCTCTCCATAGGTTGTTTTTAAAGCTTTCCACAAGGCATCAGCTGTCCTTTAAATCTGTGGCACGTTATGTTGCCAGGAGCAGACTTGAAACGGATTGAAAGCCAAAGTCTCTTTTCTTCCTTTCCCCTTCCCCGAGGTTTCAAGACATTTTGAAAATATTCTTAACACACACACCCCCCAGTTGAAAGGCAAAGTGGATGTGGGTTGGGGTGTTGGAGGAGGCAAAATGAGAACTGGAATTCGGCCTTTACGAGATGTCTCCGGAACAGAACGAATGGATCTGGACAATCTAGAGAGAGAGAGAGAGTCATGGGGTTCCCAGTAGTGTTCTTAGATCCAGGTTGGGAAACTCCTGGAGATTTGGGGGTGGAGCCTGGGGAGGACAGGGGCCTCAGTGGGGTACAGTGCCCACAGAGTCCACCCTCCAAAGCATCCATTTTCTCCAGGGGAACTGATCTCTGCAGTCTGGAGATGAGCTGTAATTCTGGGGGTGTCCCCAGGTCCCACCTGGAGGATGGCATGCCCAGCTCCCAGCATTCTGTGGCAAAGGAACAGGACCTAATTTGGGATTATTTAAATACTAGGGAGCAAAGCCCGTTGTGGTGGAAGACAACGGGCCCTAGGAAGGAAGGGAGGGAGGGTAGAAGGGAGAGAGGGTTGGAGGAAGGAAGGAAGGAAGGAAGGAAGGAAGGAAGGAAGGAGGGAAGGAAGGAAGGAGGGAAGGGGGGAAAGAGTGAAAGAGTGAAAGAAAGGAGAGAGGAAGAAAGGAAAGGGGGAAAGGAAGGGAAGAGGGGTGGAAAAGGGCTTCTCTGGGCCTACTGCCCCCATAGAAGGCCCAGGGGATGGTGTGAGGGGGGCGGAAAGTGGCTTTTCTGGGCCTACTACCCCCACAGAAGGCCTAGGGGATGGTGTGGGGGGGCGGAAAAGCGCTTTTCTGGGCCTACTGCCCCCATAGAAGAAGAAGAAGAGAAGAAGCGATTGGATTTATACCCTGCCCTTCACTGCCCAAAGGCATCTCAGAGCGGCTTACAAACTCCTTTTCCTTCCCCTCCCCACAACAGACACCCTGTGAGGAGATGGGGCTGAGAGAACTCTAACACAAACTGTCTTTGAGAGAACAGCTGTGCCAGAGCTGGCCCAGGGGATGGTGAGGGGGGGGGGCGGAAAAGGGCTTTTCTGGGCCTACTGCCCTCATAGAAGGCCCAGGGGATGGTGTGGGGGGCGGAAAAGGGCTTCTCTCACCTGCCTCAGCCTTGAGGGCCTGTCCCTGCGCTCACACTCCAGACGGTCCTCTCCTATCGGAGGACTGGAGCAGACTGAGCCGAACACACTGACTGGGGCTGACGTGGGCGGGACTTCGCCAAGCAGCCAGTCAGCCCTGGCCAGTGTCCTCTGACTGCCAGTTCTTGTGCCGAATCAATTATGGCAAGCATAGAATGTGGTGGAACCAAAATTCAAATATTAATAAGGACAGGATATGGATAGAAGCAAGCTTGATTCTTTGGGTTGGTCTTTCGGAGAATATTAGATGTGAATACCTAAGCACAAAATACCTAAGATATGACATTTGTAAGCATGACTTTTTAACCTTGTCCTTTGTTGAAGCACATACCTGGGTCTTTTCTCATCCATATGTATTTTAAGGCTGAATTGGGAGGGGGGTAAAAATAAGCCTATGCTTTGTTCATATTTGAGGCACTGCTGCTCATGTGTTTTGTGTGCCCTGGCCCTCAGTGGCTGGGGTCACCAGGCTGAGCCCTCATGTGTGGCCTTCCATCCTCCATAAGTGAATCAATGACATTCATTCCTCTGACTTCACCCTTGGGAGTGGCATTGTGGTGGTGAGCTGAAAAGCTGCCCCACCATCACCACATCTTGTAGATGTCTACGGTGTATCTCTGAGCAGAGTACATGGCACCTTGACCTGGATAGGCCAGGCTAACCCGATCTCGTCAGATCTCTGAAGCTAAGCAGGTTCAACTCTGGCTACTATTTGGATGAGAGGCCGTCAAGGAATAACAGGGCTGTGACGCAGAGGCAGGCAATGGCAAACCACCTCTGAATGTCTCTTGCTTTGAAAACCCTATGGGGTCGCCATATGTCAGCTGTGATTTGAGGGCACTTTCTGTACACGGCATATCTCCCCCCCCCCCGGGGGGTTGCCACTAACTGCCAGGTAAACCTGTCATGTCTATGGTATGTGGGAGGAGGCCTGCTGCCTCTTTCCTTTCCTCTGAAGTTTTCACACATCCTCTTATCAGGTCCCTGAACTTGCTCCAGCTGCAGGAGCCTCGCTGGGAATTGTAACGGTTTCTAGAATGTTTTGCTTCTTAGCCCGCTTAGCCAGCTTAGCTTCCCGTGTGCGCGGACTGTATCAATTGGCTTCTGCTGAAGGAGGGGGGGGGGTTGTTTGAATGTAGTATAACCTAATAGGCGCTGCTGTATCTAGTCATAACTGACACAGAGAATGTACACGTGTCTTTAGTACTGTTTTATCATTAAACACTGTCTTCTGAAGAAGCCCTGAGTTGTGTGACTGGCTGACTGAAGAACCTGACACTAACAAGCCCCCACACACATTGTGTTGCCTGTCATCACAACAGACGTTTTGCTGATATCCTTTAACAAATATTGTGGAAATAAAACAACCGACATCTATATGCATCTGAGTGCTGGCGCTACAGGGCGTATCCCTGCACCTATTTCAGCTGTGAGTTAGCTCCCCCCCACACCCAGTGTATGAAATAAGAGAACGCTCCAAAGGCTGGGTCATGCAAACATGCGCAAACACTTGATTACTCCATGTACTGGATGGTTCTCAGCTGAATCTGTGGAGCTAACCCATTTTTGTGATGAAGAGCACTGCTAAGAAAGTGCAAGCTGCTGGAGTGGGTATGAACTCCTTCGCATTCTAGTAAATACGGCAGATGGGATGAGGCATCAGGTGACACACAAAGGAAAAGAAGCGTCATATTGTTGCCTAGGTCATGTATTGCTTTCCTCCGTGCCTGCACTACAGTTCCCATGTCGCAGTGCAAGGACGTGCATGCGCAGAAACCCCCCCCATGAGCCACTTTTTGAAGACGGTTTTGAGCATTTGCAAATGCCACTTGTAACGGTTGACCCAGTTACTGTTGTTGTTGTTTTTTCCGTGAGCGCTTTGCATGTCACTAGAAAGTCCTGTTTGTGCTGTTTGTTTGCTATGCCTTCTTCACAGGTACTGCTCACCTCTTGAAGGTGCAGTTGCCAAGTGATGAACAGCCAGGAATAAACCAGCTCTGAGCAATTGCCATTAGTCTGTGCCCATCAAAGATTAAGGGGGGCAGCTTCCTAACCAGAAACAAAAAGTGTAGCATGCAGGCTTGCTTGAAGATCTTTCTAGGTGGTCTCCCTGTTTCCGACTTTCACGGTGTAGCAGTGTGCACATGCAAGCCCTAGCTCTAGTGCTCATGGGAAGCACAAGAACCAGCCATGAGACTGGAGCCAGTGGAAGCTGCATTTGCTGTTCCATCGGTTGGGAATGGCGAGAGGTCCAGAAATATCGCTTACCCATGTGTGTCTGGTCCTTTCTAGCATAGTTTCAGTTCTCTGGCACTCCTAAAGACACTGTGACATCAGTTAATGACAAAACGAACCCTTAAATAGGGGAATTGATCAGAGTCCGCTTCCTACAGAGTCCAAGCTCGATACTAATTGCATCTGAGTCAATGCCAGTGTGGTGTAGCAATGAGATTGTGGAGCTCCAGGTTCAAAGCCCCACTCCGTCATGATGCTCATTGGGTCACCCTGGGGTCACCACTCCCTCCCAGTGTCTGGTTCACATGCAGAACACAGGTGACCCTTTCTGCACCCTCCTTTTAATCCATGTTGACCACGGTGTCCTCCAAGCAATTCTGCACTCAAATTGAAATCAACCTTCTTTTTAATCCAGGTTTTCCCCCCTATTCTGCAATGAAATCAAGTTTATCCTTTTATTCTAGATTTTCCCTTCATTCTGCATTACATCACCTCCTTTCAGTGGCCAGCCCAGTTTCAGCCTGCTGTTGCCCCGGGTTGTTTGGATGCTGTTTTGCCATAGACTTAAATTGCCTCGACTCAAACACTCAGGTCCTTTCCACACTCGGATTTCATCCCTGGTTTTATCAGAGTTCAACTTGCGACACAATGCCTTGCATTTATCCCTGGTTGTAACAGCATCTGTTTATCCTGGGACAAGTGTGGGGTGACCTCAACATAATGTGGAAACAAAAAAATACCCCAAGATAATTACAGGGGTGAACTCACATGTAGTGTAGAATGTAAGTTCAGGGACAGGGTTGAATCAGGATTTAAGGTCTAGTGGAAAGGATCTAAGAAAACCTGGAGTGGCAGGCAAATGCAGAAAGGGCCATAGGCCAGATGTTTGGCAAAATATTCCTGGTTTTCCAACGACTGGAAGTCATGGAACATCCTCCATTGCTCACATCAATAGGAGTGTTTTTCATAGGCATTAATTCCTTCCCACCTTTCTTGTTACAGTCCCTCCCCAGATCATAAACATCTCCAGAGACATCACCGTCAACGAAGGCAGCAGTGTAACCCTCCTGTGCTTGGCCTTTGGGAGACCAGAACCGACGGTGACATGGAGGCATCTGTCCAGCAAAGGTAAGGAGTCGCTTGAGCCTTGCAGTTGCGAGAAAGGGGTGATGCCAGCTGGCTCGATGGGAGCAGAGTACAGCAGAGGAAGGAAGCACTGTGCTGTGTATGTTTTGGAGAGCTGTTGCATTCTGTACTTTCATGTGAACACCCTGAGGGGTGTTATGTTATTCTGGAACAGAAGGCTTTTCAGAAATAGTACAACCACTCAAAGCTGCAAACTTTGAGGCGCAATCAATATGGCAGTTTATGGTGGAGGCCTGAACTTCTCTCTGGTTCCTCACACAGCAGGCTCTTTGGTGTCCGTCTCCTGATTGGGAAACTGTCTCCTTGTAGATTTATTGTGTTAAGTGGCCACAAACAGCTGACCAGAGTGTTTTGTGACAAAAATGGAGCAAACCAGAGGTAGGGTTAAAAATTGTGAGTCAGGCTACTGCATATGATTAGCCTGCATTTGGGAGAATCCACCTTGCCCGTTTGAGTAGCCTTGAGACCCATTTTCTATGAATCAGGGCCTGTGGGATGCATCAGGAGGAACATGGATGTAGGCTAGTTTGTTGATGTCAAACCGTGCTTTGCTTTGCTTGCTTTGGTTGCCATAGCTATTGGGGGAGGGAATTCCTGCCGGGAGGGGGGTTGAGTGAATGAATGAGAGAATGGGACCTTTGCTTCTAGAAGTCATAAGTTTCTTCACAAGTTCACACCTCCTTTCCCAGGGTGAGATGCCCTTGAGAGATTCTCTGTACCAGTTTGAGCTGTAGATAACCAAGACATATATCTTTCACTTGGTTGGGATGGCAACGTTAGGCGTGGTGTGAATGTGGCGTACGCCTGGGGGAAGGAAGGGGCTTTTGTTCAAATTATCTATATTAAGCTTTAACCCACCAAAAATCTTTGGTTCTAACACAATGACTTTCTGAATGTTGCATATATCTCAATAAACTTAGCACTGCCAAGAGAGAGTTGTCGAGAATAACTGGACTGGGGGTCTGACAGTTGATGGTGGTACACCAGAGAAGATTGTGGTACAAAAAGGGAAAGGAATACGCCATGGGATATGTAATTCCTGGAAAGGAAGTGCAGGTATCTATGCCTATTGATGGGTAACACCAGCAAGAGATGGCTTTGAGGTTCGCAGCTGGGGGTGTACAGAGGATGGGAATGAGGACAAAAGTATAAATGCTGGATTGATGTAGGCTCTTTGCTTTACATTTTGGGCAATCCATTGATCTTTGTCTGATCTACCTGCTGGGCAATGCTGGTCTTGCTCCCAGCAGCGAAAACCAAAAAGTGTCTCAATATGGCAGGCAGGGCCAGCTACAATTGACGGTGCGTGCTGTAAACTTTACATTGCAAGGGGACCTCCATGGTCTGTTGACACTGTGCCTGAGTGGAGAAATGGAGCATCCCTTCTTGCCATAATCTCATAATCTCACGATGGGACAGATGTCTGGTGGATGTCCCTTGATCAACTCCCCCACTCCCTTCAGCAGCACAAGATGTCAGAAGTGTGTTGTGTGGAAATGGGTATGAGGTGAAGAGCAACTATCCCTGACTCATAAATCGAGCAAGTGACCTCATTCTGTTATTTCTTTAAAATCTGTTTTATTAGGAGACTAGGAAGGGAAGCCCGTTGTGGAACCGAGACAACGGGCGCTAGACAGGCCCCCTTCCCGCGAAGAAGGTGCTGGAGGCAGGCGTATCTGGCGGCCATTGGGGAAGGAGCTCACCCGCCGTCCCCAGCCTTCGCTGTCCCTCTCGCTGAGACTCCGTCTCTCCGGGGCTGCAACGTCCCCCTGGCACTGGCCCTGCCTCGCTCCCCGGCCAGCACCGTCGGCTGGCATCGCAGCCTCCCTTCCCTGGCTCCTGGTGGCGGTGTTCGCTCGCAGCGTTCGCCTCCTGCCTCCCAGCCAATGGCACACCAGCAGTCTTGAGCGGCAGCTGGCGGGCCAATGGCAGCAACGCAGGCAAGCAAGGCAGCCAGTGGCAAGGGACCCTGTCTCTGACTGACAGGTCCCTCAGCCAACTGATTCCGGCGCGCATTTTCACCATATAAGGTATGACGAAAATCCTTTTATATATAAGGAAGGATGTCATAACGAAAATAATTACATGTTCATGTTAAGCAATTGAAGGGAAGGCTTAAGGGTAGAGCCCCTGCTTGACATGTAGAAGGTCCCAGCTTCAGTCCCTGGCACCTCCTGTTGAAGGTTCTCAGGTTGCAGCTATCGAGAAAAGTCCTTTTTCAGCCTGAGACCACACAGACAGCTGCTGCCAATCAAAGCAGACAGTATGGAGCTAGATGGCTGCAATCGTCTTGGTGTGAGACAGCTTGGGGGTTACCAGCTTTTGGGGACGAGGCTATGGCTCAGTCATGGAATACATGGTTTGCATGTGCAGAAGGCATCTCCCGTTGAAGGACTGCAGATGCCAGGAGTATCAGCTCTGGTAGCTCAGAGTACCCTGGTCTCATCGGAGCTCAGAAGCTAATAGTAGTAGTATGTTTATTATGGTATCATGCCAAACACTAACCAAGACATGTTTGGATATAAAATTATAAAATATCTGGGTACAATGCAATAAATATATGTAAGACCATAAAAATGTATTACTAAATCCAGTAAGAAATGTAAAATGGCAAAAACAGTTTTATAAACTTAGCCATACATTTCTAATGCGACAGTATGCTGCCCAAAATTTAGCCACAGATTCAGTAATAATCTGATTTTCATCGGATAACAGTCAGTTACAGCGCTTCCAGTCTATCTGGCCAGATGTTTCCTTTACAAAAAATGTGATCTATTTATCTCAGGCCTTATTATACCAGTTAAGCTAATAGGGTTGCCAGTCCCCAGTTGGAGGTGGGGGATCCCCTGGTTTGGAGCCCTTCTCCCTACTTGAGGGCTATCAGAAAGTGGGGGGGGGACACCAGACCAACCCCCCCAGCTGGAAATAAATGTGACTCACCAAAAGCAGGGAGGAAAGAAGCAGGAAGTAAATGTGATGTCAACCGGAAGTGACATAGGCACGTCAGTGATGTGGGGGGGGGTGACACTGTTTTTGGGGCAAAACTCTGTGGTTTGAAGCCAATTTTGCCTTCGAGTTTTGCCCAAAAAACAGAGTGTCACCCCTGATGTCACCAATGTGCCTACGTCACTTGAAAGTGACGTAAGCATGTCACATTTATTTCTGGGGATGTCATTTTCCGCTCCCGAAATGCTCCCTCCATCCCCCTGCCCACAGATCCAATGGACCCCTGACAACCCTAGAAGCTAAACAGAGTCAGCATCAGTGTTCCCTCTAAGCTGAGTTAGTGTGAGCTAGCTCACAGTTTTTTAGCCCCCAACTCACACATTTTTGTCTTGGCTCAAGAAGAATGACTCCAGAGCAAGCTAATTTATGCAGTAGCCAAATGGCTTGTTCAAAACTTTAATGCCAGTAGCTCACAAAGTAAATTTTTTGCTCACAAGTCTCCACAGCTTAGAGGGAGCATTGGCCAGTACAGGAACTACCAAGAAAGAGTTGGGCTGCTATGCAGAGGAAGGCAATGGCAGACCATCTCTGCTCACCTGTTGAGCCAGTTTGGTGTAGTGGTTAAGTGTGTGGACTCTTATCTGGGAGAACCGGGTTTGATTCCCCACTCCTCCACTTGCACTTGCTGATGTGACCTTTGGTCAGTCACAAGCTCTGGCACAGCTGTTCTCTCAAGGATAGTTTCTGTCAGAAGTTCTCTCAGCCCCACCTACCTCACAGGGTGTCTGTTGTGGGGAGGGGAAGGGAAAGGAGTTTGTAAGCCGCTCTGAGACGTCTTTGGGCAGTGAAGGGTGGGGTATAAATCCAATCTCTTCTTCTTCTTCTTCTTCTTCTTCTTCTTCTTCTTCTTCTTCTTCTTCTTCTTCTTCTTCTTCTTCTTCTTCTTCTTCTTCTTCTTCTTCTTCTTCTTCTTCTTCTTCTTCTTCTTCTTCTTCTTCTCCTTCTTCTTCTTCTTCTTCTCCTTCTCCTTCTTCTTCTTCTCCTTCTCCTTCTTCTTCTTCTCCTGTTGCCATGATAACCCCGTGAGGTAGAACTTCACGGGGTTGCTCTGAGTCAGTTGTTAACTCAACAGATGACACGCTTCACCTTTAGGTGCTGGAAGAGCCCTTTCTTTGCCTGAGACAGTTGGACAGTTACTGCCAGGTGAAGCAGATAACAGTGAGCCGGTTGGACCAGGGCTGTGACTCGGTACAAACAAAAAGAATTAACCGTGCGTGGCATCAATACCAATTTCAAAAACCAATAAATAATTAGAGAAAATTCATCTACAGACAAATAATAATTAGAGAAAATTCATCTATAGACAAATAAGCAAACCATTTATACACTTTTCAAATCCTAGGTGAAATTATTCGTACAATATACAATTCGTAATCAGGGCATAAACATAAGTTCTGTATATGGCTCGCAAACTCCCAAACACTCCAAGTTGCTCAGTCCCTCCTCAGGAACCATCTGCTTCACAGCATAAAGTGGGGGGAAACGAGCCCCCCAGTTCTACCCCAACAGTTCCAAAGGGGAACACTGGAATGGTTCCCAAAGAAGAACTCTGGGATTGCCAGCTTCCCAATATGGCTTTATCAAGTTGGAACCAGTGACTTGAAGGATATCACTGAAAACCAGTCTCAGTGTGTTCAACTTACAATATCAATTTCAAAATGGGCTGTGCCTTCCCAACGCTCAGTATTCTCACAGTGTTGTGAAGGCATGGCCCATTTTGAAATTGAGAAGAGCCTTTTAGGAATTTGTATTTTATTCAGACATCAGTGCTGGCTACCAGTGCTGTTTTTTTCAGGTCAGAAGAATACACACATGGACACAGGTCCTTGGTCCATCAGGTCCTTGGTCCATCAGGTCCTTGGTCCATCAAGATCAGTATTGTCTGTTCAGGCTGGCAGCGGCTCTCCATGGTCACAGGCAGAGATCTTTCCTATCATCTGCAACCCGAGCCTTTTAAGTGGAGATGCTGGGAACTGAACCTGAGACCACCTGCGTACCAAGCGGATGCTCTTGCACTGCGCCATGGCCCCTTTTCTGGCTGACAACCCTAGCTTCCCCTAGGAATAAAAACAGATGGCCCATAGCCAGGATTTTGTAATTTGGGGGTTTTTTAAATAAGTTGGGGCACTGATGCCACAAAATAAAAATTAAAATCAATTAAAAAAACATTCACTTTTGCAGCATTCGCACTCTGCCTGGGGAAGCAAGCCGCACTTGGGGAAGGGGCAGCAGTGGGGAGTCCGCCGGGTGGCCCAGAGAGTCAGGAGTGTTCCGGGCAGCCCAGAGAGCTGGGGGCCAGGGGCTGGATGGAAGGCGGTGGGGCGGCTTGGCAGGAAGTTGGGGGGCCAGGCCCCGAAATGCCGCAGTGTAGCTACAGGCCTGAAAAATGGATGGCTCAGAACCAAAATGCAAAAAATCCTAGGTGGCTGCTTTTCTATGGGGGGGGGGAGAGGGTGAGGGTGAGGCACCCTCCTTTTGCTGTAGTATGAAACCCTGTAAATGAGACAAAGCAAAGGAGTTTTCCTGGGGCTTGAATAGGCATCCAACCATTACCAAAAGTGTTTTGTTGTTGTTGTTGTTGTTGTTGTTGTTGGGGTTTGGGGAAGAAAATGCACGATATTGTTTGCATGCTGAAAAGGCACAGCTTTTTTCCCCCATCTCCAGCACTTTCTTGGCTTCCGAAATATATTGTTCCCAGTCATGTTTGTAAAGAAGCTTTTCAGGGTCTTTGCATAAAAAGTGCTTAAGTAAACAAAAGCGACAGCTACCTTGGAAGAGAAAAAAAACACCCTGCATTTCGGGACGGAGCTCCTAGTTTCTTCGATAGCCAGAAGAAAGAAATGGATTATCTTTGAAAACGTGCTCAAAGGCGAGGAGCTGGCTTTTATCACGACAACAATGCATCATGTCTGTGTCTCCCTGGTTCCTTCTGTCCCAAGGCACTCTGCAGAGAGAGAGAGAGAGAGAGAGAGAGAGAGAAACGCTCGAGATTAGAGCCTCTTAGCCTTCAGAGAACTGGGTCAGCAGCGTTTCTCCCGGATGTCGCTTTGCAATGTTTTCAAAAAACCCTTTTTTGGGGGGGGTGGGGTTCTGAGGTCTTGCTACAAAAATCCTACTTGACATGGTAAGCCCTTTGTCCATCAGCTTTGGGGGCACGGGAGGTCAGTTCCACGCCTGTCATATTGTTTGACTTGATGGTTCCACTTTACAAGGACAGTCCCCGTCATAGCTTCCCTGTTTCAAGATCAGTTCCTGAGAAGCCTGTCCGGGGTTCCTGGATGAAAAGATTAATAATGACAGTCCAATGGGCCTGAAAGTCAGTGTGCCCGGTCTCATTGATCTCCCCCTCTAATGTGCTACTACAGGAGATTTTGTGGGGTGGAACACAGGAGTCCTGCTGGGTTAGACCAGTGGTCAATCTAGGCCAGCATCCTGTCTCACACAGTGGCCAACCAGTTCCTCTGCAGGTCCAACAGCAGGAAATAGTAGCCAAGGCCTTCTCCTGATGTTGCTTCCTGGCACTGGTATTCAGAGGCTAACTGCCTCTGAATGTGGAGGTTCCCTTTAGTCACCATGGCTAGTAGCCACTCATAGACCTGTCCTCCATAAATCTGTGTAACCCCCTTTTAAAAGTGTCTATAAGAACATAAGAAGAGCTCTGCTGGATTGGAGGGGGAAGGCAGGGTTTGGGGACTGAAGGGGGGCTCCGTGGGATGTAATGCCATAGAGGCCACCCTCCAAAGCAGCCATTTTCTCCAGTGGAACTGATTTCTGACAATCTGGAGATTAGTTATAATTCTGGGAAATGTCCACGACCTCCCTGGAGGTTGGCCACCCTAGTCATCAGGCACGATTAACTGGTACAGGAAGCAGGGCCTTTTTGGTTGCAGCACCCCAATGTGGGATGCCTATCTTCGGCCGCTCAACAGCTTCTGGACCTTTCTTTCAGGTATCTGGTGCCAGGTGAAAACATATTTGTTCACTCAAATCTTTTGCCGATCTCGGTTCATTACTGTGGGTTTAAGAATGAATAGCTGGGTGGTAGGGGAAAAAAGAATGAATAGTTCTTGAGTTTCTGTAAACTCATTAAGTTCTGCTGTTTTATAAGGATTTTGAAAAAAAATAATCTGGGTTGACATTAGGTGTTACGTTTGTGTGTGTGTGTGTTTGTTTTAAATACTGCTCTATCTGATATTATTTTGCTTCAATGCTGCTTTCATTTTTTTTTTAAAAAAATGCTGCTATGTCAAGTGATATATATATTGGTTGAGCAATAGCCTCGACAGCCTGACAGTCTTAGAGACGCACAAAATTTTCCTGTAATGAAATTACGTAGTGTAAAGGCAGACTGGTACTTGGTGCATGAGGGATGATGGGGAGAACCCGGTATACCTGGCCAGCAGCCTCTTCAGTTGAATTTGCAGCCTGGAATAGGCAAGCTGATGCAGGATTATCAGCTGATTACTTTGTTTATTTACTTCATTTATACCTGGTCTTTTCCCCCATGGGGACCCAAAGCCAATTACATCATTCTCCCCTTCTGCATTTTACCTTCACGACAACCCTGTGAGGAAGACTAGGCTGAGAGAGTGGGGACTAGGACCCGGGTCTCCCACATTCTGACCACTCCAGCAGTGGTCCCCCACATAGCCCATGGGCACCCTAGCACCTGCTAATACTTTTCCTGGCACCTGCCAAGTGCTTTGAGAACATAAGAGAAGCCAATGTTGGATCAGGCCAATGGCCCATCCAGTCCAACACTCTGTCACACAGTGGCCAAGATACCAGGGGCCATCAGGAGGTCCAGAAGTGGGGCCAGGACACTAGAAGCCCTCCCACTGTTGCCCCTCCAAGCACCAAGAACACAGAACATCCCTTGTCCCAGACCCAGAGTCCCTAACTATACCTTGTGGCTAACAGCCATTGATGGGTCTCTGCCCCATAGGCTTATCTGATTCCCTTTCGAAGCCGTCCATGCTTGTGGCCACCACAGCCTCCTGTGGCAGTCATATATCTTAATATGTTTATATGTATTACCTGATATTTTTGTTGTTCATTTTTAACTTATGAATTATGTTGTTCGAGTGTTGTCATTTGCTGTGAGACCCGCTGGCAGAGTGGTGACTAAAAAAAGCAAAGCAAAACACACCAAACAAACAATTTATTTATTATGTTGTCGAAGGCTTCCACGGCCGGAGTTCATTAGCTGCTGTAGATTTTCCGGGTTGTGTGGCTGTGGTCTCAGCATTGTAGGACCTGACATTTCACCAGTAGCTGTGACTGGCATACCATGACAAGACCACTGCCACACAACTCGGGAAATCTACAGCAACTAATTTATTTATTATCCTACTTTTCAGTTACAACTGGGCCCTCCCAGTATGGCTCACAGGAACATTTTTTAAAAATGCCACTGGTATTGAAATACAGTACATAATTAAAAAAACCCACAAACACATAACCAATGACATTAAAATGCAGCACGGCTGTTCCTTGAGGAGGAGATTCTCAGCTGGTACTAGACCCTGGCACTATGCAGAGGTGCCCACCTGCTTCTTACCTTCTCCACTTTGACAGCCTCCTTGATGGAAGCTGCAGGCAAAGAAAGGCTCTGAGCTAGAACTGGATTGAGGCTCAGTCTGCATCTAGCATTTGCTCCATTGTTGTTCCAAACCCACATTGGAACAGAAAAAAGATGCGGTTCAAAACCACATTCAGATACCCTGGGCCAACGCCGTACTGACTGCAGAGTCACCCCTGAATGGCCATAAAACAGCCATCAATCTATGCAGACACCAATCTTTGCAACAAAACTCAGCTCCAGCGCCCTTTAATTACTTCGCTTTTTGGTATCCCGTTTTAAATTTTATAGCTTGTAATTCCGAGTTATTCAATATTACATCTCCTGTGGATGTTTTACTATGTTAATCAGGTACTTCTCACTGTCATAGTGTTTCCCCCCCCTTTCAATTCCAATTATTGGTTGCTGTTGATTGTTATTGTTCTTATAATTATTCAATAAAAAATTAAATAAAAAAATCTGTGCAGATGGTTACCACACAACTAAGAGATCAGACGAAGTGAAAGAGGCATGCAGTCTGGACACTGCCATAAAATCAAAGTGAAAGTGGCATGCAGTGTAGAAGGGAATTTCTGTTCCAGCGTGGGTTGCAGGGCTATTTTTGGGCAGGAATGCACAGGAACAGAGTTCTGGCTGGCTCCTGAGTTGGCCACACCCAGCGGGAACTCATTAGCATAACAGGCCACACCCAACAGCAGAAACTCATTAGGACTGGCTACATGAGGGGTGTGTGGCCTAACATGCAAAGTAGCCCCTGCTACAAAAAAGCCCTGGGGTTTTGACAACAAGTAAGGTAAACAGAATAAGAAGCAAAAGGTGGGTGTGGCTGTATGGCCACTCTTCTGGTAGCATGGGGTGTGGCCTAATATGCTAATGCACTGCACTGTCAGGGTGTGGCCTAATATGCTAATGAGTTTCTGCTGTTGGGTGTGACCTATTAGGCTAATAAGTTCCTGCTGGGTTTTTTTCTACAAAAAAAAGCCTTGGTGGATTTGGTAAGAGATCGGAGCAAATGCTAGATGCAGATTGGGCCTTAGGCATGATGGAGAGTCCACCAGCAGTATGAAAAAGCTCTTCTTGTGATGCATGTAGGACACAAGGTTAAATGTCTTTCAGTAGCCTATGGCGATGCTGACCTTGGAATAAAATAGGTGATTTCTGAATAACGAGCTCTCCTCTCCCCCCCCCCCGCTCACCCTGTAGCAAACAGCCTTTTCCTAGGCGCTGAGACCAGAGGGAAGCAGGGTTTGGCTGTCTGACAGACAACACCCAGCATGCAAGCATATGGAACCCCCACACGCGCCCGCCAAGAGGGAAGCGGGAGTGTTGTGACAGCAGCAGCCTGCTCCCTCTGCAGCCCAGCTGGTTGGTGCTGGAAGTGTAGGGCGATCACACATGCCCCCGCTCCCCCCACCCCGTCTCTCCTGGAACGCCTCCTGCTGCATTCGCCACGTCTGGCTCCATTGCGCTCTTGGTGGAGTTGCACCTCTCTTCCTCTTCCGGAAGAGCACGGAGAGGCCCGCTTTCGCTTCCCATCCTCAGAAGCAGCAGGGGGGGGGAATCGTACTGAAACCGAGATGTTGGCAGACCCCCTCAAACCGGATTTGGTCCCGCTCTAATGAAGTATGAACAGTCCCTTAGCATCTGTATGGGACTTAACAAGGGTTCGGAAGCACTTCGTAGCCATTCTTTTGGTAGCCTTCACAGCATCCCGGTTTTTTAGCCTCCGGCTCACACATTTTCCTCTTAGCTCAGGAGGGATGGGCTCCAGAGAAAACTAATCTGTGCAGTAGCCAAATCGCTCGCTCACTACTTTAATGCCAGTAGCTCACAAAGTAGGATTTTTGTTCACAAGGCTCCACAGCTTGGAGGGAGCACTGGCGGAAAGTGCTGTCAAGTCGCACACAGCCGACTTACGGCCACCCCGTGGGGTTTTCAAGGCAGGAGATGTTCAGAGGGGTTTCGCTATTGCCTGCCTCTGCGTAGCATCCCTGGACTTCCTTGCTGGTCGCCAATCCAAGTTCTAACGAGGGCTAACCCTGCTTAGATTCTGAGATCGGATGAGATTGGCTAGTCTGGACTATCCCAGTGAGGGTCCCGATAACTAGGGCGATATTAGTATCCCAAATTAGGGTTGCCAACCTCCAGGTGGAGCCTGGAGATGCCCCAGAATGACAACTGGTCTCCAGGCAACACACATCAGTTCTCTTGGAGAAAAAAAATGGCTGGTTTGCAGGGTGGACTCCGTGGCATTATACTCTGCTGAGGTACCTCCCTCCCCCAAACCAGGCTCCACCCCCAACTCTCCAGGAATTCCCCACACTGGAGTTGGCAACCCTACCCCATATACAGGCTGAGTTCAGACTGGCAAATTGCCCCGGTAGGGACCCGGGCCAGCGACGATTCAATTCCGGAGTAAATTGGGCGTTCACACAGGCACATCTGCCTGGCGTCCCCCACCCGTAGCCAACCCGTCCTGTTGCGCTTCACCACCGGATTAAAAAGATACTTCATAAAACTTGTAGCAAATCCGAAAGCCGACGTGTGTCGCGCGTTTCTCCGCTTTCGGGAAGTCTGAACGCACAGCTGAAAAGCTGGGAAAACCCGCATTGGGCAGAAGGCAGCAGCGATATGATTGGCCGTGCTCCGCTCTACTGCCCAATGCGGTGCCAGCGCTGCGGGGTCCTCCCCCAATCGGCAAAATGTGCTTATGCGCTCATGCGCACATACACCCACAGCTGAATTAGTGGGGAAATGCCAAATACAGCGTGCCCCCCAGCGTGGCAGTCTGAACGCTCCCGCCCGGCTCCACCCCATATTTTCCGGCAGCGGCCCGGGCTGTGTGAATGGGAAAACCCGGAACAGTTTATTCCGGGGCTTTTTTGCCACAACTGGCTACCGGAGCAAACTGCCAGTCTGAACTCAGCCACAGATAAGGGAGGGGGGCTGAAACTAAGGGTAGGCTGTCATAATTCACTAGCAGATTTGAATCCCAGGACTTATTTGCAGCTCAGTCTTTTATAGTCCAGTTCTAAGCAGAGTCCCATTATTTTATGTCAGTGTAAGTCAGTGGATTTAGAAGTGTGTAACTCCGCTTAGGTTAGCTGCTAGGTAACATCTGCACCATTCACATCCAGCTTCAGGAGAGAGTTGAATGTGTTCTTTTTGCACATTCATTCATTCTGACACGTCCCAGAATATACGGCTTCTGGCAGAGGTCCACTGTGGCTGTCCGACCCATCCATGCACCTCCCCTGCCAGCTGCATGACTTTTCCCTGCCTGCTCACTTGCAAGCGCTCCACCCAAGGTGTTCCCGGCTGCACATGCCCAGCCACACCAGAGAAGAGCGTGCAGCTGGATGGTGGCAGTGCTCCTCTTAGCAGTGGTGGTGGCACTCCCAACCACACACATGGCCTGGAGCCACCAGGGAAAGGGTATATGGGTGGTACACGTAGTGCCAAGTGTGAGCAGTGGGAGGGCTTGCAAATAGGTGGAGAAAGGATGGGCAGGCAGGTGGGGCAGGCAGGTGAGAAGGGAGGCATGAGCAGGGTGGCTGGTGGTGGGCAGAGAAGGGGGGGGCAAACCATGCCTGGTGTTTAGCTTTTGAGAAGGGAACCTGGAAAAGTTCAAAAAAGAAACCTGAGCTGTTACAGTGCAAATCCTCTGCAGAGTTACTCCAGTAGATAAGCCCATTTGAAATCGATGGGGTTACACTGGAGTAACCCTACACAGGATTGCAGTGCTAGTCATTTAGAGTGCAAATCTGCAGGAAGGTCACATTTTATTTTTAAATCCTGTACAGCGGCTGGCAATAGCAACAGCAACAACCACCTCAAGTTCTGCAAGGGGGGAAGGCAGTGAATAAGTGTTTCAATTTTTTTTTTCCCCGGCAGCTCCAGTTTAAAATGATCAGGACGTAGGTGAAGCAAAAAAACCTTTATTTGAGTCCCTGGAGAGCCTCTCTGCCAGTCTGAGTAGGCAATGCTGACCTTAAAAAACATACGAGGAGCCCTTGTGGAGCAGACCAGTGGTCCCTCTAGTCCAGCATTCTGTCTCACCAGTTCCTCTGGAGGTCCAACAACAGGACACAGATGTCAAGGCCTTCCCCTGATGCTGACTCCTGTCACTGGGATTTAGAGGTTGGAGGAGGAGGAGGAGGAGGAGGAGGAGGAGGAGATTGGATTTATAGCCCACCCTTCACTACCCGAAGGAGTCTCAGAGCGGCTTACAATCCCTTTCCCTTTCTCTTCCCCTCCCCACAACAGACACCCTGTGAGGTAGGTGGGGCTGAATGTTGACTGCTTCTGAATGTGGAGGTTCCTTTTAGTCCTCATGTCTAGTAGCCACTCGTAGACCCGTCCTCCATGAACCTAACCTCCTTTTAAAGCTGTCTATGTCTGTGGCCATCCTCTGGCAGCAAATTAAAACAATCACTCTCTGTGTAACGAAGTATTTCCTTTTGGTCCGTCCTGAATCTGCTGCCCATCACCTTCATTGGATGCTGATGGATCTTGTTGGACCAATGGTCTGATTCAGCTTTGTGTGTTCGCAATCTGTAGCATTTAAGTTTGAAATATCACAGCTCCTTATAACTGAAAGCATGTGTTTTGTTTTTTTCTTGCCGAGGAAACTGATGATTGTGCCATACTTTTATTAAAATGCGGTTAGGGCTACCAGGGGACCTATAAAATTGCCTCCAGTGCTGGATACGGCCTGCTGTTTCCTCTCCCTAGCCATGTACGGTGGAAGTCTCCGCCGCGCGTGTTATTTCTCGACATGCACAAACAACGGCGCATGAGTCCAAGCAGAATACATCAGAACCTAACAGCAGCATCCTGGGCTTCTCTTCTTTTTCTCTCTGCAGCCATCCAAGCAAGACATCTTTTAGGTACTAGAAATCCCTGTTATGTATTTAGTTGATCCTGAATACATATTTATATAAGCCTGAAGATCTTTTCAAAGGCATCTTAGCTTTCAGGTAAATGCTTTTAAGGCACTTCTTTTTTTTTTAATGTAGACTTCAGACGGATACTTTGTTCTCCCCTTGAACAACAACAAAAAAAAGAACTTAAAATGGTTGGGGAAAATGAGAAAAGGCGGACAAACTCCAGTGTTCAGTCCGCGTCCGCCCCTTAACTTAACAGATACTTTCTTGAGCGCTCGCTTCTCCTTTTCATGATTAAAAGAAGAGAGATGCTGTTTGGATCTCTCTTGTCAATTTTCCGTCTCCGCCTTATTTCGTTCTTCCCCAACCCTGTTCTCCAACATTCCATAAACAAAAGAAACGGGGACTGTGGACAAGATGTAATTTCTCATGCCAAGGTAGGGTTGCCAAACTCCAAGTGATAGAAGCCAAAAATGAGAAATCACGGAAGGAAATGGAATACCAAAAACAACATCCATGACAAAAATAATGAAAAGTCAATAAAGATAAGTTGCAAAAACGTTTACTGTAGTAACTCTAGAAAATTTTCATCTATAATTGCTCACATGCCACAAGTACTGCACACTGAAAACAATATTTGCTTTATCTGAGCATGTAGTGATCCCAATTCTTATCAATCACTACTTATCAACTCTTGAAGGAAACATTCCATGTTGATTAGTTGCTGTAGATTTTCTGGGTTGTGTGGCCGTGGTCTTGGCATTGTAGGACCTGACGTATTGCCAGTAGCTGTGACTGGCATCCTCAGAGGTATAGCACAGAAAGATGAAGTACTCTCTGTGTCAAGGTGAGAAGAAAAATGGTAGGCAGGTAATTTATATCTACTCTGGAAGGTGGGGTAGGGCTGAGTCATTATCTTGTAGGAGTTCCCCAGGCTATGAACATGCTAATGGAGGAGCTTTCCTGAGGAGGTTCTTTTGTATGTGGATTGTTTCCTGAGGAGGTTTCCTGTTTCCTGAGGAGGTTCTTTTGTATGTGGATTGGGTGTTGAAATTCTAATCTTATCTGTAGTACTATTGTCAGATGTAGAACCTTTTGTGTTTTTCAGGACAGGAAACCATGCCCTATTTGTTTTTAAACTCTCTTCTTTCCTGTTGAAATTGTGTTTATGAATTCCATGTTGAGTCCCTAATGTCATGGATGTCGTTTTTGGTATTCCAAACTCCCAAGTGGTGGCTCGCGATCTCCTGGTATTACCAGTGATCCCCAGGCAACAGAGATCAGTTCTCCTGGAGAAAATGGCCAGTCTGGAAGGTACTCCAAGGTCTTATACCCCACCAAAGCACCTCCTCTCCCCAAACCCCACCCTCCTGAGATTCCATCCCCCCCAATCTTCAAGTATTTCCCAATCTGGAGCTGGCAACCCTATGCCAAGAGCTGCCGGACGTGGCTAAGGGCTCTCCTGCATCTTCTGTGTGCAGCTCTCATGTGCCCCTCCAGAGCCGGTCTTTGCCCATTTTGAAAGCCATAAGGATGCCTGACCTTTTGCTGAAAGGTGTAACTAGAAAAAGCAGAACGGTCCTCTCATAACAGTTCAAAACCTCCCTCAGCAGCAGCAGAAAATAGCAGGCAGGACATAGCATGGTTTTTCAGGCTCAAACTAGATGTAACTTTGTTAACAAGTGGGTTTGGGTTTTTTGTGCATTGACTACTGCATGCACACACACACACCCTTCCGGGCACATGATGACACTCCCCTGGGCTCCCCACATCACAGTCCTGATCTGAACTGGATGCCTATGGTGCTTGGGAAAGCCATTCATGACAGCCAGCTCCTGATTGCAGGGAATGAGGGTCAGGGGAACTCAGACCAGGCTTGTTAAAAAATGTCTGAGACTTAGATGTCATGCACATTCGTTGGTTGGATGCCACGGAGGCTTTGGGATTTCCGCTCACACTAACATGACTTTCTTGCCTCTCCACGTCCGAATATGCCCCCTAAAATGTCCTCCAGGAACGGCATCTGGGGTGGAGGGAGGATGCAGCAGAGAGTGAATCAATAAAAATTGCCCCTCCCCAGTGGGAATCTGCCTGGGAGAATCCTCCATGAGATCCAAGCCATCGATATGGGTGTACACGACCGTATAAGCTGTATCCATCCACTTGCTCTGCCGTTTAACCTCTTACTAAGGAAGGGAATTGAAATCTGAAGAATGGCAAGTCTAGCAAATTAACGGGCTATTCCACATTCTCGTGTTCCTCGCTTGTGTGTTTGTGTTGCTTTGGGGTTTCCCCCTGCTTTCCCACACATGTTTTGCTCCTCCTGCATTACATCGGTTTATGTCTGGCAGAGCTCCCTGCAGATTTAAACTGCAGGTTTTTATGCCAGATATAACGTAATGTAATATCAAATCAACCACTAGAGGGAGGGAAAACATGTGCAGAACAGAAGTGTGTGTGTGTGGGGGGGATGAAGCAACAGGGACATGCAAATGAGGACAATGAGAATCTGGCAAAGTCCCACATCAGCAGTATTTTAACATGGGATCCCCAAATGCTAAAAAAAGGTGCAGTGATTTACCAGGAACATGTCACCTGACATAGAGTGTTGCAGAAGAAGAAGAAGAAGAAGAAGAAGAAGAAGAAGAAGAAGAAGAAGAAGAAGAAGAAGAAGAAGAAGAAGAAGAAGAAGAAGAGGAGAGGAGGGAGGAGGAGGAGGAGGAGGAGGAGGAGGAGGAGATTGGATTTATACCCCGCCCTTCACTACCTGAAGGAGTCTCAGAACAGCTTACAAACTCCTTTCCCTTCCCCTCCCCAGAACAGACACCACCTGTGAGGTAGGAGGGGCTGAGAGAGCTCTGACAGAAACTGCTCTTTTTCAAGAACAGCTCTGACAGAACTATGGCTTGCCCAAGGTCATCCAGCAGCTGCAAGTGGAGGAGTGGGGAATCAAACCCAGTTCTCCCAGATTAGAGCCTGCGCATGTAACCACTACACCAAACTGAAGACACAAGACTGTTTTCTTGTGCTAGAGAGATGGCTTTCTTCTGAGGCTGGTACCTTACAAATCGATAACAGATGTTTTAAGAATTGCCCTTGGCATCTCTTGTTACAAACAATGGGTGTCTGTTCTTATAAATCAGTGCTCTTTTTTGCACAGTATGCAAGTAACTTATGGAACTCACCACCACAAGACAGGATGGGGGCTGCTGCCTTCATACCCTGCAGCGGTTCAGGGATGGAAAGGAGGGCCTGCTTATATACTTGCCGCACTGCGATTCTCACACCAAGGATCACGGCCTGAGTACACAGGCCTCCTGTTCTGCCTGGCTGAAGGCTCTTGTCTTTCCGCCATGTGTCGCTTTCGTTTACACTGACACCGCCTGCCCTGTGTTGACACCAGAAGCAAGGTGTGTGAGTTAACCAACCGTAACAGTTTCCTTTAAAAAAAAAATCTAAACTTTTAGCAGGACGTATAATCTCACAGTAGATCTGGCCGTGTTTATTATAGGCAATCTGCAATTCAGCAATGCTTCCTATCTCAAACGCACTTACAATTTAATGTATTCTCAGAGTATCTCCAAAATCTCCTTAAAAAGCAAAATAGGGGCAAATTAGAGGAAGCCATTTACCAGGGAGATCAAGCAGGAAGAAAATTGGGGCAGTAGGAGGCGTCTGGAGCTCAGGTATCTTTTACGTATCGGGAAGTGCCAGGAGAGTTGCTTGTCTGTAGATTCATCCAGTAGTGCTTGTGGAATGTTGAAAAGCCTGCAGCCCTGTGGGCCTGGCCAAATGCACAGATCCTGCCTCCTAGCGAAGAAGAAGAAGAAGAAGAAGAAGAAGAAGAAGAAGAAGAAGAAGAAGAAGAAGAAGAAGAAGAAGAAGAAGAAGAAGAAGAAGAAGAAGAAGAAGAAGAAGAAGAAGAAGAAGAAGAAGAAGAAGAAGAAGAAGAGAGAGGAGGAGGAGGAGGAGGAGGAGGAGGAGGAGGAGGAGGAGGAGGAGGAGGGATTGGATTTATACCTCTCCCTTCACTACCCAAAGGAGTCTCAGAGCGGCTTACAAACTCCTTTCCCTTCCCCTCCCCACAACAGACACCCTGTGAGGTAGGTGGGGCCGAGAAAGCTCTGACAGAAACTGCTCTTTGTCAAGAACAGCTGTGCCAGAACTATGGCTTGCCCAAGGTCATCCAGCAGGTGCAAGTGGAGAAATGCAGAATCAACCCCGGTTCTCCCAGATTAGAGCCTGCGCACTTATCCACTACACCAAACTGGTGTAGGGAAGACCTGTGCTGGGCTCTAGCCCTCCCCTCAGTCATGATTGCAAGTCTTTCGACATTACAGCAACACTGTTGGATGAATCCTGGAAAAAGCAACTGCCACAAGGCGACTGTAACATTCAAGGGGATGCTCTAAATAGCTTTAATAGAAGCTTAGATTCCTTCACAGTCTCTTAATGGCTATTAGTCAAGAGTGCTAGATGGAAAGTTCAAAGGACATATAATTATTGGGTCCTTTCACACATGCTAAATAGTGTCATTTCAATCCACTTCAGCGGCCGTTTGCTGACTTTTACGGACAGTAAAATCCAGTTGCAAAGTGGATTGAAAGTGGATGGAAAGTGCATTATTTAGTGTGTGTGAAAGCGTCCCTTATCTGAATACCCCAGAAGCTTGGGAAGAACGGGGGGGGGGAGTGTTCTTGAACAGTCTAGCTACTGTTTCAAACAGGATGCAGGATTAGAAGAACCTTTGGTCTGATCCAGCAACGCCTTTCCCAGTTTCTTAAGTAACTAGCTGGACCAGTTTCTTAAGCAACTAGCTTGGCAACCAGTGAGAGACTGGGGACATGGGGGCAGCCATCACCAACAGCGTGGCACCATTTCCAGCAAAAACCTAGAAGTGCCATCACACTTCTCAAAGACTCACTGGAAACTCTATGGCAAAGCCATAGAGTTTTACGATTGAGTTTCTGGTGATTCCTAAAGAATGGTGATGTCACTTCTGGGTTTTCCAGGAAGTGATGTCATGCTGTCACCAATAGCAGTGTTTATTTTTTTCTCCCGCTGGTCTCTGGAGTACTGGCAGGCAATGTCCACTGGGGGTATAAGATTTCCCACCTCCACAGGCATATAGCAACCCTACTAAGTATGCATATCAAAGGCACAAATCCCAGTGACTTTTATGACTTCTGGTGATCATATTGCAGTAGGTATTGGGAAAGTTATTAAAATACTCTATTTTTTGTTTGTTTTTGCAATCGAGTCTTGAATGCACTTACAAGCGAGGCTTTAGATTTGCAGACTTCCTCCCCTCTCTGTTCTTTGCCTGCCCTTTCTGAAATGGCATGAGTGAGGCACTTTTCGAAGAATCTTTATTATTTCTCTTTTGTCCTTCAAGAATATTTGTTGATTATTACTTAGCATTTATTTACCGTGTTTACAGTCTGTGTTTTCTGCCAAATGGCACTCAAAGCAGTGATAAACAGCAAGAATTTGGGGAGGGGATGGCAGTATAAAAGTGTTTTTCCAGGGTGATAAGTTGATAGAGGGGAGGTTTAAGAAATGTGGTCTGTGCCTGGACTCTCAGAGCTTTCAGACCATGGCTGAGTTGTGTGTTATGTGAGAGATCTGTAACTGGATTTCATAAGGAAACATCTGTATGTTGTGGGAGAAGGCATTTTGTTCAGGGTCGTGGTATCTTAGGAAGGGGATGCTAACCCTTTCTCCATGTTGTTTCTCCATAGAAATGCCCACTCCCACTGTGAGGCCTAGAACTGGTACATGAATGTATTTGTTTGCCTTTCTGTCCCCTTTTCATTTTGTGTAGTGTGTGTTGTATCATAGGCAAGTATTTTCAACTGTAAGCCACCATAAATGCAGTGGCAGAACATTTGCAAATAAATATTGCAAATAAATACCTAGTGGGACAAGGAAAACCACCCATATTGTTATGAGGGTCACTAGGCCTCCTGCTGTGGACAGAGGCATCCACCTTGCAACTCACGTTGCCCACAGTTGCTCTGAGTGGCAATGGGATTTCCCCCCCCCCGTCAGTGTTGTGTGTCCTATGATGCAATTTCTGGAGAGAACCCAGAAGTGACGGGTAGCTCTAGTAATCTATGGTTTTACCATAGAGTTTCTGGCGATTCCTAGAAATACCTGATGTCAGTTTCAGGTATTCCTGGAAGTGATGTCATAGCACACGTCTTAGCTACAGCATGCCTCCCATGTGCCTGCCCCCTAAGCTCCATGCTTAGGAACTAGCTCAACAAGGGGAGAGCCCTGCTTGAAATAAATTCCCTGAAATAGTGTTGTTGTTGTTTTCTTTTGCCATCAAGTCATAGCTGACTCACAGCCGCACCACAGGGTTTTCAAGGCAAGAGATGTTGGTTTGCCATTGCCTGCCTCCACGTCATGACCCTGGTATTCCTTGGAGGTCTCCTATCCAAACAGTAGCCAAGGCCAGCCCTTGCTTCGCTTCTGAGATCTGATGAGATCGGACTAGCCTGGGCTACGCAGGTCGGGGGCCCTGAAATACTCGTTTCTACAGGGGGCTTTTGTTGGAGGAAGTATTCTAAAACGCCATCAGCCATTGCAAGTGGTACCTTCCATTCTACCATCTCTTTCTCCTGGGCGTGGAGACCAGATATTGGATCTGAGTGAATGGTCTCCACTTCAGATCCCTTTATGGGATCCTGAAATCTTTACAGACATCGATGCTCTTTGGGAGAGGCTGCAGGCAGAGCGCAAGTAACTTAGAGGAAGGTTTCTTTCTCTCTCATTTTTTTCTTTTTTTCATTTTGGCATTTGTGTTTTGGTTCCCTGCTGGGACTGGAAACTGCAGAAACACTCAAGCAGGATACTTTATTGAATCTTAATAAACCCAAGTCATCTTGACAAACATTAGCAAATTCAGGTTTGCAGCCTCTCCAGGGAGATAGGAAAATATTATTGTCTGCATTTAGCAGATGGGGAAACAAGGCTCTGCGGAGGGAAGTGACTAATTCCAAATCACACAGCAAGCAGCTGCCAGGGAACAGCGGAGAAGGATTTTTGCTCTGGCGACCAGACACAAAGGAAGACTGGGGCACCTGTGCCTTTAACCATTGCAGAGAAGGACTGTAGCAGGCCCAATAGCCCAGACTAGGCTGAGCTCATCAGAGCTTGGAAGCTAGGCAGGATCAGTCCTGGTTAGTACTTGGATAGGAGATAGAGTTGCCAGACCCCTCAGTGGAGGCAGGGGTCCACCCACAATCAGCTGGCTGGAAGGTGGAACTTAGCCAGAAAAAGGGGGAGGCCCAGCCAACACGCAGCAATGAGTCTATGTCACTTCCAACATGACCTGGAAATGATGGCATCATGCCAGGGTAATGCTACACTATTTGGGCAAAACCTCAATGATAGAAGCCAACTTTACCATAGAGTTTTTTGCCCGAATACAGGAGTGTTGCGTGACATAGCTGCACAATGACATCACTTCCGGGTCAAGTTGGAAGTGATGTAGGCACATCGCTGAAACGTTGTTTGGGCCTCCCTCCTGCTCCCTGGCGAGTCCCCCACCATCGCCCACCAGTTGCCAGGAGGGACCTGGCAACCCTAGTGGAAGCCCACCAAGGGAAAAGGGGCTTCCATAGAGAAGAAGGCAATGGCAAACCACTCCTGCCCATCTGCTGCCTTGAAAACCCCACGAAATGGAACTTCGTGGGGTTATACGAGTTGGCTGCAGCTTAGCACTTTACCTGTGCCAGGGCCCTGTGTATGTTTGTGAGTGTGTGCATGGCATGGGCAACATGCGTGAAGAGAAGATCTTCCTCTGCCAAAGTTCTCTCTTCTGCACAGTTCTTAAAGGTATACAGACACTGTCTGCATGCCAATTTGATGCTAATGATTACTGCTCGTGATTGAGGATTAATTTGAGCCAGGACTCAGCAGGACTCAGATCTGAAGATGTTTTCTAGACAGGGGCTGAGCCTTAGACTGATGCTGGTCCAAGATAATGGCCAGAGGTCAAGTGCTGCAGAAGCTGGGTTGAAAAATATTCAGGTCTGGCCAGTCCCTGGATGGGAGAGCTCCTGGAAACTTTGAGTTTTGTGATGGGAAGAAGGTGGGTTCAGATCTCCATTTAGCGACGAATGTCTCTAGGAACCCTTGGGCCAGTCATATGCTCCCCATCTAGCCCACCTCACAAGGTTATTGTAAAAACAAAATGGAGGAGGGGCAAACCCAATGGGCAAGCCTGGGTTTCTCGGAAGAAAAGCAGGGTTAGATAAACATATGGAGCAGAAGTCCATCAGTGGCTATTAGCCACAGGGTATAGATGGGAATTCTCAGTCTGGGGCAGGTGATGCACTCTATTCTTGGTGCTGGAGGGGGCAGCAGTGGGAGGGCTTCTAGTGTCCTGGCCCCACTTCTGGACCTCCTGATGGCACCTGGTATATTTTGGCCGCTGTGTGACAGAGTGTTGGACTAGATGAGCCGTTGGCCTGATTCAACATTGGCTTCTCTTATGTTCTTAGGGTTGTAATAAATGCAACAGAGAGACAATAACAAAGAAAAGTTCCTCTGAGCAGGTGCGGAGATCATGCTCCTTACCAGCATGGTGGAAAAGTGAGAGTGTCAGACCAGAATCCAGGAGAGCCAGGTTCAAATCCCCATTCTGACATGGAAACTTGTTGCAGCCACAAATGGACCACAATGTCTCAACCAAAGTTGCACCCCACCTATGTTCGCTGTGCGAAAATGATTCTGGCCTAATTACAGTCCACAGATTTGCTTCTTCTTTTTTTGTTTCTGTATTTTACGACATGCAGTGCTGCTGCTGCTGCTGCTTCCAACAATTGCCATGAGACTACAGATTTCCCAGGTAATCAATCTGTTTCCCTCAATGCTTCGTCAGGTCACTTTATACTTGGAGCTGTTTTACAAATAAATTACAATATAGTTACAACTCTTATTCATTTGTTCTTTTTCAAGTCTGAGTAATAAAGGACATTCTTACCCCATGCCCACCGTCTCCTACTCAGAATTAAAACAGGCTTCCTTCCCAAACTGTAATCTGCCACTTGAGGTCTGAAGCGGTGCATTCTAGCACAAACACACACACACACACACCCCGAGGCTCTATCACTTCCATGCCACCTCCGTCACTTGCACGCGTGAACCGGGCCCCAGGACAACATCGCAACCCAGTTGACGCAAAGCTCTTCCAGTTTTCTTCCATGTCCTATCCGTTCGCCTTCAGCGAGAGACATCTTGAGTTGCCGCATCACACTTTCCCCAATTTATTCTGTGCCGCGTCACTCCCCAAATGCAAGAAGTTCTCGAAAGGATTTTTGCGACAATTATTTCCCCCCATTCATTCCTAAGGGGGAGGAAAAAATCTCAAGCAATTAGTGTTTGCAGCTCAGCTTCCGAAGGCAGCAGATGCACAGAGAAAGCGCTTCGACCCTGGAGTGTCTGCTTGGAAGGGAGGGGTTCTCTGCCCAGGTCTGAAAGGCAGCTTCCTTCAACGGACCTCTTAGTCACTCCCTTGGTTCCCTGCGGCCCCGTTCACACGGAGCATTTGCCCCGCTGAAGGCACAGTAGCCCTGTGGACTTTCTGTGCGCGATCACACTGGCACATCTGGGAGGCGTAGCACTCCCGTGGCCAACCCGCCGCTTCCCATGGAAAATGCAGAGTAAAAAACTACTAGGGTCGAAGCACTAGTTTCCGGAAACCCCGGGGCAAAGGCCGGCATCTGATTGCGGGAGCGCCAGTATCCCACGGCTTCCAATGCCCACCCATGTCCCGGGGTTTCTGGATGTTGTCAGTTTCCATGGGATGCGCACCAACGCCAAATAGCGCATGTGCACACAAAAGACACTGACAGCGGCCTGCCCCCCCCAACAGCGCATGCGCACTTCGCAACAGCGCAGCTTGAGTAGTCTGCTGCGCTGCTTTTTTGCCACACTGCAGCAGCACGGTGTGATCAGCACTCAGAGCTGGAGCGTGGCAACCCGGTGGCCCATGTGATCGGGCTACCACACCTTATTTTGCTCCAGGGCGAACTGCCACGCCTCCCCCCCGCATTTTCTGGCCTGTATGACCAGGGCCTACATTTGGTTTAGTGATGTTTTCCAGTTAACATTCTGGGGGCTGGCTCCAGATGTTGGGGGGACCCTCCATGAAATCCCATCTGTGGTTGCCCCCCACTCACTGCTCCTTCTCTCCCATGCTTCTCTCTCCGTGTGGGGTGGTGCAGAGATTGGTGGACTAGGACTCTAGGTGACCTGGGTTTCTTTCCATGCTTCCACCATGGAAGCTCGCTGGATGATGTTGCCCCTGTGACAAACTCTCAGCCTGGCCTACCTCTCAGGGTCATTGTGCGAAAATGGAGGAGGGGAAAATGAGGTCCTAAAGCCACTGTGAGTCCCGACTGGGGAGAAAAGCAGGGTATCCATAAATAAATGCAAGTGCGTGCATGCTCCCTCGGGCTCCAGGGCATCTGCTACCATTGATGACTGCTCTTCTGCCTCTCCTGCTTGGCTTCACTGAGAACCAGTGTGGCGTAGTGGTGAAGAAAAAGAAGAAGAAGAAGAGGAAGAGGAGGAGGAGGAGGAGGAGGAGACTGGATTTATACCCCGCCCTTCACTCAGAGTTTCAGAGCGGCTTACAAACTCCTTTCCCTTCCCCTCCCCACAACAGACACCCTGTGAGGTAGGTGGGTCTGAGAGAGCTCTCCCGAAAACTGCCCTTGAGAGAACAGCTCTGACAGAACTATGGCTTGTCCACGGTCATCCAGTAGCTGCAGGTGGAGGAGTGGAGAATCAAACCCGGTTCTCCCAGACTAGAGTCCGCGCACTTCACCACTACACCAAACTGGCTGAGGGCTTCCCCTGCTGTTGTCTCCTGACACAGGTATTCAGAGGTTGACTGCCTCTTGATACGGAGGTTCCCTTTAGTCGCTGTGACTAGTACCCACTGATAGCACTCTCCTCCATGAATCTGTCTAATCCCCTTTTACAGCTTTCTCTGCCTGCGGTCTTCACTACATCATCTGCCAGCAAATTCCACATCTTGCCTGTTGAGTAAAGAATTACCACTACACCAAACTGGCTCTCAAGAGCAGCAGAATCTAATCTGGGAGAACCAGGTTTGATTCTCCACTTCTCCATATGCAGCTGCTGGTGTGACCTTGGGTCAGTCACCAAGTTCTCTCAGAGCTGGTCTCTCAAGAGCAGTCCTCAAAAGAGCTCTCTCAGCCCTGCCTACCTCACAGGGTGCCTGTGGTGGGGAGGGGAAGGGCAAGGAAATTGTCAGCTGCTCTAAGACTCCTTCCAGTAGAGAAAAGTAGGGTATAAAAACTAACCTCCTCTTCCTCCTCCTCCTCCTCCTCCTCCTTCTTCTTCTTCCTGCTTCCCACAGCAGGTGACAGCACTCCCAGTCATCTCTGTTGTGTTTGCCAGCTTCTGACTGAGCAACAAGCAGCAGCCAGGAAAACTGTCACTAGGACCCAGAGGGAGAAGACAGGGAAACGAGAGCTGGTAGCTCACTTTGCTGCTATTGGTCCCTCAGAAGGTATGCTGCCCTGAGGTCACAGCAGCTGCCCAAGGATGCCTGGATATGGTAGCTGAACCACACTTATTAAATTCAGGAAATGTCCCACAAAGACTAAGTCAACCTGTGTGCAAGTGAAGCTTGTCCGTTCTTGCCGCTTCTTTGTCACAGCTGTAACCTCCGTTGTTGTAATCATGGACTCTCCAGTGGTACACTTGAACATCGCTTCTTCCTCACCCCCGATCTTCGGTCCTCTAGATTGGCCATATTCCCCCAGCGATGCAATGCATATCTGGGCGGTCTCCATTTTCAGAAGTGAAAATTGCATATCTACCACTGCAGATAAGTGTCCCGAACATCGCCACCGGTACGTGGGCCTGACAAACTGGGGGGGGGGGGACAGAAGTGGTGCTTTGTTGTGCAAAATGTTTGACAACTAAACAAAATTGAGGACAGTGTGACATAGAGAGCCCGTCAACAGTTGTGCTTGGGCAGGAGATGAATGATTGCCTAGGCAGTCTGCACGGTAACAAGCTGTACCTTACAGACAAGATCCATACACTATGAATTCCTCTCTCTCTCTCTCTCTCTCTCTCTCTCTCTCTCTCTCTCTCTCTCTCTCTCTCTCTCTCTCTCTCTCTCTCTGCCTTTTGCTCAGAACCATGTTCAGTAATGCTAGGATCCAAAGAAAGAGTCAGATTAAAAGCTTGGGGGGGAAAAAACCCATACACTTGTGACCTATTTTTGACAATGTCCTAAAGAGATGAAGCTGAAAATATCCATGGCATGAATAGGGAAGGTCTGGCACACCCTTATCTTCATTCATTGCTATTATTGCTTCTTCCTCCGACCTCTCCCATTGTGGTTTCCTTCGCTGTTAGGATGTAAGGTGCAAGAGCCAGAGAGAGAGGACCCGTCTTTTCCTCTTACGCTCTTCTTAAAATACATACATTTTGCCCTGACCTCGATATCCCTGGTTAGCTCGAACTCCTCCAATCTAGGAAGCTAAGCAGGGTCAGGCCTGGTTAGTAGTTGGCTGGGAGACCGCCAAGGAAATCCAGGGTTGCTATGCAGAGGCAGGCAATGGCAAAGCACGTCTGAAAGTCTATTGCCTTGAAAACCCTATGGTGGGCTACGGTCTGACAACAATAACTCAAAACATGTCTTTTGCCCTGACCTGGATACCCCAGGTTAGCTTGAACTCCTCAGTTCAAAGAAGCTAAGCAAGGTCAGGCCTGGTCAGTATTTGGATGGGAGGCCACCAGGGCTTTTTTTTTGTAGAAAAAGCCCAGCAGGAACTCTTTAGCATATTAGGCCACACTCTTGACAGCACAGCTCATTAGCATATTAGGCCACACCCCCATGTTACCAGAAGTGTGGTCATCCAGCCACACCCACCTTTTGCTTCTTATTCTGTTTACCTTATTTGTTGTCACCAGGGCTTTTTTTGTAGCAGGAACTCCTTTGCATGTTAGGCCACACACTCCTAATGTAGCCAATCCTAATGAGTTTCTGCTGCTGGGTGTGGCCTGTTATGCAAATGAGTTCCTTCTGGGTGTGGCCAAGTCAGGAGCCAGCCGGAACTCCGTTCCTGTGCGTTCCTGCCCAAAAATAGCCCTGGAGGCCACCATAAAAGTCCAGGGTTGCTCCGCAGAGGCTGGCAGTGACAAACCACCTCTGAATGTCTCTTGTCTTGAGAACCCTACAAGGTCACCAGCTGCAACTTGACATG
The DNA here is from genome assembly GCA_029375565.1 of Gekko gecko. Lineage (NCBI taxonomy): Eukaryota > Metazoa > Chordata > Lepidosauria > Squamata > Gekkonidae > Gekko > Gekko gecko. The sequence goes on along the minus strand of JAPDNY010000013.1, from coordinate 62,943,925 downwards.
TATGTTGCCCTTTGAGGTTGTGTGGAGGTTGAAGGGTGCCGATTGGCCTAGAGCTACTTACAATGAAGTCCAAAGCAGAGTTACACCCTTCTAAATCGATTGAGCGAACTCCGGAGCACAACAGAAGACAGGAGGGCCTGGCGTGATGTGGTCCATGAGGTCGCGAAGAGTCAGACTCGACTGTGTGACCGAACAACAACAACAAATCGATTAGAACCAGTGGGTATATAGAAAGGCATAACTCATAAGAACATAAGAGAAGCCAATGTTGAATCAGGCCAATGGCCCATCTAGTCCAACACTCTGTCACACAGCGGCCAAAATATACCACGTGCCATCAGGAGGTCCAGCAGTGGGGCCAGGGCACCAGAAGCCCTCCCACTGCTGCCCCCTCCAGCACCAAGAATAGAGTGCATCACCTGCCCCAGACTGAGAGTTCCCATCTATACCCTGTGGCTAATAGCCACTGATGGACTTCTGCTCCATATGTTTATCTAATTCCCTCTTGAAACTGTCCATGCTTGTAGCTGCCACCACCTCCTGTGGCAGTGAATTCCATGTGTGAATCACTCTTTGGGTGAAGAAGTATTTCCTTTTATCTGTTCGAACCCGACTGCTCAGCAATTTCATGGAGTGCCCACGAGTTCTTGTATTGTGAGAAAGGGAGAAAAGTACTTCTTTCTCAACCTGCTCAATCCCATTCATAATCTTATAAACCTCGATCATGTCACCCCTCAGCCGTGACTACTCTGCTCACAGTGACACTGTTAGGAAACTTTCTAGCACAGTGGAGATTTGGACTTGGGTCTCCCCACGTCCAAGTCCAGCATTCTGCCCCCTCCGCCGTGCCCTCAGCTCTTGCGCCCCCCCTTCCTTTGCTGGCATGAATCTTGCATGAACCGCCACTCGTCCCTTAATCCCACAGAATCTCGTGCATGCCGAAGCTTCAGCATAGCTCCCTTCCCCTTGCCTGCCACACTTCTGGGCTCTCCTTCAGGAGTCCGCAGTCTCCGAGCGTGCCTGCTTCTGGTTCCCTCTAATCAACTAGCACGGGAGCTGACCCGGCAGTAACAGACCAAGCGGAGAAGCAGCAGCAACAAGTGACTTACAAGAGACGCCCAAGACAGTGACCCGTCATGTCGGACAGGTCTGTTGCTTTCTCTCTCGCTCGCTTTGCTTCTATCCCAGGATCCCTGACTCCCTGTTTCTTCTCTAAAGACTTGTTTAGGGCTAATTAAGTCCCCGGAGAGTGAACCCGAGGTGGCAGAGATGAGAAAACAAGGTTATTCATCTCTTGCTTGGGAAAACTGTTTTGGACAAGCAAGCTGTTCCTCGCGCTCCCCCCCCCCCCACGAAGAAATTTATGCCCGCCACCGCTGATATTGCTGCTGCTTACAGCAAACGCAAAAGTGTAGGGAAGGTCTAGCAGCATTCTTTCTACCAGATGGGCGCCCATATGTTTCGCCTCTCTGCGTTCATCCGTTTTCGCTTTGGCACACACATATGCCTGCCGTTTTAGGTGTGGGGGAGATTTTGCACAGTTTAACAATATTAAAACTAATTCCATTTATGCTCCTTTGGGAGTTAGCTGACGGGGCTCCGATCTCTGGGGGATGAAACCCTTTGGAGTCTTGTGTGTCTCTTCTCCATCCAGGTGGATCCAACCCGCTTTTCTGCTGGTGAAAAAGGAAGGAGGTATTGCCTTTGACCGTCCCCAAAAGAATAGGCTGAGAATCATGGGACAAAACCCACGTGGTATGGGGGGTGGGGCAGTATACAAAGGGGAACAGGATGAGTGGAAAAACCAGCTGTTGGTTTGGGACATTGAACAGCCTCCTGCTTTAGAGAGCAAAATAGGTAGCTGTGTTTGTCTGTCTGCAGCAGGAGAAAAGAGCAAGAGTCCAGTTGCCGTGTTAGTCTTCAAGGTTCTTTTCTCCTGCTTTAGAGACGTGAGAGTTTCTGGTGTCCCATCAGACAGGAATCAGAACGCTCATTTACTTTTCAGTGTTTTCACAGTCGGGTTGATTGGTTTTTAACTTGGTGAGAAACGCCGTCATAATTATTCACGCTTTGTGTTTATGTTTATTTTTGTCTGATCTGTGAAACTCCTAATAAAATATTGCATAAATAATAATTTTTTTTTAAAAAAAAACAACCAACAACAATCAAGATGAATTTAGAAAGTAATACCTTCGTGAAGGTTCAGTAGCAACAGCTACCGAGTGGGAATGGAACAATTATGTCTTTGAGATGAATGCCGCAACACATGATGCTGAGACTGTTGGTTAGGTTTCATGTGAACAAAAGAGAATAATGGCTGTCGTGACGTCAGGGCAAAGAAATGTGAGAGAACCCTGTTGCAAGAGAGAGCAAACAGAAGTGAAACTGAATAAGGCAAAGGTTCCCAATTTGAATTTTAAAAGTCAAAGATTTTGCCCCAGTTTGGCCAAAATTAAGGGCTAGTTCGCAGCTCTAAAATGGTCAAGCTAGTGGTCTTAGCAGGCAGTTTCGTTTCTTGACACAGAGGTGACAGCCAGACAATCAGTCCAGTCATATTTCTTTGGCCAAACCCATAAACATACGGTGTATTTCTAAGCCCATATGACTTTGAGAAGAGCCCTGCTAGATCAGACCAGTGGTCCATCCAGTCCAGCATCCTGTCTCACACAGTGGCCAACCAGTTCCTCCATACGGCCAACAACAGGGCATAGAGGCTGAGGCCTTCCCCTGATAGGAATGTAAGAAGAGTCCTGCTGGATCAGACCAGTGGTCCATCTATCCAGCATCCTGTCTCACACAATGGCCAGCCAGTTCCTCTGAAGGGCTAACAACAGAGCATAGAGGCCGAGGCCTTCCTATGATAAGAACACAAGAAGAGCCCTGCTGGATGAGACCAGTGGTCCCTCCATTCCAGCATCCTGTCTCACACAGTGGCCAGCCAGTTCCTCTGAAGGGCCAACAACAGAGCATAGAGGCCAAGGTCTTCCCCTGATAGGAACATCAGAAGAGCCCTGCTGGATGAGACCAGTGGTCCATCCTTTCCAGCATCCTGTCTCACACAATGGCCAAACAGTTACTCTGGAGGGTCAGCAACAGGGCGTAGATCAGAGGTTCCCAAAAATTTTGAGTCTCTGGGCACCTCTGGATACGAGGTGCTGGGCACCATCACACAGCGACTGCCGCAGGAGGTAGAGTTGATCACAACATGGCTACTGCAGGAGGTAAGTGCTGCACTTGCAAAGAAAGCCCAAGCACAGGGGAGAAGAGGAGTAATTTAAAATATACCCTGGATAAGAAGTGTGAGAGACAATAAAACCAACACTGTGAACACAGCTGCTGCTGAAATAACACTATTTTAATCTGCACAGTTCTGTCCAGAGCCCCACCTGGCCTTACCCACTTTCTTAAAATACTTGGTAGATACTCAGAAAAGTGCCAGCGGACACTATGGCATAACAGGCACCATGGTGAGGACCCCTGGCCTAGAGGAAGAGGAGGAGGAAGAAGAAGAAGAAGAGAAGGAGGATGAGATTGGATTTATACCCTGCCCTTCACTTGGAGTCTCAGAGTGGCTTACAATCTCCTTTCCCCTCCCCTCCCCACAACAGACACCCTTTGAGGTAGGTGGGGCTGAGAGAGCTCTTTCCAGAACTGTCCTTGAGAGAACAGCTAAGGTCATCCGGCAGCTGCAAGTGGAGGAGTGGGGAATCAAACCCGGTTCTCCCAGACTAGAGTCCGTGCACTTAACCACTACACCAAACTGGCTGAGGGCTTCCCCTGCTGTTGTCCCCTGACACAGGTATTCAGAGGTTGACTGCCTCTTGATGCTGAGGTTCCCTTTAGTCGCCATGCCTAATGGCCACTGATAGCCACTCTCCTATCTGCCTGACCCCCTTTTACAGCTTTCTCTGCCTGGGACCTCCACTACGTCATCTGCCAGGAAATTCCACATTTCGCTTGTTGAGTAAAGAAGTACTTTCCTTTGTCCGTCCTGAATCTGTTGCTCATCAACTTCACTGGGGAAAAAAAGATCCCCTCTGTCCCGTGCGTACTTTTATAAACTTCTATCCCGTCCTGTGCTAGTTGTCTTTTCTTCTAAACTGAAAAGTCCCAGCCCCTTAAGCCTTTCCTCGTAGGAAAGTTGCTCCAACCCCTTAATCACTGACTTCAAAGAAGGGTGCAAGTCTACTTAGAATTGCATTGTTCGTGTATCATATAACAGAAATGGTATAAAGTAAGCTGCCACCGGCAGTACACATAGAAACTGAGCAGGTTTCTTGCAGTGCCAACAGTGCCAGGTTGTTGGGTTTTTTTTACTTTTCCTCTTTAAAAAGGTGTAGTCTGTTTTCCTATTGCGCTTTTGGTATCCCATCTGACACAATTGTCTGATTAAGCAGCACTCCCTTTTGTGCTTCTGTGCCTTCACGTTTATCCCCCCCAAAGAAGATGTGCCAAGATGAGAACTGATTAACCCCTAATAGCATTCCCAGCTCCAGGTTGGGAAATACCTGGAGATTTGGGTGGTACATCCTGAGGAGGGCAGGGTTTGGGGTGGGGAGGGACTTCAAGGGGTGGGGCTTGATTCCATAGAGTCCAACTTCCAAAGAAGCCATTTTTCTCCAGGTGAACCAATCCCTGTTACCTGGAAATCAGTCGTAATCTCAGGAAACCTCCAGCTATTACCAGGAGGCTGGCAACCCTCATCCCTAAACGGGGGTAGAAATGCAAAGGGAACATAGAACTAGACGTAATGGTGAGTTTCTTGCTAGTGATTGGCTGTGGTTCAAAGATAGTTTCCACACTGGTCCATGGCAACCAACTCCTTCACCCCAAAGAGAAGGCCAGCGTCCCTTAATTCTAACCAGCACACTCCACTTGGGCTTCCAGTGGTCTCTGGAGACTGTTCCTGAGGGATTTGCCCCCTCGTTTTGATTCAGAGCGAAGTGGACATCCCTTCAGCACAACTCAGCCACAATTGCCTTGAATTGCAGCCCGTGGGGGTGTGGTGCTGTTGAGAGGTTTTCTTTTCTAGGCTGAGCACCCACCCACCCCCCAGGCTGCCAGAAGTGCTTTCCCCCATCTTCCTGGGTTTACTGACCATTCAAGGAGTATTCCTCCCCTTCTCAGTGGTGGAAGCCTTGCAAGCTCATTAGATGCTTTCTTCTCACGCTGAGCTGCCAGCATGGGGGGCACGGGGGTGGCAGAAAGAGCGACGGGAAAGTGATGGATGAGAAATTTTTTTTAAAAGGCAGACCTTCTTGGGAAGCATTTTAATTGGAGTGGCATCCTCATCTGGACTAATTGCGCAATGCAGACTTCCGAGGAGGGAACTCCGGTCGGGGATCGAGGCTACGCAGGGCGGGCATGGTGGGGGGAGGGCTGGAATGGAGGAAGAGTCTGTTGGAGTGAGCAACTCAGCATGTGGACATTGGGGGGTTTGCTACGTCACTGTAAGGGTGTATCGGTGGTATCTCCTTGAATGGGATGCCTCCCTTTGTCTTCACCTGGGAGCTGCCCCCAACCCCACCTCTCTCTCTTGCTTTGTCCTCTCACTGACTTCACATGGCCTTCCATGGAGACACACACATCTGTGGGTCTCTCCTGTAGAGACAACGGCCTCATCCTCCCACACACGTGATGCCAGACAAGCTGGCCACCTGTGATAGGGAAAGTGTTCTTTCGATCCGGCTTCTCTCTCTTCCTTTGACTGCAACCAGAATGTGAGCTGGACCTACCTGAATAAGTGTAAGTTTGCCCTTTTTCGCAATATACTCCTCGGGAGATGTATTCACTGCACTCGGCGTCACGTTTCGGCGACTACGCCACATTAACCAAATATCCCAACAGAGTCTCATTAAGGGGAGAAGTCTTGAAAGTTGCCTTTTGTTTCTTGGCCCCCGCCGCTGGAGGCATTCCTCATTGTCTCGCACCTGGGCATGGGAAAGGAGGCAGGTGGGTGGATGGGTAGTTGATGGACAGATTTGTTTCCTTCTGCCAAATCTAGCGTGAGGAGCCTTCCGGGCCCCGTCTTGGTGCCTGCGATTTGCTCTTTGCTAGCCACGGGGCTGCCATTAGTCAAATGAAGAGTGATTGTTAAGGGTTCTCCTGCGCTCTTAGGTGGCAGGAGCCCAGCTCTGCAGTGACTTATTAGTTGAGCAGCAAAGCTCCTGGAGGGCCTGGGCGGCCGAGTGTTTCTTTTAATGAATCTCTGGGTTGTTTTGCTTCTTAAGCGGAGCCGTTTGGAGGATAATGAAATAGCCAATATCTCCTTAATCCATCTCCTCCTCCCGCCTCTCTCCCGCCTCGCCCCCACCTTGTTGTCTCGGTTTCTCCAGCGAAAGCTCCCTCGCCTCCTTCATTGAGCGTACTTTGTATGCACCCGTGCATGCGTGTTTATCACCAGGTAAAGGAACGGCTCAGGCAGATGACAAGTTAGCACCACTGAAATCGACCTTTTTGTCTGGGTGGCTCGGTTGGGAAGGTTATGTAGGAATGCACTGCATATTTTCCGTCGTGTAAGAAACGCTGTCGGTGTGCCTGGCAGCGCCATTCTCAAGGTGGCCCAATCAAGCGGGTTTGACAAGAGGCCAATGTTCCCTCTAAGCTGTGAAGTCTTGTGAGCAAAAATTCTACTTTGTGAGCTACCGGCATTAAAGTTGTGAGTGAGCAATTTGGCTACTGCATAAATTAGTTTGCTCTGGAGCCATCCTTCTTGAGCTAAGACAAAAATGTGTGAGCCAGAGGCTAAAAAACTGTGAGCTAGCTCACACTAACTCAGCTTAGAGGGAACACTGCAAGAGGCTTCCAATTCCTAGGTGCTGGTGAAACAGCATCAGGTTTTTAGGTAGCGGATGAGCACAGCAATGCAGAGAACTGTTTCTGCTTCTGACACGAGGCCTTGGATTTTTCAAGCCCTGATTTGCAAATACAAATGTTTATTTCATAAAGCAGAAGGATGTGAACTGCCTTGTAGGTGGTACATATGAGAAAGGCACCACTTATTTCGTACAGACTAGTTAAGAAAGGACCAACATTTGCAGGGATTGTGCATGTTCTTTTTTTTTCTCCTGCTCAGAGACACCATCTCTGAAGGGATTTTTCCATCAACTCTGTGTGTGTGTGTGTGTGTGTGAGAGAGAGAGGGGGGGGATGGGAGGGCTTTTAGTGTCCTGGCCCCACTGCTGGACCTCCTGATGGCACCTGGTATTCTTGGCCACTGTGTGACACAGAGTGTTGGACTAGAAGGGCCACTGGCCTGATTCAACATTGGCTTCTCTTATGTCCTTATGTTCTTATGAGGTGCAACCTGTGCAAATTGTGCAACATAAACATGCTTGGTGTAGTGGTTAGGCGCATGGACTCTAATCTGGGAGAGCCGGGTTTGAGTCCCCACTCCTCCACATGCTGCTGGTGTGATCTTGGGTCAGTTACAAGTTCTCTCAGAGTTGTTCTTTCAGGAACAGTTCTCAAAAGAGCTCTCTGAGCCCCACCTACACCACAGGGGGTCTGTTGTGGGAAGGGGAAGGAGATTGTAAGCCACTCTGAGACTCCTTCAGGTAGTGAAGAGTGGGGTATAAATCCAATGTTTTCTTCTTCATCATCGTCTACTGTAATAGAAGGAGATCTCCAGGGCCCAGCTGGAGGTTGGCAATGCTAGCTGTCTCTAAACGAAGCCCGGAAATTCCAGCTCATGCAGAATGTGGTGGAAAGGAACTTAACTGGGTCCCATTTTAAGTTCACGTTCTGACAGTATTGTACCAACTGTACTGGTTGCCGGTCTGAACCGGGCACTGCTGGTACTGACCAGAAAGGGCTTAGGACCAGAGTGGTTGAGGACCCATGCGATTTAAGATCAGCTGTTGTCACCTGTGTTGACTTGAAGTGAAACTGGCAGACACATATTGTGAGGCCACTGGTCAGCAGTCAAGTCCCAGGCTTTTTCTCTGGTAGGACCAGTCTGTTTGGGATGGCTTGTTGGAATGGGTTCAGAGGATAAATTAATGTTCTGGCTTCAGGGAGGCATGTAAAATGGCACATCTGCTGCACTGATTTGTCTTGCTGATGGGTTGTTTGTGCTTTATGCATCTGTATGGATGCCAGCCTCCAGGTGGGGCCTGGGGATCCCCCAGAATTACAGATCATCTCCAGACTACAGAGATCAGTTCCCCTGGAGAAAATGGATGCTTTGAAGAGTGGACTCTATGGCAGTGTCCCCCACTGAGGTCTCTGTCCTCCTCAGGCTCCATCCCCAAATCTCTAGGAGTTTCCCAACCTGGATCTAGCAACCCTACCTTCATCCCCACTGGTGGCCAGGGGGGACCTCAGAGCTGGTTGGCTTCAGGTCAGCTGATGCCCTATGCAGATTAAAGTCAAATACAGCAGAGTTAGGGTTAGGGTTAGGGTTTGGGAAAACCAGCTGAATAGCATTTTAATCTTCTGTTCCAGGTATGAACCTCTGAATCTCAGTGCCAGGAGGCAATATCAGGGAAGGCCTCAGCCTCTATGCCCTGTTGCTGGCTCTCCAGAGGAACTGATTGGCCACTGTGTGAAACAGAATGCTGGACTCGATGGACCACTGGTCTGATCCAGCAGGGCTCTTCTTATGTTCTTATGGGCTTAGAAATACACCGTATCTTTATGGGTTTGGCTGAAGAAAGAAGACTGGATTAATTGTCTGGCTGTCCCCTCTCTGTTAAAAAAACAAAAACAAAGCTGTCTGCTAAGACCGTTGCCTACCTAAGAGTGGCAGTTCTCAAACAGAGAAGCGTCAAGGGGAGATTGCAGTGTTAGATTGCTGAACTCGAGTTCATTCACAAGTTCAGAACAATGGAACACCTTCCCACCAGGGCTGAATAGGGACATGGGACTCTCATCTCACCACAGATGCTGATTTTCCAGCCCGCAAGCATTTCCCTTCTTCCCTAATCAAGCTGATTGTACCTCTGCATCCCGAGTTCCTGCTTTGCAGCAGCCCTCCCACCTTCTGACTGTGACATAAGGAATCAGAAATGTTCATTCCTACTTGTATCTGACGAAGGCAACTTTGACTCTTGAAAGCTTGTGCCCCAAAGATCGTGTCAGTCTCGTAAGATGCTACTGGACTCGATTCTGGCTCCCTGCCCCAGGAAAATGCACGTTATCATACTGCTTTTGACCTTATGGAAATTGGTTTTATTCTGGAGCTGCTTTGGCACTAGATAAACTGAACTGAGCGCTGATTGGCTCTCCCCCCCCGGCAGATTCATATTTACTCCTGTCTTGTTTTTATTTTTGTTCAAAAGAAGGCGGGCAGGCTAGAAAGGCTATTTCTTTTAACTGTTGGTTTCTGATTTTATTGCTTGTTTTATTGATTCCATTAGTATATTGTTTAATTTTTATGATTCTGTGATTGCTGATGTACTGCGGCTGTATTGTTGCTGCAAGGGTTGTAATTGTGGTATCGTTTCAACAGATGCACAAACGTGTCCCTTTTTCTTCCATTGCATTTTTCTTTTGTGTGTTGTCACGCCACGGTTAAGCATTTAATTTTAGCAGTATTTGTTGCTGGGGTTCCCAATCTGTTTGTTTCTTTTATGACATTTCAGTGGCATTGGCACAGCATTTATATGCAATTGACACAACGGCGGTATTAAAGTGCATAAATAACTGCAGTGTGTGGAAACAGAAGAGAGTGCAAAATGAAGATTTGTGGATTTTGATTTGCTCAAGGAAGAAGTGAAAATGAAATGGATTTTCTTTAAAAAAGAATTGTTTTAGTCAAAGCCGTGTAGATGCAAAATTTGGTAACGTCCCTAATTATTTGGTCTGTTTCCCCATTTTTTACTTATGCCCCCCCCCCCGGCAAGAGCCAGCGTAGTGTAGTGGTTAAAGTACTGGACTAGGATCTCAGAGACCCAGGTTCGAATTCCCACTTGTGCCATGGAAGATGGTTGGGTGTCCTTGAGTCATACACAAACTCTCAGCCTAATCTACCTCACAGGGTTGTTGTGAAGATAAAATGGAGGAGCCACTTTGAGTCTGCTTTGGGGGGAAAGGTGGGATATGACGATATTGTTAGCCGCCGCAAAAAATAGCAGAGCACCTCTGTTTCTTTATACAGAGCATTTACATTTATTTACACTGGACACTGGAGATATTTACACAGAGCTTCAGTAGCAATTTCTGGATACAGACCGACAAAATGCTACGCAGACAGTTGCTCTCCAAATAGGAGTGTGGATGGTTGAACAGGTTCCAATATATATGTACATCAACCAATCAGAGCTCAATATGTATATTAGCTGAGTCATGGTGACTGTCCAGAAATGTGACACAGCTCTAGTCACCTGACCTCTCTAGCTGTCGGTTAGATCAGCATGATCTGACACATGAGTCCATAGCTCACTGACATCTTGCCAGCAATATAACCATATGCTGTCAGGATATAGATACAGTATATAATAAAATATGGAGTATTTTAATAGAAAGATGGGGGTAGAAATCTTCTAAATAAACAAATAGTTTGTAATTCAAGTGTGGCTTTTAAATATTTATTTCGTTTTACTTCACTGATAACCCCACATTTCTCCCCAGCAGAGACATGAAGTGGTGTATGCCATTCTCCTCTTCATTTCAGAGCTGTTCTCTCACGAGCAGTCCTCGAAAGAGCTCTCTCAGCCCCACCTGCCTCACAGGTTGTCTGTTGTGGGGAGGGGAAGGGAAAGGAGATTGTAAGCTGCTCTGAGACTCGGAATGAAGGGCGGGGTATAAATTCGATCTCCTCCTCCTCCTCCTCCTTTTCAGTGTTTATTTCATTCTCTCACCTCTCTTTCCTAGTGTATTTTTGAAATACCCCTGTGCTTGGGCTTGAATTCTCCCCTGCACTTGGTCTTCTGCTCTGTGTTTGGCTCCACCTCGTGTGTTTGCCATTTCATGGTTGTGGCCCCCCCCCATCAAATGCAGAATTCCAAATGTGCCCACCGACTCAGAAAAGTTGGGGACCCCTGGCTCAGATGAACCTCTACGAGTAGGATTTTATGAAAACACAGCATTTATTTATGATTGATGCATATGATTGGTGACTGATTTGATTGCCTATTTCAACAATTACCTGCTGAGCAGTTACTCACCAAAGAGGTGGGAGGACAAGAGAACCCACCTGTGTGAAGAGCCAATTGTGCTTTCTTGCATGGCTGAGAAGGACTCCTGTGGAACTGCCTGCTAAAAAAATCATGAGCAAAGCAACAGACAATTGAATTCAATCACTGGAGAAAAATATTTCTGGAGCAAATAGGATGTAAGTGGAACTGGTGGGTGTTACAATACATGTTATGTTGCAAGAGGAACAGAGGTGATGTCTTATTGGCTGTTGAATGCAGAGGCGGGGCTAGGGTCGACAGCTCCAGGTTGGGAAATTCTGGGCAATTTGCCAGGGTGGAGCTTGAGGAAAGCGGATTTGGAGTAGGGGAGGGGCCTCAGCAAGGCATAATGGTGTACAGCCCACCCTCTGAATCTGCCATCTTCTCCAGGGAATTCATCTCTGTAGTCTGGAGATCGGTTCTAATTAGGGTTGCATCTCTGCCTTGGAGATTTCTGGGGGTAGAGCCTGACGAGGGCAGGGTTTGGGGAGGGGAGGGACTTCAGCGGGGTATGATGCCACAGAGTCCACCTTCCCAAGTGGCCATTTTCCCCAGGGGAACTGATCTCTGTTGCCTGGCGATCACTTGTAATCCCCAGAGATCTCCAGCAACCACCTGGAGGCTGGCAACTCTAGTTGTAATTCTGGGAGGCCTCCTGGCCCCACCTGGAGTTTGGCAACCCGAGGTGGGGGCAGCACTTGTCTCAGTGATGTCTCCGTCACCACTTTGAGTTTACAAGGATTCTACAAGGAAGGGGGAGGCGAAAAGAGACCGAGCAGTGCTGCTTTCCAGGGCAGGAAATGTATTCGGCCCTCGCTCTGTAGGGCCATCAAAAAAAATGAGAACAGAAAATGCAGAGAAGCTTTCTTCCTTTTGAATTCTTCGACTAAAAGAAATGAATGACTTGCACCTTGCTTTTTACTCTAACCTTGGAAATCAGCAAAACGGGGAATTAAAGGGGCTGGATTCTTGGCGGAGACGATTCTTGCTGTCTCTCAGCCTTTTCTTTCCTCTGCGGCTAGTTAAGAGCTGGCTTTTGCAAAACACCCTAATTTCCCCTCCATTGCTAAGCTGCAGTTGGCCCTGTGGAGAAGGACGTGCCTGTCTCTGTGTGTGTGTGTGTGTGCAGTGCACGCGCATCTGGAACAGGGACAGGCATTTTGCTGCTCCAATTACCCTTCCCGGATGCCCAGCCATTTCCCCCCACATTTAAATAAAACTCTCATTTTGCTTTAACAATGGAATGGTTAAAATTTGCATATTAACTGCAAGCCACTCAGCTCCAAGATCTAATTAAAAGTGCCTGTTTTTTCCCCTCTCCCTCCTTCCCTTTTCTCCCCATCCGTTCCTCCCCCCCCAACTCAACAAACTGCTGACATCATTGGAACTGTGTCCCCATTCTGTCAGGGGCTGTGCACCAGAAAAGGGAGAGCAGCCGGGTGCAAGTGTGCAAGGCGAAAAGCGGGGAGAAACAAGGCCTGTGGCTCTTCTCCAGATGGAAGGGAAGGAACCCTCTCTTGGAAATGCCGCTGTTTTAGATTGGAGGCACAGTTCTGTATCCCAGATGGAGTTCTTACTGTCTCAGAGAAAAAAGGGTTGCTACTTTATAATTTGGCCACCCAATGAGAAGGGAGCACTCACTGGAGAAGACCCTGATGCTGGGAATGATGGATGGTAACAGAAGAAGGGGACGGCAAAGGATGAGATGGTTAGACAGTGTCATCGATGCAACGAACATGAAACTGAGCAAACTCTAGAGGATGGCGGAAAACAGGAGGGCCTGGCATGATGTGGTCCACGGGGTCACAAAGAGTCAGACTCGACTCTGCGACTGAACAACAACAACTCTTTTAGATGATTCTGTCCCATTGCCCCTTCTGCCCACAACAACTTTTGGGAACACTTGTGTGATGCTAGATCTCTTTATTTTCGTCAAATCTCTCCTCTAAACTTGCTTTCCCCATAAAGCCCTTGTCACAACCCCTTAGTTTCTACTGAAACTGAGGCCTGGTGTTAAGGTTGCCAGCCAGGATTGGGGGGTCCTGGTAGAGTTGCCAGGCACTGCCTTACACATGGCTTACAACACTTAAACACGTATGCACAGCCACGGACAGAAGAGGACGTTCCAATACTGTCAACAGTTGCCAGGCACTGCCAGGCAGCTCCTGGAAATACCTATGTAACTTCTGCTTTTTTACCCAAAGTGGTGTGGCACCATGGCCAGCATTGCAGTCCCCTCATATTCCTGCCCACAATGCTCCTCCCATATCCCCCCCATCTTCGTCTACAAAGTTAGCAGTGCCTGGCAACTGGTGAGAGTATTGTGGGGAGGAATACGGGGGGATTGAGATGCTGGCCACGGTGCCACATCACTTCTAGTAAAAAAAAAGTGGAAGTGACATGGATAGCTCTAGGAGTTGTCTGAAAACTCCATGGTTTTACCATAGAGTTTTAGGTGATTCCTAGAGCTACCATATGTCACTTCCAGGGGTCATTTCATAGAAAAAGAGCTGCAGGAGCTCATTAGCATATCTAATAGGCTATTAGCATAATATCTCATTAGCATATGCCACACCCCCTGACATCACCAGAAGTGATGTCAGAAGGCAAAGCAAAAGGGTGGAGAGGCATCTTCAAAAGCCTCCCCTTCCCTTCCCCAGCCGGCCTGCCAAGGTGGGATGGGGGGGAGCCAATAGAGAAGGGGTTTAAAGTCATTATATTCTATGGACCCTGGTCACTTCCATTTTTCTTAACAGAAGTGGTGTAGCACCACATGTGACAATGCAGGGGTTTTTTTACAAATATTTCTCCTGCCAATGGGCAACAGGTGTGGGGAACAGGGATTCCCTGCTCCCACGGGGGGAATGGGGCCTCTACAGCAGGAACCAATTAAACCACAGAGCTTTGGGTGACTCCTAGAGTGTTACCCCTGACATCATGATGTCATTTCCAGATTTTGCCTGAGGTATTGTCAGGCTTACCTCCCTTTTTCCCCTGCTGACCTGTCATGCGCTGGAGGGGAAGGGGGTGGATAGCTGGGAGGTCTCCCTCTGGACCTTCCTACCTGGTGCTGATTCTGTCATTGAAGGTGTCATTGCATTAAAAGTCCCTGCAAACAGGAAATTAGCACAACATGGAGAAAGATTCTCTTCTTTTTTTCCTTTCCCTGCTAGTTTTCTGTTTGCAGGTAGATTTTTCTAGGAAACCATTCCAATATGTGAAGTCTCAAGTGCTACAGTCCATTTTACCAGCTGGGGTCTCTGCTCTTGCATATGTGAATCAGCCCTCAGTGAGAATACACAGCTGGAACAAACACACATTTTTATTCTGTTTATTCCTGCCTCCACTTCCTCCTGTCCCTACGTTGTTGATTCAGATGGTAGATTATACCAGGCTCTTTGGTGGAAGGGACCTGCGTTTTTGTACTCTGTAATGCACCATGCGAAGGAAGGCAGCATCGTATAGCCTGATTTTGTCAGATCTTGGAAGTTAAGCAGGGCTTGGTACTTGAAAAAGGAGACTTCCAAGGAAGACTCTGCAGATGAAGTCAATGGCAAACCAACTCTATTTGCCTCTTGCCTTGAAAGCCCCATGCGGTGGTGGTTGATAAATCATCTGCGACTTTACAGCACTTTACACACATAGTACACCGTGCGCACTGGTAGCAATGTATAAATAGTAAAAGTGGTTTCCAAATTTTGTCAGAGAACACAAATAGGAGAACTGCTGGTAATTGCAGTCTGACATGAACTTAAAGTACCCACCTATAAAGAAAGTTGCCTGCGACATCTTTGCATAGACGGGGAATGGTCACGAATGTGCCCGTCTGATCTATAGATACAGTTGCAGGCTTGTGCATAGGATTGCCGGCACAAATTGGGAAAGTCCTAGAGGCTTGGGGGCAGTGCTTAGGGAAGGGTGAATTTTGATGAGGGGAGGGGAGGGAGCTCAGTGGGGATGGGAAGGTACTCTAGGAATTCCATTTCTCCTAGACTCTGTGGTATACTGTAGAGTTTGCCCTCCAAAGCTGGTTCTGCGTAGCACTGGTTGCCCTTTTGTAAGCCGCCCTGAGCCCGTTCGCGGGGAGGGCGGGGTAGAAATGGAATGTATAAATAAATATAAATAAATAAATGTTTTTCCCAGGGGAGTTTATCTCTGTAGACCTGGAGGCTGCTAACTGTACTCATAAGCACGAATTCCTTGCGTGCAGGATGTACATCCATATGTGCTCCATGACTGGGAAAACTGAAACCACATTGTTCCTTATTGTGGAGACAGAACTCACAAAATGGCTTGTATGCAGGGGCGGAAGGGTCAGCACATTCATGCCCACTGCCCCTTTATGAACACTGATTTCCATGTGTGCAGTGTCCTCTGTCGAGGGCTAGAACAGAGGCAGCTTCAGGCATTTATATCTGAAAATATTTGCCCAATGTTTGGGGGAAAGTACAGAGAAAGACTCATAAAACTGCCCGGCCAGCTTTAGCTACAGATATCCCAATTACCCACAATGCACTTTTTTCCTTGGCACCTTCTGCCCTCCCTCTCATCTTTCTTTTGTCAACTGTTCTCTGGTTACTGTGCCTGTGTCTGAAACGGATCCGCTCCCCCCTACTTGGGTGGGCTTATTTCTACCTAGGTGCGGGGCCTGCAGCAGGCCACACTTCTGGACTTCAAAGGGATTCCTCCGGAATGGTTTTGTTAACTTCAGGAGCCCTGACAATAACAAGATATTTTTCCCCTCGTTAGAGCTGCCTTGGTACAATGGCTCTGGAATTAATTAAAGCTTTCCTCCTATAGTTTCCTCCAGCCGAAGAAAGCTGTGTACAAAAACTTGTATTTATGGAGGGAGGCAGGTGTTTGAGAAAATGATGCACAGCGAGGAGATGTGGTGTAATGCGCCATGCAGGTTAGGAATGGATGCTTGTTTCCAGATTGTTATGGAGAGGAGCGTTTGAAAAGATGCTACTTGAGCATTTGCAAAGCCAGTGTTACTCTCCTGCGGTGCTTGGACATTCTACAGGTTATTGAATCCCACAGGGAAGGTAGTTTATTTTGGCCCCATCCGGATTTTTTTTTTTTAATTTAAATGTTAGAACTCAGTACTCAGCTGTTGTCATTGTGATTACCGTCTCTAGGGGAGTTCAAAGGGAATGTTGCATCCAGGTCATGGCCTGTAGGACCAAGCAGTACTCCTGAACAAAACTAAGTTAGCATCAGTCATGGAGAAGAACGCTCGTTACTTTTACTGAAGTCAACGTCTTAGTTTGCACATACACAAGAAGCAGTAGCGCTCCCTTCCATGCTTCTTCTTAGAAGGGAAAGGTACTCTGTGTATGCTCAAAGGAGCTCTGTTCACAGACCTAACTTTTCTTTTTCGAAAAGTTAGTTCTCTTAAAAGGGGCAAAACCACTTTGTGCATACTCAGAGGTACGACCGAATAAACAACTTGTGAATATCGAAAATCTGACAGTTTTCCTATTTAGCCATTCGGAAATGTTGCTTGAGGAATCTCAAAGCAGACTTCTTGTTTATGTGTTGAACGTGCAGCATTAAGCAGCCTTTGCAGCTGAGCTACCAAGATTTGTTGGCAATCTCTTGTTTTGATTTTGGCATTCAAACCGGCAGGCTATCATCTGTGAAGTATCAATTGCTATTGCCTGTCATCTGCTGAAAGGTATGGGGCAAAAAAAAAAAAAATCTGCCAATACATGCCAACTATCAAATACTTTTTTGGGGTCAAGTCACAGCTAACTTACAGCATAGGGTTTTCAAAGCAAGAGACAAACACGTGGTTTGCCATTGCCTGGTTCTGCGTAGCAACTCTTGACTTCCTTGGTGGGCTCCCATCTAAATAACAACCAGGGCTGTCCCTGCTTAACTTCTGAGCAGTGTTCCCTCTAAGCTGAGCTAGTGTGAGCTAGCTCACAGTTTTTTAACCTCCGGCTCCAGAGCAAGCTAATTCATGCAGCCGCCAAATCGCTCGCTCACAACTTGAATGCCAGTAGCTCACAAAGTAGAATTTCTGCTCACAAGACTCCACAGCATTGCTTCTGAGATCAGATGAGATCAGGCTAGCCTGGGCCATCCAAGTCAGGGCTATTGATCACTACCTAATGCAAAATATATCCGTACCTGATGTGTTGAAACAGTGACAGCAGGACTCAAGTGCTTCTGGAAACGGGATCATGTGGAATAAAAAAAGAAGATGATTTTTTGAGCATGTACAAAGTGCAGTTCCTCACTGAGTAAGTTTCCCTCTGGGCTGAGTTTAGGGGATGGGGCATCATAGAGAGGGACTTGAGCTCCCACCAGTTTGGCTCACGTCCTCATCTTTGGTCATGAGTAAGAAGCTAATTTTTTTGTTAGGCAGTTTGAGTATTCCTGAACAGCTCAAACCTGTTTTGGCAGACTGCTGTTTGTATAGTTAAACAGTGCATTACAGTGCAAGCAGCAGCATTTCATGCATGAGAATTCTCACACTGCCCAATGGAAGCCCTAGTTCCCTTCCCCATACCTGTCATCACTCTATGCCACTCTACAGCCAATTTTTTTAAGAGAAGAAGAAGAGATTGGAATATATACCCCGTCCTTCGCTACCCAAAGGAGTCTCATAGGGGCTTATGATCCCTTTCCCTTCCCCTCCCCACAACAGACACCCTGTGAGGTAGGTGGGGCTGAGAGAGCTCTCTTGAGAAATGCCCTTGAGAGAACAGCCCTGAAAGAACTTGTGACTGACCCAAGGTCACACCAGCAGCTGCATGTGGAGGAGTGGGGAATCAAACCCGGTCCTCCCAGATTAGAGTCCACGCTCTTAACCCCTACACCAAACTGGCTTGTTAGAGTGACCTAACAAGTCAACCATTTAGAAATAAATTATTTCATCCCTATTACGGATATTATTTTGCTTGTGCAAACTGCTGCACAGCCCTATCGGAGTCATAATCCTTCTCTACCTCATTTAGTTGCTTGACCTGACAATGCGTGATTTTGGGGGAGCATCAGTTCTACCTGTGCAGATGAAAGGCAGAAGGAAATGAAACCCTTCCGCCACCATAGCTATTGTGCCACTGCAAAGGTGTTTGGCAGGTGCCCAGGTGGCAGAATGCCAAGGCTAGAAGATCTGAGACTTGTCTCATGAGAGATCACGCCTGTTGAGAAGGGTATGTTTGCCTGCCAAACATGTTCACCACAAAGTTTGCAGTATCCTTGTTCATAGCCTAGGGGTAGGTCCTGCCTGGTCCGGGAGCCCTGTTCCCCAACACCACTTGATAGGCCAGGGGGGATAGGGGGGCTTTTTGGTTTTGTGCTGGCAGATGACACCACTTCCAGTGCAAAACTGGCTTGACCATAGAGTTTGGGGAGGAGCCTAGAGCACCGTCAGACACAATGACGTCACTTCCAGTTTTGTGCTGGACGTGACCTAGCACATCAGTGCAATATGCACTGAAATTGTCCATGCCCCCAAATGCTCTTGCTGGACTACTAGTCATGGCCAGCAAGTTGCAACCCCACCATAGACAGAATGTATGGATTCAAGGTGTGCCTCCTGGTACCCCCTCTGTAGGAAACTAACTGGAAGATGTGACCCAACCTCCTTTTCTCTCACCAATCGATGCAATTTTTGACATAGGTATGTCAGGGCATTTTAAGTTCCATGTTGTTAGAGCATTTCTGTGCACATTAGGAGTTAATCTAATGGCTTTTTGGCATGGGAATCTTGCAGCACAATCCTTGTTGGGAACTAAGCCAATTTGACTGCAATAGAATTTACTTCCCAATACCTGCTCAAGATCCTACAAGCTAGGCTCCAACAGTACGTGGATAGAGAACTGCCAGAAGTACAAGGTGGGTTTCGAAGAGGTAGAGGAACTAGAGATCAAATTGCCAACATTTGCTGGATTATGGAGAAAGCAAGAGAGTACCAGAAAAACATCTGCTTCTGTTTCATTGACTATGCTAAAGCCTTTGATTGTGTGGATCACAATAAACTATGGCAGGTTCTTAAAGAGATGGGAGTACCAGACCACCTCACATGTCTCCTGAGAAACCTGTACAAGGGTCAAGAAGCAACAGTTAGAACTGGATATGGAACAACTGACTGGTTTAGCATAGGAAAAGGAGTACGACAAGGATGTATATTGTCACCTTGCTTATTTAATTTATATGCCGAGTACATCATGAGAAATGCTGGCCTGGATGAATCACAAGCTGAAGTTAAGATTGCTGTGGAAAAGATCAATAACCTCAGATATGCAGACGATACCACTCTGATGGCAGAAAGTGAAGAGGACCTAAAGAGCCTCTTGCTCAGGGTCAAAGAGGAGAGTGCAAAAGTGGGCTTGAAGCTCAACATCAAAAAAACTAAGATCATGGCATCTGGCCCCATCACTCCTTGGCAATTAGAAGGGGAAGTCGTAGAAGTAGTGACAGACTTCATGTTCCTGGGATCCCAGATCACTGCAGATGGTGACTGCAGCCATGAAATTAAAAGACGCCTGCTCCTTGGGAGGAAAGCGATGGCAAACCTAAACAGCATGATAAAAAGCAGAGACATCACCCTGCCAACAAAAGTCCACATGGTCAAAGCAATGGTATTCCCCGTAGTAATGTATGGCTGTGAGAGCTGGACTATAAGAAAGGCCGAGTGCCGAAGAATAGGTTCTTTTGAACTATGGTGCTGGAGAAGACTCTTGAGGGTCCCTTGGACTGCAAGGAGATCAAATCATTCAATCCTAAAAGAAATCAACCCTGACTGTTCCCTGGAAGGCCAGATCCTGAAGTTGAAGCTCAAATACTTTGGCCACCAAATGAGAAGGGAGCATTCACTGGAGAAGACCCTGATGCTGGGAAAGATTGAAGGTCAAAGAAGAAGGGGACGGCAAAGGATGAGATGGTTAGAGAGTGTCATCGATGCAACGAACATGAAATTGAGCAAACTTCAGCGGACAGCGGAAGACAGGAGGGCCTGGCGTAATCTGGTCCATGGGGTCGCAAAGAGTTGGACTCGACTGTGCGACTGAACAACAACAACAACAACAACAACCTGTCCTTAGGCTTTTCAGCCTTGATCCTATGTAAGTACTCAGGGGGGGAATCCTATTTTATTCAGCGTATAAGTATACACAGGGCTATGGCACTTAACATACACAATGCTTAATTCCATGCAAAGGAGACCATTGTTGACACCCAAAAGGTGCTAGACTAGCATATATTTATTGTGCTTTTGGCTAGAGGCATTTATTTAGTGGCCCTGAATAGCAGCAGTTCTCCATTAATGAGGTTGTTTTTCCTACCATGGGCACCCCTGTTTGATTTTTCTCCACAGCTGCAAAACAGGCTATCCTGTTATTCCACCATTCCATCCTGGCCAGCCTTGACCTGATCAAAATCTATTCAGCAAGATCACAGAAGCAAGTGTTTAAAAACAAACGAACATCAATACGGTGTTTTCTAGTTACTGCTGAAAAGTGCTGTGCCTTTGGTGAATTCAGAAATAATTAGCATGCAATAATTAAGCTTCAGGAAAAAACGACAACAGAAGATCAGAGCAGAAGATGCTGCTAATACGTGCTGCAGAAAGTTGTACCCCCCCTCCCTCCCAGAGGTCTTGGTGGTACCTTTATGGTTGACTTTTATGATGGCCCGTAAGCAGGTCAGGAATTTAAAGCGAGTTTCCTGCTGGCATTAGAACCATAAAAGGATTCGCCACTACCAGTGTCCTTATCACTGTTATGGAGAACAGCTGTGGCTCAGGAGTAGAGCATCTGCTTGGCATGCAGAAGGTCCCAAGTTTAATTCCAGGCATCTCCATTTAAAAGATCTGGCAGTAGGTGATGTGAAAGACCTCTGCCTGAGTCCCTGGAGAGCCACTGCCTGAGTAGACAAAATTGATGGGCAAAGATCTAATTCAGTGTAAGGTGGTTTCTTGTGTTCATGTGTTCACAGGGCCTTTTTTGTAGAAAAAGCCCAGCAGGAACTCATTAGCATATTAGGCCACACCCCACTGATAGCACATCTCATTTGCATATTAGGCCGCACCCCCACATTACCAGAAGTGTGGTCATCCAGCCACACCCACCTTTTGCTTCTTATTCTGTTTACCTTGTTTGTTGTCAAAACCCAGGGCTTTTTTTGTATCAGGAACTGCTTTGCATGTTAAGCCACACAGCCCTAATGTAGCCAATCCTAATGAATCTCTGTGGCTGGGTGTGGCCTATTATGCTAATGAGTTCCTGCTGGGCATGGCCAACCTGGGAGCCAGCCGGAACGCCGTTCCTGTGTGTTCTTGCCCCAACATAGCCCTGTGTATTCATCACCTCACATTGCAACAGGAGCTGCATCCCAAAGAAACTGTAAGGAGGGGGACAGGTCAAATATTATTCTAAAAATGTTTACTCAGAAGTAAGTCCCATTGGACTCAATGGGATTTTGGACATGTGTTTGGGACTGCCACCCTCAAGTAACAACTTGAATCCTCTTGCATAAATCCTGGGCATGGGCAGCACCCTTTTAAAAATGCACTGGCTTCTGTTCTTTTTCTTCTTCTTTTCTGAATGACATTATTTCCTCAACCTAGTACGTGATTTGGGGTGAGGTCAGTGGTGGGATCTTCCATATAGTTCCTTTTTTTAATGCTCCCATCTTCAAAGGCAAAGTGGGGAGCACTGA
The DNA here is from genome assembly GCA_029375565.1 of Gekko gecko. Classification (NCBI taxonomy): domain Eukaryota; kingdom Metazoa; phylum Chordata; class Lepidosauria; order Squamata; family Gekkonidae; genus Gekko; species Gekko gecko. The sequence goes on along the minus strand of JAPDNY010000013.1, from coordinate 62,922,137 downwards.
GCTAAAGGGCATCTCCTTGAGTTGGGATTCCTTCCCTACAGAGATTGGTTTGTCACTGAGTCTATTAAATTTCAGGGGCTGAGATAAAGTGATTTTTCCTCTCTCAAGACATCTGGTTGACTGATGTTGGCGTTTTAGTTTTAGTTTTAATTTGCTCTCCTCCATGTTTAATCACATGGAATGGTTTCTGTGCGTATGAATTGACTGGATTTTTTTGCTAGCTCTGTTCTTAATACTATGAGATGTTTTTAACTCGGCACTTTCTTGAAAAATAGGTCAAAACTGGCTATTTTATTTCTTTACATGATGTTTGATGTTACTTCTACGGAGTCACATTTTAACACTGTATTATAGACTACCTCCCATTTTTATATAGACGTAATGATAATTGTGTGCCCTTAAGTCAGACAACCAGCTCATAGCAACCCCAGGGCCGAGGGGTTTTGCCATTTCCTTCCTCTGCTTAGCAACCCATCTTTCTTGCTGGTCTCCCATTCAAATATTAGCCAGGGCCAACCCTGCTTAGTTTCTAAGCTCTAATGATATTGGGCTAGTCAGAGCTAATCGGTAGGGTTGCCAGTTCCAGGTTGGGAAATACCTGGAGATTTGGGGGGTGGAGCCTGAGGAAGGCAGGGTTTGGGGTGGGGAGGGACTTCAGTGGGATATAATGCCATAGAGTCCACCCTCCAAAGCAGCCATTTTTTCCAGGTGAACTGAGCTCTGTCTCCTGGAGATCAGTTGTAATCCCAGGAGATAGTACAGAGTAAATTGTTAATAAGTAAAGTAAAACCAATCCAGATTTTTCATGCAATCGTATCTAGGGTTACTCTATTGATCTCCATAGGTCTTAGACTAGAGTAACTCAGCATGGCATTGCACAGTAGAAGATCAGCAAGATTCGAAGGCCTGCTGTCAAGGTTGATGGGTCTTCCTCTGTAGCTTTAGTAGGAGAGTGCCCATCCAGTAGCAGATTAACCATGAAGCAGACTAAGCACGTGCTTAGGGCACCAGGGCCAAGGGGGGCACCACAAAGTTGGGAAAAGGGCGAAAAGAAAAAAAAATGAAGATTTGTAAAAAAAAAAAATAATGATAAAACTAGTGCAAATTGATCATGGTGCACCCTAGATAGGTGCACCCTATTTTCTATTTTTTGTTGGCGAGGTGCAGTGTCATAGGCTATGTTTAAAAGTAAAATGCATGTGTTTAAAAGTAAAATGATGGAGCTAAATTCAGTTGTCATGACAGTCATTTCAATGAGGGGGTCACCAAGACTGGTCAATGCTTAGGGCACCAGTGAGCCTTAATCCACCCCTGCGCCCATCCACCCCCTTAGTTGTGTGCCATCGCCTAAAATGCTGGCTGGAGGAAAGGGGGTGTGAATGGGAGTGTGCACTGGCATTGTGCTGGCACACTGGCAGCACAATCAGTGAAAACTTGAAGTGACGCCATGGGACACTCTAGGATTTGCATAACTCTATGGTAAAGCCACAGATAAGAGTTCTTCTGGCTTTCATTGGCAGTGACAAAGCATGCTGGTGTGATGCTGGCGTGCCAGTCGCCAGTCCCCAGCCCCTAAATGTTCTCAGGGATTGCTGATTGCAACCTGGCAACCCCGCCGGCTGTTGGATATACTTAAGATTATATTGCAAAAGAGGCAGGCAGCACATTTTGAAAAAGCTTTTGTTAACGGTTGTGTTTTATACCTTCATAATAAAAAGAGCAATGTTAGCAGAGTTCAATCAATCATTTTCTCCTCTTTATTAACAATGCAGAGAGATTTTTGCCATGGGCTTGCACGGCTGGTGCACAAGATTATTTAATTATTTTATAACAATTGTAATACACTGCATAGTAGAGACGGTTCTGAATTTGTTCTGCATGCCGCTGCAATCCCCATTTTTATTTGGCTTTTCCCTTCTGCAAATTAAGCCTGTGATTCTTTATATGTTGTGCCGTTTTCTGTTTCCTTGCACTGATTTTCAGCCCATATGACTATGTCAACATTACTTATGTCAATAAATCAGCATTATATGTTGTCTGTAAAGCCTACATATGAATGACATAAGGACAAGTGGTAGGGATGCCATCCTCCAGGTGGGTCCTGGGGATCCCCTGGAATTACGACCCATCTTCAGACTACAGAGATCAATTCCCCTGGAGACAATGGATGCTTTGGAGGGTGGGCTCTATGGCTTTGTTCCCCACTGAGGTCCCTGTCCTCCCCAGGCTTCTGCCCTGAATCTCCAGGAGTTTCCCACCCGGAGATGGCAACCCTACCCCCCATCCCTCACCAATGGCCAGGGGGACCTGGCAACCCTATGCCAACCTCCCAGTGGAGCCTGAAGGTCTCCCAGAATTTGTGGACTAGTGCCAATTCTGTGGCATCATAACCCTGCTGAAGTCTTTCCCCTCCCTAAACCACCTCTCTGGCTCCATCCCCAAATCTCCAGAAACTCCCCAATCCAGAGTTGGCTACCCTAGCTGTATGCATTGTGTATAAAAAACAACAACCCGTGTAGAAAATCTGAGGAGTGAAACCACTGAGGGCAAGAAACAAAATGGCCCGAGAGAGGCCAGGTTGGCTGCTACCAGAACCAGGGCCTTTTCAGTGGTGGCTCCATACTGGTGGAATGAGCTCCCGGAGAACGTCAGGGCCCTGCGGGACCTTCTGCAGTTCCGCAGGGCCTGTAAAACGGAGCTCTTCCACCAGGCCTTCGTTTAGGAGCCGCCACTGATCAAATGTACCATCGTGCTGGAGGGGGCAGCAGTGGGAGGGCTTCTGGTGTCCTGGCCCCACTGCTGGACCTCCTGATGGCACCTGGTATATTTTGGCCGCTGTGTGACAGAGTGTTGGACTAGATGGGCCATTGGCCTGATTCAACATTGGCTTCTCTTATGTTCTTATGTTCTTATGAAATACGCTATGGCCTCATGAATACCATATGGATATTGCCGCAGGTGAGGGGAATGTCAGCTTGTGCAGTTTGTCTAGTACTGTCAGTTTTTAGGATGCTAGGTAGGATTGTTTATGTATATTTTCGTGTATTTTATCACATTGTTGTTTTATTGACTGAATGTTGTTAGCCGCCTTGAGCCAACTTTCGGCAAGGCGGGGTATAAATGGAAAATAATAAATAAATAAATAAATTTTGTATTTATTTATTTCGGCTTCCATGACCAAAAGTCTTAAGCACGCTTATAAAAGAATACGTTACATGATTATACGTCGGAGGATGTTTAAAACAGTGAACGTTCGTAAAATCAATGGAATGCAAGGTAATGCGTTGCTTTACAGGAATTACCATAAGCATATCAGAATACGTTATCCACATCAGAATATTACACGGCACAAAGACTCAAAACAGGTAAACACAGCATAAAATCCTTGAACAGATGTGAACTCAGAAAAATTTAATTTTCCCCCTTTCTCCTTCTTTTTTATTTATCACCAAGGCCAGAAACATGGCTACAAATTTAGTGACTATATCAGTGTTTTTCAACCACTGTGCCGTGGCACACTAGTGTGCCGTGAGATATTGTCTGGTGTGCCGTGGGAAAAATTCCAATTTCATTTGTAACATATGAACAATTATAAAATAAAGTATTATTATTTCATAATAAAGTAATTATAAAATAATTTCTTTGTGTTTATTTGATTCCTATTCAAGAGAATTACTTTATATATAGTCAATATAGGCACAGAGTTAATTTTTTTTAACATTTTCTAATGGTGGTGTGCCTCGTGATTTTTTTCATGAAAAAAGTGTGCCTTTGCACAAAAAGGTTGAAAAACACTGGACTATATTATCAACTTTGTCAGACAGGAGAACAGAAATCGACCATGGAAGGGAGGGGAGCTTTTCTTTCGCCAAAATGGGTATGATGTACTTCTGCCTCTCCAAATTCCATTTGGGGCAGGCTAGCAATATGTGGTCCATCGTCTCCACTGAACCTTGATTAAATAAATAAATAAACCACCCGTTCATCCGTGATAGCGATGAATGAGTGAGTGGGCCAGAGATATAGAGCTGTACCGGTGGATTTATTGCATATGATTTGAATCACAGAACAAGTGGGAAATCTTCCTCTTTATCCTTTCTTCTGTGCAGAAGCGAATCTGTAAAACTACGGGAGTGGGTAAATTTCCATGGAACTGTGGATGCACGTGCTATAGAAAATATAGCCGCTGATTCTGAAACTATTGTATGGGAGTACAGTCTATTTTTCTTTTTCTTTTAAGTCTTACGTTGCATGAATAGCTGTCAATAAGAGATGAACCTTTGCTCTCTGTCTCTTGCGTCTCCTCCACTCGCGATGAAATCCAATCAAAGGAGCCTTCTCAGAGGTGGGAATTAGCTTGCTATGAGCTTGGTGGCGGTTTAGTCTCCCAGCCGCAGGTTGCCTTCAGTTGCTCTCGCACCAATTAACAACTATGATTTGATGCCGTACCAAGAGCAGTTTGGAGCAACTTAACTTCGTTCTAGCTTCTCCGTAACCTTCCTGCACGCCCCACGGATGTGGCATATTCCTTCTTCAGCAGGGTAAGAAGCACTTTCCAAAACAACAGCATATGTCAAAACAGCAGTATCTGGCATTCCTGGGCAGGGATCCGATCGGGATGGCAGCGTCCCCAGCCGTGGACTTAAATCGCTTTGTGTGGCAAAGCTACTTGTCGGAGAGGAAAGGGGGAAACTTCAGAGGTGGTTGCTGAGAGAGATGACTCTTCCCTGCTGGATGAAGAATGCAATTGTTGGATCACTGTTTTATTTGGTTTTTCCCCTGTGGTTTTTTGTGCTTTTTTGCCCGTGGCCAACAATTTGGCACCATATACGGAACCATTGTGGATGCAAAATGTGAGGTGCTGGGTTCCAGCAACTGGCTCCTCAGTCCCATTGCTACAGTTAGAGATGAGTGAATGTTCCCTTTTTCATTTATTTTCATATGTATTTATATTTGGGTTTGGATCTCTCCTTTTCACTGTTGGTTTTATAAATGTATGTTGTACAGCTTTGATACACTCATTTGATTAGGGTGGCCTGGCATCTGGTGGGAGCTGGGAGCTGGTGGGTAATTCCTGCAGGGGGGCAGTGATCATTGCCACCACATGATGATGTCACTTCCTGCATGATGATTGTCACGGGCTGGGGTGCCAGTCCAAGGGAGTCCAGGACAGGCCAAGGTCAGGAGCCAAGAAGACAGGGTAAAGGCCAAAGCCAAGCCGTAGTCAGGAGCCAGGAACACAGAGCCAAGTCCAAAATCACTAACCAGAAGCGTAGTCCCTATGCCAAGCTGGGGTCAGGAGCCAGGAACTCAGAGCCAAGTCCAAAGCCAGGAGGCCCGAAGGTCTAGGTGCAAGAGCCGAGCTGAAGTAGATGCAAGTAGCATGAAGCTGACATGTTGCTTCCATGAAGAGTACCGCCCAGAGTTTGGAGTTAAATGCTGCTACCAATTAGCCAGCTGCACAATCGCCCAGGCTCCTTTTAGAACTCTGGGCTGGCCGAGTGTCTTCCCTGTAGCCTGGCCTCTCATCACCTGGTTGCTAAGTTTTGCCACAGTTGTTCCCTTAAATGAGTCACACGTGAATCAGGAGGACTTTCAGCTTGCAGTTCTTCCCCCTTATCTGGACTGGGTGTGAAGACTGCTGTAACAGGCAACTGCCAGCTATCCTCCTTTGCTGCTTCAGAGGGGCCAGCTGCGGTTTCTGCAAGCTCTGGCAGCTCTTCCTCATCCACACCCATGACAATGATAGAGTTTTGCGGCGAGTGTTAGAGCACTGCCCAGAGCAATGGTGGCACTTCTGGGTCACGCTGGAAGTGATGTCATCAAGCAGGTTTTGGGGTGAGTGCTAGACAGTTGCCTCAGCACAATGCTGGTGCTTCTGGGTCATGCCACAAGTGACGTCATTGCACGGCAACAACAATCACTGCCTCCCCCAGTTGGCCAGCCTGCTTCCCAGGGTCAACTAGCTAAGTATTGGCTGACAACAGCCAAACTTGCAAGGAGTTTGTCCACCGTTAGCAGGCACCTGGCAAGCCTATTGTATATTATATGTTCATATAATGTATATCACTTAGAATATACCACTGGTATATAATGATGACTTATTGATGCACACATAATGTGGGAAGCTTGCACAAACAAAGCAGTGAGGAAATAAATTGTGGGTTCAGTTTGCTTAAGGGAGGGGCAACATGGAAACTGGATTGAGGAGTCTAAATAGCAGGGATGAGAATTCACCCTTCCTTGCCTTTACTAGTAATGTTATTTTCATCACCAATTTTGGGGCTAAGCAAGCAGGACAATGTAACACCCAAGGGGGTTAGATGAAGTGAACCTAGATTTCTACAGCAAAGGAAGGCAGTGGAGGGGAGAAAACACAGAGGAACAGCAAAAATGGTGACAGGCCTCATGGGACTGAACGGAGATATGTGTGAAACACCCACTGAAAGATTTCATTGACTACAGGGCTTTTATCTTCTTTCAGAATCACTGCAGACCCGCCTGCCACACTTATTTTAAACACATCAGATGGAATTTAGTGGCAATTTACAGACGCGTGGGACCCTCCCACTGAAATTCCTCCACTAAACTGGTTATTAAAATGCTTTTACTCTCCTTCATTCTCAGCTGACACTTTATTCTGAAGCAGAATCTTCCAACTTGGGTTTGGTGTTCCACCTTACACCAAAATTATGTAGGGATAACCATTAGTAGTGGTGAGATCTCCTGTCCAGATTCAGAATGTCCGCCCATGAAACAAGCTAATTGGGAATCTGTTCAGAGCAGGCCCAAATTAGTTCACCTTTAAGAACTTCAGGAATCATGATTATGACACCGGGAGCATGAAGAGGCCTCTCAACATCTTGTGGATTAAAACCTGGTTAATTAACAGGAAACAGAGAGTGAGTATAAATGGACAGTTTTCACAGTGGAAGGTGGTAACTTTTTCGTTAATGATCTGGACTGGAGTTAGGAGTAATCAGTGAAGTGGTGAAATTTGTGGATGGCACTAATTTGTTCAGGACAGTGAGGACCCGGGAGGACTGTGAGGCGCTACAGAGGGATCTGTCAAGGCTGGGCAAATGGCGTCAATGTGGCAAATGAGATTCAATGTGGGCAACAGCAAAGTGATACACATTGGAGCCAAAAATCTCAACTATAAATATACACTGGTGGGATCTGAACTGGTGGTAACTGGAGAGAGATCTTGGAGTCATGGTAGATGTTGACTGAAGATGTTGATTCAGTGTGCAACTGCAATAAAAAGGGAAAATGCTATGCTGGGGATTATTAGGAAGGGGAAGAAGAAGAAGAAGAGTTTGGATTTATACCCCGCCCTTCACTGCCCAAAGGCATCTCAGAGCGGCTTACAAATTCCTTTCCCTTCCCCTCCCCACAACAGACACCCTGTGAGGTAGGTGGGGCTGAGAGAACTTCTGACAGAAACTGTCCTTGAGAGAGCAGCTGTGCCAGAGCTTGTGACTGGCCCAAGGTCACATCAGCAGGTGCAAGTGGAGGAGTGGAGAATCAAACCCGGTTCTCCCAGATAAGAGTCCGCGCACTTAACCACTACACCAAACTGGCTCTGAAAACAAATCAGCCAGTATCATAATGCCCCTGTATAAATCTATGGTGCGGCCTCATTTGGAATAGTGTGTACAATTCGGGTCACCACACCTCAAAAAAGATATTATAGCACTGGGAAAAGGTGCAGAAAAGGGCAACTAATAAGAGGATGGAACACTTTCCCTATGAAGAAAGGTTAAAGAGGTTAGGGCTCTTTAGCTTGGAGAAACAACGACTGAAGGATGACGTGATAAAGCTTTACAAAATTATGCATGGGATAGAGAAGGTAGAGAAAGAAGTGCTTTTCTCCCTTTCTCACAATACAAGAAATTGTGGGCACTCTATGAAATTAATGAGCAGGAGGCTTAGAACAGATAAAAGGAAGTACTTCTTCACCCAAAGAGTCATTAACACGTGGAATTCACTGCCACAGGACATACAGACAGCTTCAAGAGGGGATTTGATAAACCCATGGAGCAGAAGGTCCATGAGTGGCTATGAGCCACAAGGTATAGATGGAACACTCTGTCTGGAGCTGTGATGCTCTGTATTCATGGTCCTTGGGGGCAACAGTGGGAGGGCTTCTGGAGTTCTGGCCCCACTGGTGGATCTCCTGATGACACCTGGCTTTTTGGCCACTGTGTGACACAGAGTGTGGACTGGATGGGCCACTGGCCTGTTCCAACATGGCCTCTCTTATGTTGTTATGTTTTGATGATGCCAAGTCTGCCACTATGGTAGATGACCTCCCAGCAAACCTGTGCATTGCCTGTTGTGCTGAAAGGCTGCATAAGAAACAATGGTGGAACGTGGCAGGCAGTCTGGTATTGTGACAGTGTGCAATGTCACTTCTGGCGAAAACCAGTAGTGGCATCATAGGGGTGTCACAGTAGGATTTGCCAAAAACTGTGTTGTTTAACCCCCATCTAGGATTTGCCAGAAGTGACATTGCACGCCAGCATGCTTCTGTGACGTCTGTCCCCAACTCTAAAAAATCCTTCCAGGGGTGCTGGGCTGTGGCCTGGCATCCCTTTCCCCTTCCCCCCCCCAACGTTTCAGCAGCAGCAGCAACTGGAAGGGGAGCATTAAAGGGAAACCCCCTTCACGAGACCCTAAAACCTGGCTTTGAGCATGATTGTGGTTTAAAGATCTCTGGGAATTGTAGTTTCTAGTGCTTCTGGGTTCATATTAGCCAAGCCAAGCTTGAAAGGTTCTGTGGCTCAGATCATACCAAACTTGGTATCTGAATACTGAGCAGAGATGAACATTGGACGGTTTCCAGCTCCTTACTTCCAAAACTCAGCACCGTCTGTGAAATGTACTGGGTTTAGAAACGTTGAGTGATCAGCTCGTGGTTTATTAAGTGATTCAGCTGTGAGAACAGAGACAAAGACCCCTGGCCGAAGCCAGGTTTTATACCCCAGAAAGACACACCCCAAAACACACCCCACTCCCGTGATAGGTTGTTTACACTAGGCTACCTTTCCAGGTAACCCTATTGGGCTGTTCTAGGATCCCCACATTCCTACTGGTACACTCTGAGGATCCAAGCCTTCTTTTGTTATGAATCTCAGGCTCAGTACAGTACACCCCTCCTGATCTGGAAGGGGTCATAATTCCAAGGATTTTTTGCTTACACCCTGGCCTCAGACAGTTCCCTCCTTTGTTCAAGGCTACTAACTTTTGAGTTTAATAAAAGTATGCCCCCTCCCAGAGGACGCTGGGGCCTTCAAACCTGGCTAGTGAGGGGTCAGAGTCTGGAGAAATCTGGTGGGTCACTGTGAGATCCTGGCAGAATCTGAAAAAAATTATATACTTGTGAAGTCTATTGCACTGTTTATCGGGTATATATCACTATATTGCCCTCTGCTTTGGAAATCCATTCTCTGTATTGTTTGTGATCTGTCATATCTTATACGGGTTTGGGGTTGGACTGTTTTCTGATTTTTTAAATCCTAGTCCTGTTGTATTGTTTATTGAATGTTTTTATATCTTGTCATCCACCTTGGGTCTCAGCCGAAAAGCTGGGCTATAAACAATTACTTGAAGAGAAGAAGAAGAAGAGATTGGATTTATACCCCACCCTTCACTATCCGAAGGAATCTCAGAGCAGCTGACAATCTCCTTTCCCTTCCACTCCCCAAAACAGACACCCTGTGAGGTAGGTGGGGCTGAGAGAGCTCTTTTGAGAACTGCTCATGAGAGAACAGCTCTGAAAGAACTTGTGATTGGCCCAAGGCCACACCTGTAGCTGCATGTGGAGGAATGGGGAATCAAACCCGGTTTTGTGTAGTGGTTAAGTGCACGGACTCTAATCTGGGAGAAACGGGTTTAATTCCCCACTCCTCCACTTGCACCTGCTTGATGACCTTGGGTAAGCCGTAGTTCTGGCACAGCTGTTCTTGAAAACAGCAGTTTCTGTCGGAGCTCTCTCAGACCCACCTACCTCACAGGGAGTCTGTTGTGGGGAGAAGAAGTTTGTAAACCACTCTGAGACTCCTTTGTGTAGTGAAGTGTGGGGTATAAATCCAATCTCTTCTCTTCTCTTCTTCTCCCAGATTAGACTCCACGCTCCTAATCAGTATATCAAACTGGCTTGACCAGAGCTGAGTCTTAGTGGTGAGACCAGTAGAACCTTTACCGTCCAGCCTAATTTCTGATGGTCCCGTCTGGACTCACCCTCTTTTTTTCCTAGCCAGGCAGCTGCAAAATAACATCAATACAAATAAATACACGCCTGTCTCCAAATAGCAGGAGTGGAGCTATTTGAGAAGAGGTAATTGTTTTATTCACATTTATTATTAGCAGTGGCAGATTTGGAGGCGGCATGATTCATGACCGGACCCCGTGTGTGTGAGAAATATGAGCTTGTAACCTGGCATTTTTTCTTCCCTTGCCTCCGGCTAATTATTGATAAGGACAGCCAGCTGATTAGGACTAACACCAGACAGCCTTGGAGGTGTCCGGGCCCTAATTGGCGGTGGCAAGGTGTTTCTCCCTCTGCTGGAGCCATAGTTGGTGCTGACAGGTCACTGCTGGGTCTCATCACACCTGGTGGAAGCTGAAGGTGATGAGGCATGGCTCCGCAGGCATGGGGGGGGGCTCTGGGTGGGAGGCTGCACTCCTTTTCTGGGAGCATTTAACCAAGGACTGTGCAGCTCCCCAAATGGACGGCTAGCGTTCCAGGCTGGACAAAAATGTGCAGTTAAAGAAAAAAAAAGTCTCGGGAATTTTTGTTGTCCAGGTGCAAAGCTGGCTTATCCTTCCATAACTGGGATTGTAGCATGCCGGTCTGACAGCTGGCACAGTGTCATGGCAACAAAGGAGACCCTGAAAGTTCTGCACTGACAGCTCTGCTAGAGGCGCTGTGAATTTCACATCAAACGTGTTCGGCAGTCGAATTTTCCGTGTTTGAGTGAGATGACCAGGTAGGAGCTGATCACCCGGTCAGTTTGGTTGCATTAATGACCTGCCGAGCAGGGGGGGTTACCCCTCAAATTGTACATGTGCAAGCTGTCACTGACCCAAACAGATTGCAAGCCATTAATTAAGGATTACATAGACAAACATCAAAGGGTAAGAGGGCTTTTTTCTTTTTTTACACACAGCATTTATTTATGACTGATTTATATAAATTGGAACATTTAACTATTTATCCACATCCACACTGTGAGCTGTCATCTTGATTTCCCCCTTGCTGTGCCACTGGAGGGCTTTTAATTTTTTAAATCAGTGATTAGTATTGCAGGAATGAAAACTAGTGTTCTAAAGAGCTATTGTACCAACCTCTGAAGTCCTAGAATTCATTTTTAAAATAAAAAGTATCTGGCCCTTTTGTATACTGAGTTATGAAGGGGAAATGTCCTGTCTGCACTTTCTCCATTATAACTAAGCAATGAAAATGTCTGATTTGAAATGGGGCTGCCACCTGTTCTCGGTGTTCTCCTTCCTTCTCACCCAACAAACATTATCTTCCTGAAGGAGTGGCTTGCTATTATAATTCCCATCTTCCCTAGCAATCGGTTTCTGCTGGAGTGGATAAATTCAGGTCAGTAGCCATGTTGGTCTGATGCAGCAGAGCAAAGTTTGAGTCCAGGGGCACCTTTAAGACTAACAAAGTTTTATTCAAGGGATAAGCTTTCGTGTGCACACACACTGTACCTGAAGAAGTATGCTTGCACATGGAAGCTTATGCCTTGAATAAAACTTTGTTGGTCTTAAAAGTGCCACTGGACTCAAACTTTGTTCTGCTGGAGTAGATAGTGACTGAAGTTTTCCTGTCCTCCCAAATCAGTTGGGGAGAATTAGAAAACTGCCATTCCCTGGCAGTGAGTGATGGCTGGGGTTGCGCGGGAATTATGATAGCAAGCTTAACACACTCTTCCCTGCTATTAGTTACTGTCTCTTCCTTCACAAATGTAATGAACGGACAAGAAAAGATGTAGGTTTGGGTTATTTTACAAGCATATCTTTTGAGCATTCATACAAGTGCTGAAACTTTGAGTGGTCAACAGTGATGCTAACAAAACTCATGGTTTTTTTCTTTTTCCAAGCAGATCTCGGTGTACATGCACATTGGCATGTGTGTGTGTGCTCATTACTGTTCAGTGATTTGCTTAGGCAAGTAATATAAGGGACACACTGGCTTACCTTGTCTGAGACGTTTACTGCCTACCTTGTAGGGAAGTTATGAATGAAGCTCGAAAACATGTTACTTTAATACTGGTAGTAATGGTGTTCGAGGCTGCTGTACGCATAGTCCCTTCAGCTTAGGGAAAGTGAACGGGGCATTATATTCAGGTTTTTCCTGTTATTTGAGAAGCTTTGCAATTAAAGAACTCTTAGCCAGTCGGATGACTTTTTTCGTTTCATCAATTGATTAAATCTGCTTAATGCTGGAGGGGGGCGGGAATGGTGCTTAGGGAAGAAGGACAGTTTGTTTTTCAATGTCATTCAGTGAACCTACCTCACAAGGTTGTTGTGAGGACAAAATGGAGGATAGGAGAATTATGTAAGCTGCATTGGATCCCATTGGGAAGAAAGGTGAGGTTTAAATGGATTGAAGAAATAAATAAATGGTACACATCCCCGCTGGAACCATCTAAGAAGAGGCATTCCCTTGCGGGCAAAAAGCGGACCCCCTCTTCTGAAATGACACAAACCATATTTTATTTTATTTTATTATTTTATACGTACTTGCATTAAAGAAATTGTTAATTATTTGCGTGATTAATCAGAAGCGATTTTAATTGATCAAAAGTGTCTTTTTAAAAAAATCAGTTAGTTCAATTTAACAAAACATTGTAGTCTTCATTATCATCATTATCACTGAGAGAAGTGGCATTTAGTGCAAATTTAGACAGGAGGGGAGGGAGGAGGAAGGGAGGGCAGGAAGGGATGAGCCAGTGTTCAGCTCTTGTGGCCCTTTCCTATATGCCCAAGGCAGTGCCACTTGGAGATCAGGAGATCAGACTGGCCAAGGTATCCTGGAGTCTTTTTCGCCTTCCTCTAGTCATAGAGCAGGGCTCACTGTATGTGTGTGGGGGGGTAGCTGTGAATTTCCTGCACTGTGCAGGGAGTTGGACTAGATGACCCTTGGGGTCCCTTCCAGCTATATAGTTGAGTTCTGCCAAGCACTTTGCAAATAGATTTGCAGAAGATTGTCTTGCCCACTTTAAAAAAAAATGTTTACTTGTAATTCAACAAATGCCTATCATATTTAGTGCAAAGGAAGATGACCCTGAATGTGGGACACCTCCCAGTGGCTATCCACAAAGGTTTTTATGACTCCACATGACTGTAATTTGTATGTGAATTTAAGATGGCTCTCTCTCCTTCTCGGTAGGTGGAAAATAATTTGCTAGTCTTCCTTTCAGGTACACAGGGGTCACTGTGGCTTGTTCTTTCAGTTTATCAAAGTTTCCTTGCTTAGTCTTTTTGAAAGAATTCTTACCTGCTGGGGTGATCACTGGCATGTGGGTGGGTGGAGCTGGGTCTGGCTAGGTTCTGCAGTACCCTAGATAATTTTGCTGCTGACGCGTTTCTTTATTTTAATGTCTCTTGTTAAATATGATTCCATAGGGACAAAGTGAATAACGTGATTGCCTAGACCTTTTTGAACCTGTGGGCACATTTTGAAACTTGACATGGCATGCTGGGCACGGCAACAAAATGGCTGCCACAGCTTTGGGTGAGTGACTCAGCATGGCTGGACATTGGGGGTCTGCATCACTCTAGGTGTGTATAGATGCTGTCTCCTTGAACGGGATGCCTCTCTTTGTCTTAACCTGGGAGCTGCCCTCTGCCCTCTCCTCTCTCACTTACTTTGTCTTCTCACTATCTTCACATGGCCTTCCATGGGGATACATGTCTCTGCAGGCCAATTTGGTGTAATGGTTAGGGGCATGGACTCGAATCTGGGAGAACTGTGTTTGATTCCCCACTCCTTCACATGCAACTGCTAGTGTGACCTTGGGTCAGTCATACATTCTTTCAGAGCTGTTCTCTCAAGGGCAGTTCTCTAGAGAGCTCTCTCAGACCCACCTACCTCACAGGGTGTCTGTTGTGGGGAGGGGAAGAGTAAGCTGCTCTGAGACTCCTTCGGGTAATGAAAGGCGGAGTATGAATCCAATCTCTTCTTCTTCTCTTCTCTTCTTCGGTAGAGACAATGCCCTCATACTCCCCCACACATGATGCCAGACAAGCTGGCCATTTGTGTTAGGGAAAGTACTTTTTAGATTACATTTCTTTGTCTTCTTTTGACTGCAACCCGAATGTGAACAGGATCGACTTGAATAAATTGTAAGCTTACCATTTTTGCAATATACTTCTTGGGAGATTTATTTATTGCACTCAGTACCACACTTGTATGACTGGGCAAAACTCTGCTTTATTAACCAGCTATCCCAATATGCTTAACTTCAGCAACGCAGTGCAGATCCTTTAACATTCTAAAAAATTTGCACAGCCAATCAAATCTCCAGTAGTCAGTCAGGAGCCTTGCTGGGCAGTCTTACCTGACTCTTCCCACTTCCTAAAAACACTCAGCAAGTGCCAGAAAAGGTGTCCGTGGGTGGCACAGGTACCACTAGGGTTGCCAGCCTCCAGGTGGGGCCTGGGGATCTCCCACTTTTACAACTGATCCCCAGGTGACAGAGATCAGCTCCCCTGGAGAAAATGGCTGCTTTGAAGGGTGGACTCTATGGCATTGTATCATGCTGAAGCCCCTCCCTTCCCCTCCCCAAACCCCACCCTCTCCTGGGTCCACCCCCAAAGTCTCCAAGTATTTTCCAACACAGACCTGGCAACCCTAGGTACCACATGGCCTAGACTTTTTCAAAACACTTGGCATTAACACAAGTAGGATCTAGAGTTGACCTCAACACAGCTAGCTAACAGACCAAGGCTGCAATCATACACACAATTAGACCCAACACAGGCACGAATGCTGGGTGGATTTAAAGGGCATGATCAGACAACAACATCTAGGAGGTGCCCCTCAGCCATCAGCAACCCATTCTGCTCTGCCACAGAAGCGGAGTTAAAAGACACCAGGGAAACTCCAGTAGTAAACGGGTTGTGATGGGTCACAGATGGACTTTCTCCTGTCTTATTGCTCCAGCGCGCTCTCATGGCATCGGGATGGTCTGATCAGGCCATCCTGACTCCGTGCTGTTGTTTTTCCCCCCTTCATAGTATGCATATCATCACAAACTCCATAGGGAGCCTTCAGTGTGGAGGTGTGGTTCATCAATTCCTTGTTTAAGCACGTGGGAAACAAACGGCACAAACAAAAAGAGAGACTCACCCACAGTTGCGTCTAATCACACACTGACGGGCGGCGCCCGCAGTTTCAAAGGGAGGTGTGATCTTGCAACTGCAGGTCAAATTCCTCTGGAGGAAATAGCCTCTCCCCCCCCCCATGTTTTATCTGGCACGTTTGACTGCACCCCAAGTGTTTTTGGCACCCCTAAAGCCAAGGTGCTTGAGCCAAGCCTAAAGTTTCCGAGCAAACATCCTTCACTTCAAAAGTAGAACAAAAAGCACAAAAGAGGAACACAGTACCAGACAACCTGTAAGAAGCAAGTTTTCTCCCAGCTTGAATGCCAAACCTTTTTGGAGCCTGGAGAAAACTGGAAGCAAAACAAACCAAGCCATGTATAATTACTGGCAGTGTTTTCTTTTAAAGATTTCATATAGGCAGGTGCAAAAGGAACATAAAAGGAAAGGGAAACCTTTAAGATAGCCTTCGAAATCGACAGATCTTCATCTCCAGTCTCTCCCCAGCGGGATGCGATACATATCTTTCTTTGTCTTTTCTGACCAGAGAAGAGGAAGAGGATGACCATGGAGGGGTTTTCAGCAAGAAAGAGAGAAGGGGAGCAAGTCTCCTGCCACCTCGAGTAAGTTTTCCAAACTTGGTGGTTTGACAAGTATCTGAAGAGTTCTCTCGGACATGCACCCAGCAGTGTTTTCACCAGCACGTCTGGGGGGATCAGTTGCACATCTGATGTGCATCGAAAATGTAGGAACTGGGTTTGTGGCTGATGTAAAATAGGCACTGCAGTTCATTGCAGTAGCTGGAACAGTCATGTCACTGCCATCTTCGCAGTGTTGCGTTAGTGCTGAATTATCCTTTACCTTGTAGCGGTGTCATGACAGTCTTGGCCGGCCTGTCATTTGGCATTGTCATGTCAATACTGTGGATGTAGAGAATCATCATAGCCTGTGCATGGCTGTCTGTCATAGACGTCATTAAAATGTAGACAACAAACCTACTGGAATTTGCATTAGGTTTTGTAACATTAGCTTTGAGCCCTATTTTTCTTTAAAAAAACACCAGCATCTATTCTAAAATCTAGAGTTGACATAGCTTATAAAAACAAAAGTTAGAAATAAGGGTATCTTTTGGCTATTGGAAGGGCTATGCAAGGGATTGTGGGATCTATGTGGACAAAAGGCACAAGGAATCAGGATTGTATTAGGAGAAGAAATGGGCAAGGTCAAATGGGAAAGTTGGTAGGAGCTACCCAATATGTATTCTTCTGTTTTTTATACCATTTTCTTTCCCAGTTGAGCAAAATGTGCATTACATTGTAATGATTGTTAGCAAGAACTTGAAGATTACAAAAACCATGTTGCAGTGTGATTGCAAATGCGCCAGATATGTGTTGTAACTTCCAGGAGATTTAAGTTTGTGAAGAGTTGATGATGTTGAAGGAATGACTCCAAAAATGGAACTACGGAGATCCCCTGCTTGGGTTAGGAGAATTCTGCCCCAGAGTTGTGGATGTATAAATACAATACACACAATTTATGCACCAATCCCCTTGTGCTATATTCCGCATATCTCTCCAGACACTGTTTCTCTGCTTTTGAATTCCCTGCTTTTGAATTAAGACATAGACCTGGAAACACTAGAGCCTTCTGTGTCGACTTTCTCTTAGAATGAAGTCAAACAAAGTTTAAAGCTTCCCATTTAACATACAAAACCAGGCACTAAACTCCCAGGATTCCTTCAGTCATCAGTGATCTCATCTAGGAGCTCTAGTGGACTTCATTAGATTCTCATTCAAAAACTGCACAGAAAGGAAATCAGAACTTTGAATCCCTCCAGACTGTGCATTCTGGTTATGACTACAAGCTGAGATAGGTCAACAGAATTCCGTGGTGCAGCTTTCCTGCAGACATCAGACTATGTGGGCACATAAGATAAGCAACTGAATGTAAGTACAGAAAGCTAACAAGTCAGGGAGACGGGACCGAGTTTATGTGTGTCATGATCCTGGATCTATAGTAGTGTGGCCTACAGGCTCCAGGGAAGCCTGTATTAGAGTGACCACAGGGTCTACATTTCCCAGGTCACCCTTTGGTCCCTGTGATTGGCTAACAGGTGATTTGGAGGGAAAACTTACACCAGCAGAGGAGTAGAGGGCGGTGCCTGGGAAGAAGGAATAAAAGGCCTTGCCCAAAAGGGGAAGAGGTTCACTCCCAGGGAGCAGGGTTGGTGTGAGACTGCCACAGAAGGAGTGGTCCCTCATCCAAAAGGGGTGAGTCAGCTTGAGACTAAAGACCTAGAGAAGGCTAGGGGCAGTATAGTCAGATGTGTTAGGACAGGGGTGTCGAACTCATTTGTTACGAGGGCTGGAGCTGACATAAATGAGACCTTTTTGGGCCGGGCCATGTGTGTCATAAAATGTAATGCCAGGTTGCGGAGCTATAAACTTTATAAAGGACACAGACAAACACAATTAAAGATTTTTTAAACTTTAAATAAAACATGCTTAAAACACTAGCACTCTTGCTATATTTTGTTTATTTAACAGTCTCTGATAACTGGCACCTTTGCTCTGCATTATTGCATCAAAATGTCTGTGCTGTTGCAATCTTGAGTATAATGTTCATGTGTGTATCTGTAAGCTGCAAACCTACTTTTGATTTAATGACATTCATTACAGAAATCTCATGCTTGGTTTTCCTAGCCTAGGACCCAAGGGAAAACATGAAATGGCTGGGCATTGCAACCTTTTATACATGAGTTGCTTCATGTGCTGGTCAAGAACATGAGAAGGCATCCTAACACAGACGGAGGGCCATGTGTTTATCAACCAAACTATAGTCTTCCCCAGAGACTACAACTTCCTACAAAGGAAATATGCTGGGTGAACTTGGTCTGGACACACAATCTCAGTCTAATCCACCTCACGGGCTTCTTGTTATTTCTCCTCTAAAACAGAGGAGAGAAAGACAGGATCATGAGGTCATGAATACAGTGAAAGGGGGACTTTGTTGGTCATAAAGGTTTTGGTATTTCTCCCATGCAATTGAGGCATCCCAGTAAAGCAACCTCTCCCTTCTTCCCTCCCTCCCTTCAGGGAGGAGCCTCAGCCAGTGGAAGGAAAGAAAGGCTTCCCTTTGTCTCCTGCATCCTGACCAGGAAGTGACCTCTGGCTGTTCCCTACCTCCCCCTGGGAGGAGGAGGGGGAGGAGGCTCCACCAGTTCTTTACCAGACTCTCTCAATTGCAGAGGAGAGGCTTGCCTATCTATCTCTCCTGTGCAATTGAGAGAGACTGGTAAAGCAAGCTGTGACATGGCAACAGCAAAAGAACTGGAAAAGGAAGTAGGAAACAGCCGGGGCCTGATCTGGCCCATGGGCCACATGTTTGACACCCATGCATTAGGGTTTCTTATTTTGCTGGTTTACCTACCTTTTCTGTGCTCATTTTTCCTACACATTATTGAATCACAGTTATTGTTAAATCTCTTTAATAAAAATAGTTTGTTACTCTGCCTGGGTCCTCACACCTCATTCAGTCACTTAGAAGGGAAACCTACTGGAAAAGGAGTGTATAAAGGGGTAGAGTGGGTGTTCTGGGCCCTCCCGAGGAGACCCATGCTAGCTATTAGAGAAGCTTTCTAGCTGCTGCCCGTGGCAATATGCAAGGGCTTTTTGATATATAGGAGCTTTCACACATGCAAACGACATGTGCTGTCTGCAGTCTGAAATGGTATGGACTGAGAAGAGGCACACTGCACAATTCAGCTGATCCTGTAACTCAGCTTCAAGGCCGCAGTCTGTTACTTGAAGAGTCCAGGACTCTTTGAGATCTGCTCTGTTCAAACATCCCCTGTTACTTCTCTCCCTCTGCGTGTCTTTCTCCTTCCATCCCTAAGCAATGGGCAACCTGCTCTTTCCCTGGTCAAAGATGCCCTGTAATTACTTAGCAGCTGTAGCATTTTTGAGCACCCGCTGGGCTTGTCTGTTCCGCTGTCGCTTTCTGCAGAAGGAGCACAAAACCACCCTGATGCGAGATGAGAATAAGGTGAAAGGGAAGGAACAGGGAAGCAGTCTGCTTGTGGGAGAAGAATGCATGTAATCTGGGTCGAAAATGAATGGGGTTGAACAGTTTCAGGGTCAGGCAGAGCACAGGTATGACCAAAAGTGGACTTCTTAAGGAGAACAAAAAGGGTGGGGGGAGCTTTTCCTTCCAAAACTGGGAAGGAAAAGTGCTCTTTTAAAATTTTATTTTCTACGCAAGTGATACCGCCCTTTTTATGAACTCCCAGTGCAAAGGTCAACGGAGGAAGTATGTCTATAAATACAAATCTAGTTTAATATATGACCTTCGGGGCGGGGGGGGGGGCTGTACAGTTTACAGATTCTGCCTTCCAATTCTTTTTGTTTCCGGAATACCGGGGGTGAGAAATGATTCAACTTTTGCAAATAAGATGTTAGAAAATGGAACTTGTTCACGATATCCATTTCCTCTCAAGTCTAGCACCTCATATGATTGCGCTGGTGATTGGTTTGCAATTTATAGCGGGCAGGGTTTCCAGGAGGCCTGCTGCCGCACTGCCGGTGCCATTCGTCGTGCTGCCTGGCCGGATGGCCACTTGGCTTGGTTCGATTGTGATTGGGTTACTGGCAGAGCTGTCATGGGTGGGCCATGCGCCATCACAGAGAATGGTTTCTTTCTTACCCCCAGCCTATATCACATTGGCTGTGCATATTTCAGGAAGATGGAGGAAGTGTCAGCCTTCATGAGATAGATTCAGGCGGGTAGCCATGTTGGTCTGAAGCAATGGAACAAAGTTTGAGTCCCTTAAGAGCAACAAAGTTTAATTCTGGGTATAGACTTTTGTCGTGCATGCATATGATGTAAGTGAATGCATTACTGAGAGTAGTTAGGAGACGGTGCACATTGGATCTGGGATCAGGTGTGCCGGCCACCTGAAAGGAACCGTTATTTCACAATTGGGACAGAAATCTCGTTCAGTGCCGACTTTGTGCCCTGGATAGTGCTGGTGGTTCCTTGTCCTCATGCTCAAAGGCTTGGCTCGAAAGCTGGGCTGGGGTAGCCGGGTGCTGAGCTTAGCAGTGCGCTCGGTGGAGTCACAAATAAGGCACGTTCACGAGTCTATCTTGCTAATTGCAGTTGAACCGTATGGGGCAGGTTGCAGACAGACTTGTGTTAATTAGTTGGGCCATTTAAGGTCATGTCTAACATACTCAGCTGCGTAGGCCTTTAGATGCGTAGGCCTCTTTTTGTTTTGTTTTTTCCTTCCTCTCCAGCCACGTGAAAAACAAAATTACAAAAGGCCATTAACTGACACACCTCGGCAACCCGTGGAGGAGACCTGCCATAATCAGATGGCACATTGAAGTGAAGTCAACATTTAGCACAGTTTATTGGTTGCCTTGCCACTTACTCTGTGCGATAAGGGTAATGCTATCTTTATTGCCGCTGTGGTGAGTGTTTCTGTTGTCCTTTGGAATCTGCACATTGACACACATGCAGCTGCATCATACTGAATCAATCCACTGGTCCATCAAGATCAGTATTTTCTCATCAGATTGGCAATGGCTCTCCAGGGTCTCAGGCAGAGGTCTTCCACATCACCTGAAGCAGGGTCAGGGCTCAGTGGCAAAGCATCTCCTTGGCATTCAGAAGGTCCCAGGTTCAATTCCTGGGATCTCCAGTTAAAGGATGATGCAAATGATGCAACAGGTGATGTGAAATATCTCTTGCCTGAGACCCTGGAGAGCTGCTGCCAGTCTGAGTAGACAATACGGACTCTGAAGGACCAAGGGTCTGATTCAGTATAAGGTAACCTCATGCAACGAACATGAAATTGAGCAAACTTCAGCGGACAGCGGAAGACAGGAGGGCCTGGCGTAATCTGGTCCATGGGGTCGCGAAGAGTCGGACTCGACTGTGCGACTGAACAACAACAACAAACCTCATGTATTCATGTATTTATGTATTCATGTCCCCTTTAACTGGAGATGATGGGGATTGAACCTGGGATCTTCTGCATGCAAAGCAGAGGCTCTTCCACTGAACCACAGCCCCTTCCAAATATTATTCCAAGCCTTTGCAGTTCCCTGCAATTATCTGTCATTATGATTCCAGCTTTACAGATTAAGAAAGAAGAAGAGAAGAGATTGGGTTTATACCCCGCCCTTCACTACCCAAAGGAGTCTCAGAGTGGCTTACAAACTCATTTCCCTTCCCCTTCCCCACGACAGACACCCTGTGAGGTAGGTGGGTCTGAGAGAGCTCTGACAGAAACTGCTCTTTTTCAAGAACAGCTATGCCAGACCTATGGCTTGCCCAAAGTCATCCAGCAGGTGCAAGTGGAGGAGTGGGGAATCAAACCCGGTTCCCCCAGATTGGAGTCTGCACACTTAACCACTGCACCAAACTGACTGGGGTTTTTGTTACTTCAAGACCATAGCTGTGGCTTTTTCTTGAGACATTTATTCTCCTAGTGCTTCCTGTGCCACGGTCTCACACTCATTTCCTCACCCCTCCCTGCCCCTCGCCTTTCCCCATGCTCCAGAGCCATAACAGCTGATATGACTTCCCTCTTCATTCTCCAAGTACCTTGAAGCACCATACTGCTACAAGGTTGTCACGTTGTGCTATATCTGGCCCTGATGTCCAGGCCTGTAGCCAGGATTTTGTAAGCCAGGGGTCATTTAAATCTCTCAGGGGGTACTAGGTAATCAAATTAAAGGAACACCCAGCTCCTTCCCTGCATCTGCCACCACTTGGAGGCCCTGGGCTGGATGGGAAGTCAGGGGGGCCTTGCCAGTAAGTCAGGGGGCCTAGCCCCGAGATGCCCCACTGTAGCTATGGGCCTGCTGATGCCTAAGCCCGCCAAATAAAATCGGGAACGTTCATTGTAGAACTGAAACTTAGGGAGGGGGGATCTTTCCTGATCTCTACAGGGATTTCTCTAGGCTCACTGAAGCCAGGGGATAAGGGGCTTCTAAAATTCATTACTGGTTTTGCGGACTTTGCAGAGAAGCTGATTACAAGTGATGAGCACCGCACTTTTCAGGACCAGCAACTGGATGCAAAAATTATTGTTCTTGCAGGTCTCGCCCCAATTTTATCCAATTTTCCAGGGAGCCCCGACAAGTTTTATACGTTCCTCTTCCTTTCAGATGACTCTAAGGAAACCACCCTTAAAGTGGCCAATTTTTGTGCTTTGGCTTCTTTAATAAGGAGGCTGCTGGTTAACTCTTTTTATTAACTACTCATGTATGGCGGAATTTAGTTTATAACGAGGTTATGATTTTTTACTGGATGTGCATATTTCCTTTTATGTGTTGCTGACTGTTCGTTATGCTATTGCTGATCTATGAGTGTAATAAAATTAAGTAAGTAAGTATTTGCCAGTGAGGAGGGGGAGATAAACAGCTTTTTGGGAGAGGACGGCAGTCGTACAAGAATGTGCTCGTGTCGTTTGGAAATTTCATGGATATCTCAGGCGTTCTGCAGAGTTTCCAGGGATATCCAGTATCACTTGGTGAAACGATGGAAAACCCCATGGAAATAAAGGGACAGGTTGGGGAGATCCTCATTGTTCTTTCATTAGATTTGTACGCACTTCAAGGCATACGGTCCCCTCCCCCCTTTGGAACTTTTTTGGGGAGGCTGTCAAGTCACAGCTGACATGGCACCCCTTCTTGGGGTTTTCAAGGCAAGGGACATTCAGAGGTGGTTGGCTATTGCCTGCCTCTGCGTCGCAACCTTGGACTTCCAAAGTGGTCTCCCATCCAAGTACTGACTAGGGCTGACCCTGCTTAGCTCCTGAGATCTGATGAGATCGGGTCAGTCTGCCACTACATAGCAACCCTGGACTTCCTAGCTGGTCTCCCATAGAAATACTAATCAGAGCCTACTTTTCTTAGCTTCTGAGATCTGCTTTTATGCATCCCTAAGCTGTGGCTTCTCCTGCTAACCTAGCAGTTCGAAAGCAAGAAATTGCAAATAGATAAATAGGTATTGCTTTGGTGGGAAGGTAACAGCGTTCTGTGTGCCTTGGCGTTTAGTCATGCCAGCCACATGACCACAGAAACGTCTTCGGACAGCACTGGCTCTTTGGCTTGGAAACGGAGATGAGCACCGCACCCCTAGAGTCGGATTCGACTGGCTTTCAAGCAAGGGAAACCTTTACCTTTACCTAAGTGGTGGCTTAGAGGTTAAGATGCTGAGCTGCAGACCGGAAGGTCTGTAGTTCGGCAGTTTGAGACCCTAGTGCCACGTGGCAGAGTGAGCTCCTGTCTCTAGCCCCAGGCCCTGCCAACCTAGCAGTTCGAAAGCAAGAAATTGCAAGTAGATAAATAGGTACCGCTTTGGTGGGAAGGTAACAGCATTCCGTGCGCTTTGGCATTTAGTCATGCCAGCCACATGACCATGGAGAAGTCTTTGGACAGCACTGGTTCTTTGGCTTGGAAACGGAGATGGGCACCACCCCCTAGCTTTCGAGCAAGGGAAACCTTTACCTTTACCATAAACAGAAACAGTTAGAGATGTGCAAAACTTCCCTACATTTTTTTTTACTGTCGAAACTGTTTTGGGGAGGGGGTTTCCCAAAGAAGTCCTCAGACATTTGCTTTGAATTTTCACTCTACATGAGTATTTTCACTTTGAAGTTTGCTTTGAATTTTCACTCTACATGAAACTCAGTGGCAGATAAAAATAAAATAAGGGTTGCCAAGTTGGGCTTCAGCAGTACCTGGAGATTTATGGGTAGTGCCTGGAGAGTGTGGATTTGGGAGAATGAAGAGATCTCAGCAGGAACGTGACACCATAAAGCCCACCCTCTGAAGCTGGCATTCCTTCCAGGCGACCTAATCTCTGTAGTCTGGAGAACAGTTATAATTCTGGAAGATGTAGTAGTCCAGTTTCCAGATATTGCTGCATTAACATATACTTCATGCAAGTCATGTCAATTGTAACAAGTGGCATTGTGAAATTCTCCAGCCCAGAATGAAGACAGTCTTCACGCTTAGCTTGATTTCAGCCATCTACTAGACTGAAACCGAGAAACGGTCTTTGTAAATCTGTTTCACAATTTGTGCACCATGCTAGATTATGGCATCATGGCATCTCTGCCTTTCTGCAAAGTGCTTATATGTCTGTTTTCATTATACTTATTTTCACCTATGAAGGACTACTAGAGAGGTAAAGAGGGCTGAAGGGCCGCCCAAAAATAAATAAAAGGAAACACACACACACACTCAAATAACTTGAATAACTAATAAGGAGGGGGGAATGTAAATTGAGGCCCACTTATTAATGAATTTATTCTCATCCTGTGAGCTCACAGTGAGGCAGGCGAGTCCAAAGAGTGCATTGTTGAACCAGGCCTGGGTCAGACACGCAGGAAAATGAGCTTGTAGAATTTCTGAGGTAGTTATGTTGTAACATAGATTTCACTACTGACTTCAGACTGCAGAGGGTGGATTTCAGCTTTGAATTTTCACTTGGAAAACACTCCATACAAACCGGCACACCAGAGAGAGATCTTACCTCCTCCTCTCTTTTTGTTTGCAGGATTTTTTTAAGCATAGGGGAGGGTGATTCTCCCTCCCTCCCTCCACCTGTAGTCTAAAGAGTTGCACTTTCCTTGCTGCTACCTTGCGGCAAACTGAATAGAGTGGCTGGAGAAAAGGAGGGGAACTGGTGTCAGGCGTGGCACCTGGATGTTGTGCTACAGCATCATGTGACACTCTAGGAACTTTCTAAATCTCTATGGTAAAATTTCCCAAATCTCTATGGAAAAATTTCTCAAATCTTTATGGTAAGAAGGGCTGGGAACCCTAACTATATGCATGAATCTGGGGGACAAATAGGATTCCAGGATGGGAAATCCCTGGGGATTTGGGGAGTAGCGGGACCTCTGCAGAGTATAATGAAGAAGAAGAAGAGATTGGATTTTTACCCCACCCTTCACTCGGAGTCTCAGAGCAGCTTACAAACTCCTTTCCCTTCCCCTCCCCACAACAGACACCCTGTGAGGTAGGTAGGACTGAGAGAGCTCTTCCGAGGACTGCTCGTGAGAGAACAGCTCTGGGAGAACTGTGACAAACCCAAGGTCACATCAGCAGCTGCGAGTGTAGGAATGGGGAATCAAACCCGGGTTCTCCCAGATTAGAGTCCGCGGACTTAATCACTACAGCAAACTGGCTCTCCGATGCAATACAGGCCACCCTTCAAAGCAACCATTTTCTTCAGAGGAAACGACCTCTGTTGTCTGGAGATCAGTTATAATTTGGGGGGGGGCGTCTCCAGACCCCACTTGGAGGTTGGCAACTCTAGGGGTAAAAAACACTAAAGACATATCACCAGCTGGTGTAACATAAGACCAGTAGAAGTATTTGAGTTCACAAATATTTGCATTATGGGTGTGTGTGTGTGGGGGAATCTGAAAAATCCTGGGTTTCTGTTTTTATTCCTGTGAGAACTCCTTTTTGATTAGCGTTTCCTTATTTCACTTGATTGCTTTCCCCCTGAAATTGCCGTGGCGTCCTAAGTCCTGACAATGTGAAAGTACTCAGCCAATCTGTTTCTTTTTGTTCCTTGTGATTGTATTTTCCTGCCCGGTCAGCCATTTTGTTTAGTAAATATATGCAAAAATCATGTCCGAAAGACTCAAAAGCAGTAGCAATTCAAGGGAAGCATGTAAATTAAGCTGCTTTTATACACGTTTTGGGATAGTGTTGCCAGGCCTGTCCCCCCCCACCCCCAGGCAGGGGATTGGGGGCGGGGTAGAGTCGCTAGATCCAGGCTGGGAAACTCCTGGAATTTGGAGGTGGAGCCCGAGGAGGACAGAGACCTCAGTGGGGTAAAAGGCCTTTAGGTCCAGGGAAACTGGTCTCTGTAGCCTGGAGATGAGCTGTAATTCTAGGGGATCCCCAAGTCCCACCTGGAGGCTGGCATCCCTAATTTGGGATGTTAGGAATACTTACTAGGCCTGTGACAAGAGTGGTAATCCCAATATGGATTGCTGCCATTCTGAATGGTGGACAGGATGTAGACAGTGTGGTGTAGTCTTTAAAGTTTCAGTCTAGGATCTGGAAGGCCCAGGTTTGAATCCCTGCTCTGCTGTAGGGATCCCTACTCTGCTGTGGAGGTTTGCATAATGATCTTGGACTGTCTCTCAGCCTAACCTATTTCACAGTGTTGTTGTTGCAGTGATAAAATGGAGACGTTATGTACTGAATGTGAATCGCTCCTATCTATTCACATGTTAAGCTTGAGTCTGAATGTGGCTTTTCAGATGTCGCATTGCTATTGGTCGGTTTCTGCAAAACCTGTGTAATTACCCAATCACTGAGTGATATTGTTGCAAAGAAGGAACGGTCCTGATTGGCCTTTATTCCTGTATTCTGATTGGCCTTTATCCCAGCGTTACTATTGGTTCTTATATGACTATGGGTGTGGCTTTGACAGCCCGGGAGAGTTTAAAAGAAGGAGCTGTGCTTCCCTTGTTGTATGTGTTCAGTTGTGTGTTCCTGACTTACAGTTGCTGTTTAATAAAGCTGAAATCACTTGAAGCTGAATCCTTGTTGAGTCTCATACTTAACAGGGCAGAAGCCACTCTGGGTCCTCACTGGGAAGGCAATAGCAGAATCCATAAGATAGGGACTATTGTGCAAAGCCTCTGTACGTATTACTCTTTCTTTTCTGGTCCTCCCGTTTTTGGTTCAGTGCTACAGTGTGAAAACAGTTCTAGGAGATGCAGCTGTCTCCATAAGCCTTTGAGTGGAAACAGGGTTCCCAGGCCCCCTCCAGGGGCAAAGGATCCCCCAGTTTAGGGGGCCTCCCCCTGTTACTGTTCAGCCAGCCAGCCAGCGGCATTTACCGGCAAGAAACGGAGGCAACATGGTGATATCATTTCCAGCACACACCGGAAGGTGATTCCACCACGTCACTGATGACACAGGGACCCTCTGGTATTTGGACAAGAACTCTATGTTCAAACCAGCTTCTATCATAGAGTTTTTGCCCAAATCCCAGAGCATTCCCATGTCACCAGCAACGTGATGACATCACTTCCGGTGCATGTGTCATGTTCAAGGGCAAGCCTGGTGTTGACCAAATACAAGCCTCTGGTATGCACCAACACAGTTATAATCAACAAACAAATGTTGCATTCAGGGCAGACCCTGGAACTTTTCACTCTACTCGGGAGTTCTGGGAGGCACAAATGGGAACGCAACAATTCAGGGCAAGAGAAGAGCGAGGTCACAAATCGACACAGAGTCAAAAAGCTGAGGGTTCTGCTCTCAGGTCTGGGGAAAGAGGAAGTCAGGAATTCGGGATCAAGGCTTGGAATTCAAAGCAACAGGCAAGGTCTGGGTTCCTAGCTGAAAAACAAACAGAAACAGGATTTCAAGGCAACAAGGCAAAGTAGGAGTCTGTTCGATGAATAAACAGCTCACGGAGGGTGGCAAGCGAAGTTACGTCCACTCCAACCCCTGGTCGGAGTCTCTCTTCTATCAACCTAATGAGCTGACTCATCCCCGAAGCACAGGTGCTACTTCTCACTGACTTGTGATTCCGGCTCCTGTAACAACTCTGTCAGAAATTAGCACTGATCCCCGGCCATTGTGTAATTAGCTGGGCACTCCTTCACCTCTGCCGAGCTGTCAAACGTTCCTGACGTCTCCTGCACTCAGCTGGTTAGGGAGTTTCAGGCAGTGAGAGGCACTCTGACCTTCATCCCATTTCTTTCGTCTTCTGCCAGAATGAGCAACCCTCATTGCCTGATGTGACTTTTTCTGGCTCTGCCTCTAAATCCACCTGTCCAGGTGGGCGTTCCATTGGTGCAGGCCCCGACTCTTCTATTTCCTGATACTTGGAGGAGGAGGTAGCTGACTGGCTCACGACAGTGTGCTGGAAGTGGCATCAACATGTCACTGGCAGTCAAGGCCTAGGCCTCAGTTTGCTGTTAGTAAGTTCCCCCTCACCCCCATCCCTGGTTGCCCAGGGGGTACCTAGCAACCCTAAGGGGAAATCTGTCCTAACCCATCGAAACTTCTCCAAATTTGAAGTAGTTCCCCAGAATTCTTTTTTCTACAGTCCCTTCCAGTGGAAAAAAAGGGGGGGACTACCATGGCCTTTCTGCTCTTTTGGGGAGTATTTCAAAGGAATTTGGCTGTCCCCTGGCAGAAACAGGATGCTGGACTAGGTAAACCTTTAAAAAGCCACATAGGCACCAAACATAACCCTTTTAGCTCTCCTTCTTAGAGCTTTGAAAGGCTGTAGAAGGATTGGTGGGGAATACCTTGGAGAGCTAAGAATCCTGGCACCAGGAAATCCCTTGCTCTACATCTCTTCACTGTTGGAAAAAAAGGGGAGCGTGGTGCAACCCTTTCCCACTGCTTAGCCTGTGACCCACCATATGGGTGTGATGTTTCCGATAACTCCATTCTATGGTCCAGGCCAGCATTTCCAGTTGCCCTGAGTTAACCATCTGCTCATTGGGTCCAGGAGTTACAGCTGCACTAGGACTCAAGGAAATTCTGGCAGTGGTGGAAAATGCCATCGAATTGTAGCCAATTTATGGCAACCCCAGTGGATTTTCAAGACAAGAGGCATTCAGAGGTGGTTTGCCATTGCCTGCCTCCACACAGCGACCCTGGACCTCCTTGGTGGTCTCAAACCCAAGGATTAATCAGGGCCAACCCTCCTTAGGGTTTGATAGCCAATTCGGTGTAGTGGTTAGGAGCATGGACTCTAATCTGGGAGAACCGGGTTTGATTCCTCCTCCACATGCAGCTGCCGGGTGACCTTGGGCAAGCCACAGTTCTCTCAGAGCTGTTCTCCCTAGGGAAGTTCTCGAAAGAGCTCTCTCAGCCCCACCTACCTCACAGGGTGTTTGTTGTTGGGAGACAAAGGGAAGGAGATTGTAAGCCGCTCTGAGACTCTGAGTGAAGGGCAGGGTATAAATCCAATCTCTTCACTTTAGCTTCCAAGATCTGTCAAGATAGGGATAGCCTGGGCCATCCAGCTCAGGGCTCAAGGAAATTCTAAAAGCACATTAATTGTTCTAACCCTATGCAGAGAAGAAACTCCTTTACTGAATGCTGCATCTCCTTCTCCCTGTGCTGCCTTTGGACTCCCACGCCTAGTCTCCTGGATAGGATTGGGAAAGGGCCATGGCTCAGTGCTAGAGCATCTTCTTGGCATGCACAGGGTCCCGGGTTCGATCCCCAGCATCTCCAGTTCAAAGGCTCAGGTCAGGGAGCTGTTGATGTGAAAGACCCCAGAGAGCCGCTGCCAGTCTGAGTAGACGGTACGAACCTCGAGGGATTGGTGGTCTGATTCAGTATTTGCGTGCTCATGTGATCACCAGGGCCCCCCTTGCTGTGATGCTAGCGATGCCAGCACCTGCCCTTGCAGCGTCCGTCTCGGATGACGGATGTAGACCAACTAGACTCTCTCCACCAGGTGTCCTCCCAGACCTTATGCGCTTTCCCTCCGTGTGCTTTTTAATCCCAGTGGTAATTTCAGTGGCTCTTTTTCAGACTTCCATTGTATAACCAGCAAAGGAACCTGGCTAATTAATCGGCCTGTGAATGCCCGACATTCACTCCTGGATATTGTGTGCTATCTGGCTTGTGACAAGCACTTCACAGGACTGTTTTCCCAACCTAGTGAAGGCGATATGAATTCTTCTCCCCCGCTTTAGTAACAAGCATCTCTTGATCCATTACCGGCATCTCATGGGTTCTGTATTCTCAAGACGTAGCCTTGTAAGAGCAGAGCCTCCTGTTAGCTCTCCATTGTGCTTTTCCTTGCCAGGGCTTTGCTTTACACAACTCTCTGTGTGTTTTAATCCAGTGTCTTCTGTGCCCTCTTGTTACACAATTCATAATGGAAAGGGGGAAAGAAGGCTGGGGGCTGCAGCTATATTCGGCACAAGGAGCCGGGGCAATCGGTGAATTCTGTTGAAGCCCAGCACTGAATGGTTGACTGCAGTAGGGTTGACAGGCTCCAGGTGGTGGCAGGAGATCCCCTGGGATTACACCTGATCTCCAGGTGACGGAGAAAACTGGCCATTTAGAAAGGTGGACTCTATGGCATGAATACCCCATTGACACCCCTCCCCTCCCCAAACCCCAGCTTCATCAGGCTCCACCCCCCTCAGATCTCCAGGTATTTCTCAACCCAAAACTGGCAAACCTAACTGCCGGGGGCAGGAGGCTGAATCCCCCCCATTCGGCAGCAAGAGACCATCATTTGGGGTGCTGCCATCGTGTAGTTTGGGAATTAAATAAATTCCTGCGTACACCACCTTTTTCTCCAAGGGGGACCTAAAGTAGCTTACATTGTTCTCCTCTCCTCCGTTTTATCCTCACAACAATCCTGTAATGTAGGTCAAGCTGAGAGAGTGTGGCTGCTCTGCTCCCTCCATTCTCATCCTCTGCTGTTGGTTTTAGGGAGTGCAGAGGATGTCTTACTCTTCCTCAGGCGTCAGCAATGTGCACCATTTGTGTGTGTGTGTGTGTGTGTGTGAGTCGCCACAGTTTCCATTCTCTGCTTTGCTGTTTTGTACTCTTTTTTTTTTTTTTTTGCACAGCGTATGGATTTTTTTCTGCAAGAAAAAAGAAAATACAGCGTGGAAACAGAAAATGGCACGACCAGAGGGAATCGTGGCTGGAGTCCCGCTTAGGACTGTTCTTGCCACTTGCGATAGGCCAAAACAGGCGCACCATCGGAGATCCATAAATGGACAATAACAGTTGCATAGAACAGAATTTCAAACTAAGTCAACATTGCAGGGGAAGAGGAGAATGAAAAGAATCCCACCTCTGCATTCTTTGACTAGTTGAAAGCAGCTAGGGTTGCCAGATCCCCTCTGGCCACTGGTGGAGGATGGGAGGATGGGTTTGCCAGTTCCAGGCTGGGAAACTCCTACAGACTTGGAGGTGGAGCCTGAGGAAGAAGAAGAAGAAGAGATTGGATTTATACCCCACCCTTCACTCAGAGTCTCAGAGCGGCTTACAAACTCCTTTCCCTTCCCAACCCCACAACAGACACCCTGTGAGGTAGGTGGGGCTGAGAGAGCTCTGACAGAAACTGCTCTTTTTCAAGGACAGCTTTGAGAGAACTATGGCTTGCCCAAGGTCATCCAGCAGCTGCGACTGGAGGAGTGGGGAATCAAACCCGGTTCTTCCAGATTAGAGTCTACAGACTTAACCACTACACCAAACTGGACAGGGACCTCGGTGGGGTACAGTGCCATAGAGTCTACCCTCCAAAACAACCATTTTCTCCAGGGGAACTGATCTCTGTTTGTCAGGAGATCAGTTGTAATTCTGGGAGATCTTCAAATCCCTGGAGTCTGGCAACACTTCTGAAATGATTGTGGGGCTGAAATAGTGGAGAACTACATAACGTACCTTGGAGTAGGGTTGCCAGCTCTGAGCTGGGAAATAACTGGAGATTTTGGGGGTGGATCTCTCCCAAAAAACAGGGGGGGACCTAAATCAACCAGGCAAAAAACCTCCATAGGAAGTTTAGAAAACTTATTGAGGGCCAAAACGTTAAAAAACAAACAAAAAAACCAGAAGTAAGAATAGACAAAGGAGTGTTTATGACACAGAAAAACCTTGCAGGGGCCCAAATAAAGCCTCATGAAATGTTCAAAGTGATAAATGCACAAAAAAAGAACAGCGTTATGACTGGACTCCTTTCGGCTCACAAGAGCCTTCTTCAGTGGTCAAATAGTACAAAGTGCAAAATGCACCAAGCAACAAAGTCCCTGTAGATATCTGGCCTTGTGGCAGAAGTAGTTGCCTATACTGGAAATAATATTCAGTACCAATATGCACCTTCCAGTTTAGGTCCTAAAATTGCCTTTATCAGGGACAATGTTACATATTGATCCGGCATTGTTCCTGATAATGCAACTACTTCTGACACAAGTAGGGTTGCCAACCCCCCTGGTTTGGCAGGGGTCCCCTGCTTTGGAGGGGGATTCTATCCGCCGCCGGCCAAATGGCTGGCGGGGGAAGCCCCACCCCCAAGCCCCAACACCCACAGCCACCCCTCTCCCTTCTCTCTTGAAGGGCTCCCTTTAAATGCACAGAGCTGGCGTTCCCCGCTCACCCAAATGCCAGCTCCACAGGCAGCCTTCTCCACGTGCTCAATCTTGAGTGGAGATCGGGAGTGCCTGGAAACACCAGCTTCCTGCTCTTAAAGGGGCAGTGCAGGAAGCTGGCGTTTCCCCGCGAGCCTGATCTCCACTCAAGATTGAGCGTGCGGGGAAGGCTGCCTGTGCTTAAACGGAGCTGGCATTCGGGTGAGCGGGGAAACGCCAGCTCTCTGCACAGCTTTTCCCTGCACACAAGGGGCGTGTGGCGGGGAGGCGGATGTCCCCAATGTGACATCATCACATCAGGGATGTCCCGCCCCCTCTAGGAACGCCCCCTCCCCAAAGTCCCCCGCTGTGGGCGAAGATGGACTTGGCAACCCTAGACACAAGGCCAGATATATCTGTGGTCCCAAACAGAAGTCATCTTTTGGTGTGCCATTCAATTCCATATTGGAACATTCCATTTTTGGTCCTATATTATTAATTGTTTATTGCCTTACATGTGTTACGGGGACTCTGTTGCTGGGTGTATTTTGTACTTTGTACTATTTGACCTCTGAAGAAGGCTCTTGTGAGCCAAAAGGTGTCAGGTCATACACTGTTCTTTTTTTGTACATTTGTCACTTTGAGCATTTCATGAGGCTTTATTTGGGCCCCTACAAGGTTTTTATATGTCTTTGTAATAAACACTCTTTTGTCTATACTTACTTCTGTTTTTAACTTTTGGCCCCCTCAATAAGTTTTCTAAACTTCCTTTGGAAGATTCCAGGGGGGGAGCCTGAGAAGGACCTCAGCGGGATACAAGACCACAGAGTCGACCTTCCAAAGCAGCCATTTTCTCCAGGTGATCTGATCTGTGTCACCTGGAGGCCAGTTTTCACAGTGGGGGATCTCCAGCCATCACCTGGAGCTTGGCAACCATGCATTGGAGTAAGCCTGGAATAAAACTGTGGTAGTCTGTTTTGGCTTCTTTGGCTCCTTTCCCATAATGCCGACATCTTCTCTGACCTCTGTTGTGCATTGTGCTCAAACCTGGCAAATTACATATGCACTTTCTCATGGCGCCGAGTGGCTTGTTCAACACCAGGTATAGCTAGCACCGAGCGTTGCCTTAAAGGATACTGGTAAAACTTTTAAAAAATAAACCAGTGCTTTCCCACTTGTTACTCTTGGTGGACTGACAGGTCATGGGGAAAAATGTTTTCCGCCTGCCCCCAAATTCCCCCCAGGAGAGCACAACATATCATTTTATCCTTTCAAACTGTTAAGACCGTGTTGCCGCGTGCTGTTAAATTGCTCCCCGTGGAGGTGCTGAGCTGGTTGCTGGCAGCCTCGGTGCCCGTGTAGGATCCTCGTGGGTGAGCAGGGAAAAAAATTATATAAAAGCAGGTTGTTTTTAAACTGTGCGACAGGCAGAGAAGTGCCAGACATGATTGCAGTCGTTAGCGTGCCAAAGTAAAGGAGGCATTGTGGGGAAAAGGACCTGGATGGCTTCCATTTTCTAGACCCATCTGGGGTTTCCTCCCCTTTTTTCCCCCTTGCCGAGACAGAGATCTTTGCAAGTTTTCTTCCCCCTCCTGGATCTGAAATGCCTACCTCCGATGCTCACTTGAGATCTTAGTTGGAAGGCTTTCTCAGATCCCATCTGCTCATGGAAAGTTAGGTTGGTGGAGTTCGGCCAAGCCGTGCTGCAGAATGAGGACCTTCCAGACCCAAACTGTACATTGCATGCAACGCAGGCCCACCATGGGGACTTGCAACCATATGGCAGTTGCAAGTTTATTTATTTATTTTGAATGTTTCGTGAGAGTCCTGCTTGAGGTGGCTTACAATTTTTTTAAAAACCCACAATATAAACAAGAAAAAAAAATCCATTAAAAGAAGCAAGCTATTTAAAAAAGAAAAAACAGCCACTGGACATAAGCACCATAAAAACAATGCATAAAACAGAAGCAGGCCGCTAACATCTGATGAGACGAAACCCCTAATTAATCGGTCTCTGGAGAGGTGAGCATTGGCTCACGAAAGCTCATACCTTACCACAAATTTTGTTAGTCTTTAAGGTGCTACTGGACTCTTACTCTTTTCTACCCCTAATTAAAAGTGTAGGTAAAAAGATGTGTTTTGGCCTGGCACCTTAAAGAAAGTAAAATAGGCACCAGGCAAGCCTCAAGGGGGAGGGCATTCCAAAGGCAAGGTGCCACCACAGAAAATGCCCTGTCTCTAGTTGCCACTGCCCTCACCTTCAAGGCTGGGACACGGAGAGCGGGGCTTGAGTGCCAGATCTTAACCAGAAGGCTGGACAATGTGAAAGAGGTAGACCTTCTGGTTGCTCAGGGGAACTCGATTCTCAAGTATTTCAGGTGCCCCGTTTGGATCACGCCCACAGTGCAGGGAAGTATGGGCTTCAGCCTTCCTCTCCGCACTGCTTTTTCTACCTGAAGTGACCTTGGGGTCATTATTTGCCTCATCAGAGGACTGCAGTTGAAGTGAATACTTGCATAAGCAGTCCCCCATGGGGCAACAGATTCCCATCAGAACTGTTTCGGGTGGGGGAAATAGGGTGGGGAGAAAGCTGAACCCATCCCCCCACACTTCGGTCTTAAACCCTACTGGGCTAGTGCCGTGCTTTAGAGCTGAGTTCCCACAGAGGACTCCTAACTGGCATCCTGGTGCAAGCCTCTGTTCCAGTCTCATCTTACATGCAATGTATCATTTAGGTGTCAGGGGGAGAAGCTGGGTCTCTGTAGGGTTAGGCCGTTTTTTAGCAAATTTGCCATGGTGTTGTCTCTTCCTTGACAGAAAAGCAAACTCAGATTATGGAACTCCCCAGGGAAGCCCATTTTATGCCTTCCCTGACATCATCAAGTAAAAAACCCTATTCTCTGGGAGAACATTTGGGGTTCTTATAGGACAGGCTGTTTTTTTAAAAAAAATTCTGTTTCTCCCCCCTCCCCCTCCCCATCCATGAAGATAGAATCAGGTGGGTAGCCGTGTTGGATCTGCAGCAACAGAACAAAGTGTGAGTTCGGTGGTGCCTTTAAGATCAACAAAGTTTAATTCCTGGTATAAGTTTATACCCAGAATTCTTGGTCTTAAAGGTGCCACTGGATTCAAACTTTATTCTATCCCTCCTCGTCCATCCATCGATCTGTCTGTCTGTCTATCTGTCACCCTTCCATCCATCCATGCCTTGCTTCCCCCTTGAAGATCATGCATTTGCCCATCTGTTTGCTTTGTTATGTTGTAATTGGTTTTATAATGACAGATGTTATAAACATTTCTTTTTCTTATCTGTTAGCTATCTTGGAGATGGGGGGGGGGTTATATTTGCCAGAAAGCAAGTCTATCTGAAATAATGACTTAGGCTGAAGATGCAAGCTGGGATCAGTTTCCAAAAGGTAGTGCAGGTAAGTAAGACCCAGTGTGTGGAAGGTAATGAGATTAGTGGAACCGAGGAACCAAGAACCAGCTCGCAGAGTTGAGGAGATGTGGCCAGGGTCACTAGGGTTGACAGCTCGAGGTTGAGAAATACCTGGAGATTTTTTTAGGGTGGAGCCCCATGAAGGGCAGGGTTTGAGGAGGGGAGGGAAGGAGAGAGACCTCAGCAGGGCATAATGCCATGCAGATCACCCTCCAAAGCATCCATTTTCCCCAGGGGAACTGATCTTGGTCATCGAGAGATCAATTGTAATAGTGGGAGATATCCAGGTGCCACATGGAGGTTGGCTGCCCTCTTTGTCACACAGACAAACTCTGCTGAAAGGGGCAAGAACGGACAGTAAAACATAGGAACAGCAGAGCCAGGTCAAAGAACTGGACGTCAGACTCCTGCAGCAATCAGTTCCCAACAGCTTTCATTCAAAGAAGTAAAGTTTATTGAGACATTGAGAGTATGCGGATATTATAACGCTTCTGTGTTAGAACTGGCCTAAAGCGCGCAATGCAAGCTGATATGCATTATTCACGGGGGTCCCCTGATGGCTCAGGTCCAATCAGAGGCCAGGTGGAAACCCGCCAAAGTAACGGGCAATAATCCTCAAGAGAAAGACTACACCAGACACTCAAGATCGAAGGCTTCGGTTACATAGATAAAGATTGGAAACACAACAGAAACGAAAGTCAAAATTCCAGAGTCCCCCCTCACATCCATGGCAGCTAGAACAGCCAGAGGCCTAGCTGACAATGGAAACCCTTCCAGGTAGTCTGGAGGATTTTATAGTGGCTTAAGGAACAGTTACAGTCCAGTTCCTAAAAGGCTGGGTAGATTCTGCCTATATGGCCTCAGCTTTGACTCTGAAAAGCACATGAGAAGGGCAATTATTTAGAGCACTGCTTGTACTTTGACAGTGTTCTCCAACTGCTATTCTGTGTTCTGGTTTCTCACTCCCCCCCACCCCTTCTGGTGTTTTATTGTTTGTTTTATAGATCGGCTTTGTTTATAACGATGTCGGCTTTATTGATGTGTTATCGGGGGCCCTTAGGAGTGAATGGATGATTCAGAAAATATGCTCAATAAACTTTAAAATAATAACAAGGCAGAGCTGTATTATTGTTATTAGCACGTAAACTTCTGCTACATGCCATCCAGAGAATAGAAGAGACAGGTCCGCGCGCAAGTAGTTTAATCTCTAGGATGGGGATGTGGCAAGAAAGCAGATCATATGTGGCCGCTTATGCTTTGTGGATGACCAAGTGGGATGGTCACTGGAAGAGCAGAGGCTGGTGGCCATGGTTTCCAGACATGGCAGTGCCTAGGGTTGCCACTCCAGGTTGGGAAATACTTGGAGATTTGGGGTGGGTGGGTTGGGGCCTGAAGAGGGTGGGGTTTGGGGAGGAACTTCAATGTTGTATAATGCCATAGAGTCCACCCTCCAAAGCAGCCATTTTCTCCAGATGAACTCATCTCTGACTCCTGGAGATCAGTTGTAATCCCAGGAGATCTCCAGGCACCAACTGGAGGTTAGCAACCCCAGCAATCACTGTCACTCCATCTTCTGAGATGAGAGGAGGACCATAGCGTAGGCTTTGTATACTGATGATTCCATATTACCTCCGGTTAAAACGATCTTAAGTTACAGGGCTGGGAAAGACCTCTGCTCATGCATGGCCTTAGGAGAGTAACTTGGGTACTGCATTTCAGTACTTGGGACTGTTTGTTTGTTTGTTTGTTTAAGGATGTTTCTGTGCCACCTTTTCAGAGTCCTGCTTGGGGGTGGGGCTTACAATTAAAGCCATGTCACACAATATTAGAAACAGACTGTTAAAAACAAGCCATGGGGCATAAGCAGCGTAACAATTATCCATAAAACAGAAGCAGACTGTTAAAAAGCTTGTAAGATAGAAACCTCTTGTTAAAAGCCTGGGCAGAAAGATGTAGGTTTGCTTGGCATCTAAAAGAAAGCAATGGAGGTGCCAGGAAGGATTGCCAGCTTGCAACTGACAGGAGGTTGACCCGTTATGGGCGGGGCCACCAGTGACACAACATTGCCGAACATTCTAGCATTCAGTTAAAACTCTATAGCAGGGGTGGCCAAACTTGCTTAATGTGAGAGCCACATAGAATAAATGTTAGATGTTTGAGAGCCGCAGGACATGAACAAATATTACACAATGTTTTTATTGAAAAATAAGCACATTTGCTTTTTATTAACATTAAATAAGACTGCCAAAAATAAAAACAAAAGGGGGTAAAAACAGATATTGATAATAATATTTATTTGTCCAGAAATATTTATTTGTTTGCTAATGATATTTATTTGTGTATGAGACAGAGAAGTGGAAAGAATAAAAGAGGTGGAAGGAAAGAAAGATAGAGAGAGAAACAAAGAAAGCAAATAGATGGGGGAGGGGGAGGGAGGGAGAAAAAGAGAAAGGTGGAACGAAAGCAAATAGACGGCTTGGAGAAGGGATTTAAAGAGACAGTGCCTTCTCTAAACCAGCTGGGGGCGTGCTTTGATAATCCATTTATAGTTGCTTCCTTTCTTTGCTTGTCCCGACCTCAAACCTACCCGGGGAGGGGAACACTGGTTGGGGAAGGGAAGACCGATCATGGAGGTATGCCTCCCCTTCACTTCTCCAGCCACCCTGCCGGGAGCCACACAATATGTAGAAAGAGTCGAATGGGGCTCCCGAGCCACAGTTTGTCCATCCCTGCTCTATAGCTTAACCCAAGAGTTTTGAGTGAATGCTAGAGCGCTGCTGGTGATGAGATGACATCATCTCCAGTCATACTAGAAGTGACATTATGGCATCGTGAGGCCAGCAATTGCCCTCCCCATTTCCCATGATGCCCTTCATTTTTCTACTCACTGCCCAGCTGAGCCTCAGCGGGAAGGGTGGACCAGTGACAGGGGGGTCTCCCCCCCGAAGCAGGAACTTGGCAGCCCTAGTGCAAGGTGAGACTGAAGGAGGGGGGTGTTCCAGAGGAGCGGTGCCACCACACAAAATGCCCTGTGTCTGGTCACCACCCACCTCACCTCTGGTTATGGGAGCACAGAGAGCTGCCTTTAGTGATCTAAACTGGCAGGCTCCCATTTTCTGTTCGGACGGATGAAGGCGGATGAAGACTACCACTGTGTGTGTGTGTGTGTGTGTGTGTGTGTGTTTCACAGAGATTAGATGGTTGAGCAGATGTGGCCCGGTCTCCAGAAAGCATTCTGTTTTTCTCGATATGAAGTCAGCCATTTTTCTCCCACCCCAGACACACTGTCTCCTTTCCGAAGTAACCTTCAGCCTCTGAAGGCATGCTAATGTTATCAGGGATCTCCGCAGCTGTTCCAGGGTCCGTTGAATTGAGGGTTGTTATCCTGAATGCTTTGACCTACTTTCCCTGGGAAGCCTGCGTTCGCTTGGCTTCCTTCCCCCCTCCCTTGCTTTTGTACACAATCGGCTGAATTGCAGAGCGGGACGTCTTTGTTGCCGGGATACATAAATATCGCCAAGAGATGCTCATTTTCTACATGTTGTGGTTATTATTACCAAAGAGATACAAAACAGGCCTTCATTATGGAATGTTGTCCCTCTTAACGAGTCCTTGGAAGTCCTTTATAAGATGTCAGCGGTGAGCTTTTCGAGTGGCGATGAGCTTTTTAACTCTTCAAAGGCTAGAGCGAATTGGGAATTACAAGATAACTGCATGAGACAGGCTTTTATTTTTCAGTTGTACTTGTTTGTTCTCTTTCTT
This sequence comes from Gekko gecko, assembly GCA_029375565.1. Classification (NCBI taxonomy): domain Eukaryota; kingdom Metazoa; phylum Chordata; class Lepidosauria; order Squamata; family Gekkonidae; genus Gekko; species Gekko gecko. The sequence goes on along the minus strand of JAPDNY010000013.1, from coordinate 62,882,481 downwards.
CCCCAAAGAGTCCAGGTGCTGTTTTAGCTAGATTATTTTTTTTTTGCTAAATTTTGAGCATTATCTACATAGGCTTGGAATCCAAGCTTGCTTTCCTGTCGTTTCTCTTGGCATGAGGTGAGGCCACAGTGTTTCATGGGACCCTTCCTTTGTTCTCTACCTTCAGATTTCCTTAGCTTTCATTGTTGCTGTGAGATAAGGGATAAGGGAAGAGCCCCACCTCTCCTGTGAAGGAGAATTGGTTTTCATACCCCACTTTTCTCTACCCTAGGGAGTCGTCTTCTCACCACAACAGGTACCTTGTGAGGTAGGCGAGGCTGAGAGTGTTCTGAGAGAACCGTGATTGGCCCGATGTCACCCAGCAGGCTTCACGTGGAGGAGTGGGTAATCAAATCCAGTTCTCCAGATTAGAGTCCATCGCTGTTAATCACTACACCACACTGGCATTGTGGAAGTTGGAGAGAGTGGAGCGGAAGCTGGAAGGTGTTGATCCTGTACCACTTGCCGTTGTCCCTGGCCCCATGGTGTGTAGGGTTGCCAGGTCCCCCCTGGCCACCGGCGGGGGATCCAGTACCCAGATCCAGGTTTCAGAACTCCTGGGGATTTGGAGATGGAGCCTGGGGAAGACAGGGACCTCAGTGGGGTACAATGCCATAGAATCCACCTTCCAAAGCATCCATTTTCTCCAGATGAACTGATCCCTGTAGTCTGGAGATTAGCTGTAATTCCGGGGAATCCCCAGGTCCCACCTGGAGGCTGGCTTTCCCAGGGCTATTTTTGAGCAGGAACGCACAGGAACGGAGTTCCGGCTGGCTCCCAAGTTGGCCACACCCAGCAGGAACTCATTAGCATAACAGGGCACACCCAACAGCAGAAACTCATTAGGATTGGCTACATGAGGGGTGTGTGGCCTAACATGCAAAGGAGTTCCTGCTACAAAAAAAGCCCTGGGTTTTGACAACAAACAAGGTAAACAGAATAAGAAGCAAAAAGGTGGGTGTGGCTGGATGACCACACTTCTGGTAACATGGGAGAGTGGCCTAATATGCTAATGAGGTGTGCTGTCAGGGGTGTGGCCTATTATGCTAATGAGTTCCTGCTGAGCTTTTTCTACAGAAAAAGCCCTGGGCTTTCCTAATGGACTTATGGCAACCCTGTAGGGTTTTCAAGACAAGTGATTAAGAGGAGGTGGTTTGCCACTGACTTCCTCTGCAAAGTCTTCTTGGGTGGTCTCCCAGCCAAGTACTGACCCTGTTTAGCTTTCGAGACAAGATTTGGCTATATTGAACCATTCCACACCTCTGCCCCCATGGGGCCCCTTTAACAGGCTTTGCCCCCCCCCACAACACATACACCGCTGAGCCACAATGCTTTGGTAAGAGCATCCAATGCTTTGGTAAGAACAGCCAGGTGGTAAGAACACCCAGGGGTCACAGTTTAACATAAGAACATAACATAAGAAGAGCACTGCTGGTTCTAGTCCAGCTGGTCCAGCATCTTGTCTCAGCAGTGGCCAGCCAGCTACTCTGGAGATCCAACAACAGCAGAGAGAGGCCAAGGCCTTCCCATGATGCTTTGGTATCTAGAGGCTGAATGCTTCTGAATATGGAGGTTCTCTTTCTAGTAGCCACTCATAGACCTGTCCTCCGTGAACCTGTCTAATCCCCTTTTAAAGCTGTCTGTGTGCTTGTGGCCATCACTATATTCAATGGCAGACTGTGCTTCCATGTTGGAAACATGTTTCAGATAGCACAACCCCCGTAATGTCCTCATTTCTTCTGATCCAGTTGAGAGGTCTGGCGCATGAGCTAACAAGGCCCCACCTGGAAGTTGGCACCCCAGGCTGTGCTGATAATCACCGCTTTCACACACGCGAAGTAATGCCGTTTCAGTCAGCTTCAGCGAGTGTTTGCAAGTGGGTTTTGCCATTCCACACAGCAAAATCCAGTCGCAAAGTGCATTGAAAGTAGATTGAAAGCGCATTGTTTAGTGTGTGTGAAAGCGCCCAGTTGTTTTTGAGCCAGGCCCACCTCACCTCCATCTTAGCTCGCCGGACTGTCATGTGCTTGCTGAGGTAGATGGCTGGCCATGCATTCTTGACATGGGATGAACCACATGAAAAATCCATGCCATCCCCAACCAGAAAAGCAAATTGAGTCCCCTGCAAAGAAGTGTGAAGTGGTCTTAAGTCTGCCTACCACAGTTTGGCGGCAGCCCAGTGACTAAAAAAGCTCTCCTTGCAGGAAGCGTTTGTGTTCGGGCTCCTCAAGTGCTATTTCTGCCTCTTTATCAATAAGCCCCCAGGCCAGCGGATGGAATTGTTATCAACCTGTGGCAGGCTGAGAAATAATCTCCCACCTGTAGCAACAATAGCCTCTGTATCTCAAGCTGGCTAATAGGAGAGTCTTTAAACTGTGCCTGCTCAATTTTATTATCCTTTAGTTTTACAATTGCAGCGTAAAATATTCTTATCACTCTTTCTCCTATTGTGCCTCGTTTGCGCCCTTTTCTTCTCCCATAAAGAAAAGACATTAATTGACCTCTCCTTCCCCCCCCATTCCTTTATGTTTATAATCCAGATTCGGTTTATTCCAATGAGATTGCATCGAAACACACGTGGATAGCATATAGAAATTTGGGCCGATATAGGATCCAATTCTACAGCATAGCTGCATGTTATTTATTTATTTTTAATTCATTTGTTCGCTCCCTTCCTGTTTGGTATAGTGGCTAAGAGCAGTGGACTCTAATCTGGAGTACCAGGTTTGATTCCCCACTCCTCCACACGCAGCTGCTGGGTGACCTTGGGTCAGTCAAAGTTTTCTCAGAGCTGTTCTCTCAAGAGCAGCTCTCTCAGAGTTCTCTCAGCCCCACCTACCTCACAGGGTGTCTGTTGACAGGAAAGGAAGGGAAGGAGATTGTAAGCCACTCTGAGACTCTGAGTGAAGGGCGGGGTATAAATCCAATCTCCTCCTCCTCCTCTTCCTCTTCCTCTTCTCCTCCTTTCTCCCTCCCTTCCTTTCATTTAGCATATATGTATGCCACTTTTGTCCTGAAATACAGGATTCAAAGCGGCTTGCAAATGTTAAAGGCATGGAGAAATTGAAGATGAGTATTTTTGTTTGTTTGTTGCCATCACTTTGCAGAGGCAAACTGCCTCTGAAATCCCCTTGCCTTGTAAACCCCACGGGGTCACCATAAGCGAGCTGTGATTGGATGGTGCTTTCCACCACCACCAGTTCGGTGGCAGGATTGCATGGATGGCTTTTGGCCGAAAAGGTCTGTAAGGCCTTTATTTATTTATTTTTAAGAGACCCCAGCTCCGTACTGATCAGTGGCACCCCCTTACATTAGCAGCTTGTATACCATCAAGAAGCCACCTATGGAGACAAAAAGCAGTCTGCTGTAAAATACAACATTTAAGAAGAGGGAAACAAAACAGACAATAGGTGACAACAATCTGCAGGTCGAAGTAATAAGCCACTTCTCCCTTCCCAAACCCAGGTCTTTGTATCATCTCTAGACAGGAGTGGAGTTGCTGCTGTGCAGGAGGAAGGAGGAGCTGGTAGTCCCCAGGCCAAGATGGTAAGCCTTTCGCCGTAGTGGTGTCCTCCGCTCTTCTACATTATCTTCAGAATATCCCGGGTCCCCCAACAAGCTTTCATGACAGAGCAGGAATTCAAACCTGGCTCTCCTGGATCCCACTCTGATACTGTACCTAGGGATGGGCACAGTCCAGACCACGGACCAAATTTGGTCATGGACTGGGGACTGGTGTACGGTCCATTTGCCCGGTTTGTACGTTAGTGCTTTTAATGGACTGCCCATGGACCACCATGGGTTTTGCAGAGGTCTGTTTGGTCCATGGGAGTGGTCCGTGGGCCAGACAACCTACGTCAAGGCATTAAGTTCCAAGGCAACCAGGGAGGATGGATTTCTGCAGCCCTGGAAACACCAATACTGGCCCTCTACAGCTTGATAGACAGCTCTGGCTGCCAATAGGAGAGCTCCCATTCTGCTCTATGGGAGTGGACTGCATGTATACCCAGCTCAGAGGCAATTCTACTTACTTTGCAGCAGGCAGTCAGGGAGAGAAGATCAGAAGAGAAGTTAGAGAGAAGAAGATAGGCAGAGACTTGAAAGGGAGCTGGAAGGGACATAGTCATCCTCACAGACTACGAAACAATTCATTAAATGGAAAAGTCCATGGTGGTTCATGGTTTGTGGAAACAAATTCCATTTATTTGGTGCGTGCCCATCCCTAACTGTAACCACTATACTACACTGGTTGTAACAACTCATGCGTATAAATGCTGTTGCAATCATGTCCATTTAGCATTTGTTTTATTTAGAAATGTTATACTATCGATCCAGTTGTGTACAGTAGAAATCTTGTGACTGTGATCTTCAGAAGACTTATATTAGAGCAGTCCCACTGGTTTTGCTTCCATGAGTGTTAAAAGGCTGCTTCAAGCCTTTTGTATTTTTCCCCCCAAGTAAGATATTATTTAGGGCAGCGGGAAAGCATGGTGAATGGTTATTAACCATAATCAGCTTATTGATCTTTTGGACTCTCTTGCAATAAACAGCATCGACTGGCCATATATTAACACATCTAATTCTAGAGAGTGGGTAATAAGGTACTTTCAGCATTTCTTTGGTCTCTGTAAATATGGGTTGGGTCCAGTGTTCCCTCTAAGCTGAGTTAGTGTGAGCTAGCTCACAGTTTTTTAGCCTCTGGCTCACACATTTTTGCTTTAGCTCAGGAAGGATGGCTCCAGAGCAAACTAATTTATGCAGTAGGCAAATCGCTCATTCACAGCTTTAATGCCAGTTGCTCACAAAGTAGAGTTTTTGCTCACAAGACTCCACAGCTTAGTGAGAGCATTGTTTGGGTCCAATCAGTGTTTTCATATAGTCTTGCCCAATTGCCCTTCTTACCACAGCCCCCATTCCAAATGGCTTTTGTACATGAAGATCCCATAACCCCCAGCAAAGCCTTTCTGGTGGTCAAAAGGAACCCCACCCTTCCTTTTTCACTGGCAGAAATCCTAGTTGGCACCAGCCCATGGACAGAATGTGTTTCAAAAGTCTGTATGACTGATACCTGGATCTTGACACTGGGGAAAAAACCCACAATTCTGGATCCATGTAGCAACATGGGTTTCCCTGTTCCTTCCCATGCCCATGTTCTTGGCCAAGATATGAACCTTATGCCAAGTAACTTCATTGGTTAATCTAGTGCCGTAGTCATTGTGACCAGCAGCAGCTCTCCAAGGGCTTAGGATTCCTCTCTGAGATGCTGGAAATGGAGATGAGGGGACTTGAACCCAGAACTCCCTAACTTCCTACATGCAAAGCTGAGCCATGGCACTCCCTAGACTGGTGGGTGGGTGGCACTGGGGGTAACAAGATGTCATGGGCTATACCGCAAGACAGTGGAACACACAACAGGAGAATGGAAAAAGGAGATCCATACATTAGAAAACTCAGGAGCCAAACATTTCCAATTTTGTTTTTTAGAGCAAAATATGTAGTGGCACAAAGGGCAGAAATATCCCCCCCCCCCAAGTCTATAGCAGTCAAAATACCAGCACTCTGAGTTACCTTTTTTCCCAGGATTCACATGTGATCCTAGCTAACCAATGATTGTGTACTGAATTGGGCAGTGTCAGAACTCCGGAGGCAATCATATTGGGTAGGTGATGACGTCATCCAGGGCAAACAGAGCCTGTTGCTGGGGTGGCATTGGTCTAGGCATTTTCCAATATCAGCAAAAACAATAAATCAAGAAGGGGACTTTTTTTTCCAAATTGGTAATCATGTTCCCAAAAGGCAGTGAGTGTTTATGACCCAGGCCCAATTAAAGCCCAGTTACACCTGTTATATTGCAATGTGTGCTGAAATGATTTATTTATAAGTTCCCACTAACCTGTTCCACATAGTTCAGGAACTGACTGTTCAGTGATCTATGTTTATCTCTCACCCCCTGTGTCCCTTCAGGGAAGGCCTTCTGGATAGATTCAGTGCACTCCTTCCTGTAAAGAGTCACTTTCCTTTACTCTAAAGCCAAAAATCTGAGGCTTCAAGTAATAAATCTTACTGGTTGTCTCCCCTCCATAGCTCTCTTTCAAGTGTTCGATCATTAATTTGGAAGTTTCTAGGGTATGCAGGCTGGGGACATCATGGCAATTATCTGAATCCATAATCAAGGACTTGGCAAAGCCATCTAATCTTCTGAAGGCACTTTTGTCTGGCTCAGTTGCAGAGACATCCTTTGTTAAAATATCTTCTGCCCCATACATTTGCAATCTATTCTTTAGGGAGCTCAGCCACCAATTAAAATTATGCTGAGTCACCTTGAGTGGACCTAACTCCTCTCTTCCTCTTGGCATCTTAAAGGAAGCTTTCCTTAGGGTTACCAGCTTTGGGTTGGGGGATTTGAGGGGTGGAGCCTGGGGAGGGCAGAGTTTAGGGAGGGGAGGGACCTTAGCAGGGTGTAAAGCCATAGAGTCTACCAATGCTCCCTCTGAGCTGTGGAGTCTTGTGAGCAAAAATTCTACTTTGTGAGCTTCTGGCATTAAAGTTGTGAGTGAGCTGCATAAGTTAGTTTGCTCTGGGGCCATCCTTCCTGAGCTAAGACAAAAATGTGTGAGCTGGAGGCTAAAAGACTGTAAGCTAGCTCACACTAACTCACATTCGAGGGAACACTGGAGTCCACCCTCCAAAACAGCCATTTTCTCCCAGGGGACTGATCTTGTTTATTTGGAGTTTTGATTGTAATAGCTGGCGGTCTTCACGTGCCACCTGGAGGCTAGCAACCCTAGCTTTCCCTTTACTTATTTATAATATTGCATGAGAGTTGTGAGTCACGAGTAAAGTAGTGTTCTGTTTTTAAAGACGTGCAATGGATACTTTGGGATGAAATGACGATCTGCAATTTTTTCTACTCTCAAAGAGGAGACTTGATATTTGCTGGTGTGATTTTTAGATCTCCGACAGGTTTGAGAAAATCATCATCTGATTGGGGGGGGTGGGGGTGGAAGCAGCCGTGCCTTAATCGCAATTAAGCCATTTGTGTGCGCAGTGCGCACGCTTCGCCTCGCATCTGTACGGCTCTCGGTGCTGTTGAATAACGAACATGATGTGCAATTAAGCCAATTGTACATGTGATGCGGAACAATCATTCAGAGCTCTTCCGTGAACTGTGCTTCTGCGATGCATGCCAGGCACGAGGGCAGCTTTGCAGGAAAAGGAGAAGAAAGAGCACATCCCCTTTCACAGGTGAGGACTGAACTTCACGTGTCTGTGAGAACAACAGCAATGATTTGGCCCCCAAAAGTAGCCTGCCAGGCAGTATGAATCAGCACTGCAGCTCTGAGGAAGGAAGGGAGGGAGGTTAACTCTTCTTTCTGCACAATTTCCTGAATGAAAATCCCCCCCGCCCCCGCAGCCGCTCCAAACCCCAGTAGGGAAAATAGGCAGATAATGATTTTGTGCCTCTTTTTATTTTTACCCCTTACTATGAATCAAAGCAGGCTTGGAGGCTCAGAGGAAACAGCCTGTGAGGGTAAGAGTTAACCCCCCAACTTTCCTAGCACCTTGAGCTCCATCTCTACAGGGCCATCTCCTGCGTTTGCTTTCTTGGGGGTGCCATTTTGAGTTCCAGTCATGGGATCCCAACATTATGTGTCCTTCACTCTAAGGTTCCTGGACAGGAAGAACTAGCAGGCAGAAGGCACACCTGCAGGAATAACAAGGATGGTTTTCATGCACCCCAAGAGGACTGGTATAGTTGAAGAAACAGCAGGTGGCTGCGGGAGGGAGTGTGTGGGTGTGAAAAGGAGACGTATCAGCTCTCCCAATTTTAACAGCTGGAAGGTATTTATTTATCTATTTGCTGGAATGATTTAGGAGCAATGAAAATAAATCGCATGCCCCACTCACTTCAAGAGCACTTTCTTTGGCGGTTAATTGAGAGGTTTTAAGGGGCTTGATGGGGGGGGCGGTTGGAATGGTACTATTTAAAAAGTGGTTTTGCACCTTGCGTGGGGCGCGAACGGTGTGTGAGGTTTGCTTTACGGCCGTTGGAGCCCTCTGAAGAGGTCCGTAGCTGGGGAAAAATTTTCCTGAGGGGGCCAATGAGTACAGTGGGGGCGAACACATCATCATTTATTTACTTTATCATGAATGAGCTACGATGTAGTGCAAAGCCTCCACAAAGGAGCGTTCCACAAAGAAGGTTAAACGGCAGTCCATTTTGATAGATTCAGGTGGGTCGCAACAGAACAAATACCGATATAATACCTGTATTATGGATTGGTAATTTCCATTCTTGTTTCTGTCTCTGTCTTGATGCTAATTGGTCCTTCCTGGCGACTAACCTGCCCCCCCCCCCCAAACCTCTAAAGGTTACTTTAGGCCTCTTTCCCTCCAGTTTTTCTTTGTGTTCGTTGTTTCTCACCTGCAATGGGAAAGACTCCATCACATAAGAACATAAGAGAAGCCAATGTTGAATCAGCCCAATGGCCCATCTAGTCCAACACTCTATAACACAGCGGCCAAAATATACCAGGTGCCATCAGGAGGTCCAGCAGTGGGGCCTGGACACTAGAAGCCCTCCCACTGCTGCCCCCTCCAGCACCAAGAATAGAGTGCATCACCTGCCCCAGACTGAGAGTTCCCATCTATACCTTGTGGCTAATAGCCACTGATGGACTTCTGCTCCATATGTTTATCTAATTCCCTCTTGAATCTGTCCATGCTTGTAGCTGCCACCACCTCCTGTGGCAGTGAATTCCATATGTTAATCACTCTTTGGGTGAAGAAGTATTTCCTTTTATCTGTTATCACATCCCTACAACTGAAGCCCTGAAATAATGTCCAAGGATGGCAGGCCCGTAGCCAGGATTTTTAAAATTCAGGGGTCCTTTAAATAAGTCAGGGGCATCCTGCACAGGATGCACCCACCCGCACCCACCCGCAAGGGAACACCACAAATAAAATAAAAAATTGGAAGTTGGGGGCCTAGGCTGGATGGGAAGTTGGGGGGCTTTGGTAGTCAGTCAGGGGGCCAGGTCCCAAGATGCCCCGCTGTAGCTACGGGCCTGAACGATGGGCTGGATTCTCCCAGGGACGACATGTCAGCTTAGTGGCTGTTCCTCTCGACTCTTCCCTTCGACCCAGCCTCCCTGGCGAACATTCTGATGAGATTCAATTGGTTCGGCAGGCTCAAATGCTGGCTGTCAGTAGGATACAGAAGCCCCCACTGTGGTCCAGTCTACACGGTGTGTTGTGGAATCGAATGATGAGCTGAATGTTCCATAGGGTCCCCAGCCTGCAGGAGCAGTATAGAGATCTCCCAGAATTACAAGTGATCTCCAGACTACAGAGACCAGTTCACTGGGGGGAAATTGGCTGCTCTGTTGGCTGGACTCTATGGCATTATACTGAGGTCCTTCCTCTCCCCAAACCCCGCCCTCCCCAGGCTCCACCCCCAAAGTCTCCAAGAATTTCCCAACCTGGAGTTTACAATCCTAGGAATTTACTACTTCAGGCTGAGGGTTAGGGCTGGGTGTTTCCCTGGAGGAGGGGGGAGTCCTTCTGTGTAAAGGGAAAGGACTAGGTTGGAACTATTCTCTATGTCCCATCTAAGGCCCTTTCTGCACTAGACCTTAAATCCTGGTTCAACCCTGTCCGTGAACTTACAGTCTACGCTACACGCGAGTTCACCCCTGTAATTATTTCGGGGTATTTTAAAATTCTACACACTTGAGTTCACCCCTGTAATTGTCTCGGGGTATTTTTTTGTTTCCACATTACATTGAGGTCACCCCAGTTTCGCCCCACAGTTGTCCTGGGATAAACAGACGCTGTTATAACCAGGGATAAATGCGAGGTATTGTGTTGCGAGTTGAACTCTGATAAAACCAGGGATGAGATCCAAGTGCGGAAAGGAAGACATTTTGCAGGGGAGGAGGCAGCATTCAAACTTGCAATTCCTCTCCTTCTCCCAGTGGCAGACCAAACTGGTACAATATCAGGAAGAAAAATACTTCTTGTATAAACTGTGGATCAACGTCTAGGTACAAGACAAGTGGGTGACAACATGGCAAATGAGGGTCGATGTTAAGTGTAAAGTGGTACACATTGGGGTGAATGATTCCAACTTTAAAATACACTGAGGGGGGTTTGAACTGGTGGTGAGTGACTAGGCAAGAGATCTTGGGGTCATGGTGGACAGCTGGATGAAAATGTCAACTCAGTGAATGACAGTGGTTAAAAAGGCAAATTCTGTGCTAGGGACTATTAGGAAAGAACCTGAGAACAAGATGGCCAACATTGTGATGCTCCTGTATAAATATAAATATAGTGTGTGGCTATGTTTGGTCAGTTGGTCTTTTGGTTGCATGTGTCTGGTCTCCCATAATGCTAGAACTTTTAGACACCCATTGAATTTGTTTGGCAGTCGATTCAGGAGCATCAATAGGAAATACTTCTTCCAATCAAAGCCATTGGGTTGTGGGAATTTCTTTCACAGGGATGTGGTAATGGCAACTAGTTTAGCTGGCTTCAAAATGGAATTGGACAAATTTGGGAAATACATGTCCCTCATTGGCTATTAACCATAATGACTAAATAGTACCTCCAGATTCAGTGACAGTATGCTTCTGCTTAACAGAGCTGGCAGGTAACAACTAGGCTTGCCAACTTCCAGGTGGGGCCTGGAAATCTCCCAGAATAATAACTGATTTCCAGACTGTACACATCAGTTCTCCTAGAGAAAATGGCTACTTTGATGGGTGGATTGTATGACACTATGCCCCACAGAAGTCCCTCCCCACCACAAAACCCTGTCTTCCCCAGGTTCCATCCCCAAATCTCCAGGAACTTCCCAAGCTGAAGTTGACAACAACCCTAGCAACAACAGTGGACATTACTAGCCTCCTTGCCCTGAATGTTGGCCTTCTGGGGACATCTGATTGACCAACTGTTGGAACCAGGATGCTGGACTAGATGGACCACTAGTCTGATCCAGCATGATTGCTCTTATATTTTTAATGGCTAACTCAGCAAGTGAATATCTAAATCAAAACACACACCCTCAGAAACTTAAAGTTGACATAAATCTGTTGCATTGCTTATTAGGTGTAAGTGCTTTCAGGCCAAATTAAAGACCTGGAAAGATTGGAGAACCCGAATCAGCAGTTCTCTGTCACATCGAGAGATGATCTGATTCTCAGTTCATCCCTCACTTGCACATTTATCTAGTCAACTCCTTGTGTTTCATAGCCAAGCACATGAGCTCTCTGTTGCGGGAAGGGAACATCGGCTAGGCTTCCCCCTTTGCCCAGTCTTTCTCTGCAGCTTTGCCTCTAGTGCCAGCCCTTATTGCCCCCTGCAAGAGCTGCCGATCTCTGTTGGAGTGAGGAACCAAGTCTAAGCCTCTCCCTCTATCTCACTCCCAGTCTCCACCACTGTGCCTGTTTGCCAATGAATACCCATTGCCCCCTACTGCCAGTACAGCCACTGGTAATAAAACAGCCTGTGGAAATACAATCTGTGGTTAGACAGACTCAAACAACTCTTCAGAGCCTGAAACAATGCAATGCTTGGTGGAAAGGGGAAAAGTATAAGTCAGGATGATCTTGTTTGGTAGAAGTATCAGCAAATTCTTCTGGTTGGACATAGTTCCTTTCAGATACGCAACTGCTGAGTCATTCCCCCTCCCTGCTGACCAGGGCTGGCCCCAGGTTTTTTTACACACTAGGCAAGGCTACCTTGTGGCATGCCCTCCCCCCAGTGCTGGCCCTATATGCAGCACCTGCCTGCCTCATCCACCACCAGGAATGTAGCCTTCACCACTCCAGGAGACCTGGCGTGCCCCCCCCCCATACTCCCTTCTGCCTCAGCCCATCTCCTCTCTGCAGTGGAGAGAGAAAGAAAGAATTCCTCAGAGCAGCAAAACGGGAACAATCCCCCCAGGTCTTGCCAGGGGCCCTCCAATGAGCCAAGTTCAAGTGAGGAGGGTGCTGCCTGCGAGGGGGCAGCCGCCCGGAGGCACCTGTTTCTTCTCCCCCCTTCTCTCTCTCTCTCTCTCTCTCTCTCTCTCTCTCTCTCTGGGCTTCTTTTGGGGTCCCTCCATCAGTCCAAGGGGAGAGTGCACCTCACTCAGTCAGTAGGAGCAGGCGTCGACCCTGAGGGGCACGGGGAAGAGACAACCACCAGAGGATCCTCTGGTGCTTTGGTGGAGCCCAGTCGGGCACTTCTTTGCAGCTTGGTGCACAGACCTCCAGTGGCCCCCCTCTAGCTCCCTTGCATTCCACAGTGAAGGAGACTCAGAGTGTGAGGTGAGGGAAGGGAGGGGCCAGAGTGTCACCCTCGTGGAGCTGGCACCCTAGGCGATGGTCTAAAATTTGTCAATGACGGGCCGGCCCTGCCACTGACTCATGGAACTCAAATGTCAGTAAAATGTCACCGAGAATATAAATAACATTAAAGACTTCCACTAATTGTTTCTGGATGCAGATTTTCCTTCCTTCCTTCCTTCCTTCCTTCCTTCCTTCCTTCCTTCCTTCCTTCCTTCCTTCCTTCCTTCCTTCCTTCCTTCCTTGTCTGTCTGTCTGTCTGTCTGTCTGTCTGTCTGTCTGTCTGTCTGTCTTTTGGAATTATGGAATGCCATCCCCAGATTGGTTCGTTTGGCATCCAGTTTGTTAACTTTTGGACACGCAGTGCAAACTTCAAGAAAATCGCAGACATTCTTGTGTGTGTGTTTTAAAGTTTGGTAACCTCACCTTTTTATTTCTGCTTTTATTGCTTTTACAACTCTTTTTATCTGCTGCTTTTATCCCCTGTTTTATTGATGCTTATATGGCTTTTTAAAATGTTTTAATTTTTGTTAGTTGTTAGTATTCGGATGATCTTTTATTGATATTGTGTGCTGCCTCCAGCGGTTTTCAAAGAGAGCCGTCAACAAATATTTTGAACAAATGCATAAAGAGGGTCTCTTCGGGTTAGATTTTTATAAGTCGGGCTCGGAATGCACACCACTGCCACCAAGGAGATATGTATGCTAATGAATGCATAATGATGCAATGAACAACAGTATATTTCTTTTGCCATAGTACTCTATATTAACTAAGAATATGACTGAGTTTAATGTCCCAGTCATGTTCAATGTCTGCAGACTATTTGTGACTTGTGTGTGGGGACTCTGGGGGGTCCAAGCACCCCTCGGGCCCAAAGGGTCAGTGTGAGACTAACCCAGGGATTGAATTCACTCCAGAGAGACAAATAGTCCAGTCAGCTTCATGCTAACTTATCATTTTACTGAAGTAACCAAAGTAAAATATGAACAAATAATAGAACCAGTAGTATATAAAAGCCCTCCAAATAATAAAAGGAATCTTCCTTGTCTGCTCACCAAGCCCTACAGAAGGGGTTGTTGAAGAGGCAGCCCTGAACATCCAAATTCATAGTCCAGCATAGTGCCAGCAAGAGAGCAAAGGCTCATGGGATTCATGAACCAAAGAACAGAAGTTAGCTATAGCAAAACCAACACAGAAATAAGGAACAGAAAGGCCCGGGCTCATGAAATCTCAAATTCTGCAACAATTTGCTTCTGTGTTATGTATACCTTATTATTTCCTTGCCAAAGATAATAATTTACAGATATTGAAATTCTTTATTCACAGCCACTGGCTTCAATGGGAAACGTTTAACCGGAGGTAAAACCTCTGGCTTTGAGCCATTTCCTTTATTTATTTAAATATTTCTACTCTGGCTAAAGTGACTTGGAAAGAAACACAAACCAAATTTAGCCGCGTAACCAAAATACGCAATACAACTCAAATTGGTGGTCTGGTCTGGGATCCACTGGCCCAGACTGAGATCACTGGAATCGGTCAGAGCTGGAGGATGTGAGCCAAGGCCCGGACCTTTCAGTTCTTGCCATCGGGCACATACTCCTGGCCACACTCAGGCTTAAATACCTGCAACAGAAAGGGAGAGAGAAGTTCAGTCCAGATCTTACAAAGGTGGCAGAGATGTCTGCGAGATTCTCCTTCCCTTCTCCTTGTGGGGAAAGGGAAAGACGAATGTAAGCTGCTCTGAGACTCCTTCAGGTAGTGAAGGGCAGGGTATAAATCCAATCTCCTCCTCCTCTTCCTCTTCTTCCTCCTCTTCTTCTTCTTCACTCCAGACTCGTCAATTCTGTGGCCAAGTCTAGAATTTAAAAGCAGGAATGCGAGCCAATTTCAAAAGATGTTTTCTTTGAATTAAAGACCTGCATCTCCATTTCTTTACTCCCACAGTGTCTTTTTTCTGGGCGCCAGTTTCTCTTCCCTTGCTCCAAATTCTTCCTCATTAGAATCAATCCCGTGTTGAATGTCGTGGTTTGCATCAGTTGCACGTGGACAGCATAGAAGTGGCACGAAAGAGCCCAGAGAAGATAACTGACAACAGCGAGAAAGATGACGAGAACGGGAGAAAAACAGCCACAACAAAGCAGAAATTCCAAAAGAAATGAAAATGTTCCTGTTGGCTCATCCCTATTTCTGAGTCTGTTCCTCCCTCTTTCTCTCTTTCTCAGGCCTGAGAATAAGTCACATGATTCGCACCCACACCTGGGAGGTTTTTCTGCGCTTCGGATTCCCAGGGCTCCTCTGGAAGCCACTGCTTGACTTCCTGTAAACACCTCATTAACAAGCCACAATGGAGCTGTCCATTCCTCCTGTAGCGAAAACCATTTCACAGTGGCTGAATAACTACATTCGAGGCGCCCGGGTTGGCCCCTGCTAATTAAGATATATTGTTCTCATTCAGCGTGGGGGTGGAGAGGTTGTCAAAGGGGTTATGATGCATGGCAAATGAAGTCTCACTGCGGAAGTCCCCCCCCCCACCCCCGCAGCAACCAAGGATTCTGCTCTTTTTTTTTTTGGGTTTAGATTATTATTATTATTTCTGAAGCAAAAGCTAGACAGTGCAGGGCAAATAGCAGCCTTCCGTCTTCTGCCTCCTCTCTTCCCTGGTAATGGCTGAGCAATCAAACCACATAATGCGATATCGCCAAATTGCCATGCCCTGCAAGTAGCAACCTGTGCACTAGTGGAGGAATGCAGGGATATCTAATTCTTGTAATTATTCAATTCATTTATACCCTGCCTTTCTCCCCAGTGGGGAGGCTCACATCATTCTCCACACCTCCATTTTATCCTCACAGCAACCCTGCGAGGTAGGTTAGGCTGAGAGCGTGTGACTGCCCCAAGGCCACCCAGCCAGCATCCATGGCACGAGTGGGGATTTGAACTTGGGTTTTCCGGATACTAGTCTGACACTCTTAACCACTGCACCGCACCGGCTCTTACCCTAGAATAAGCAGTCACACATTTTGTCAGCATTTTGCTCACATTGTTGGGGAAGCGGGAAGGGGCTGTTTCTGGCGGCCAGTGCATTTCCCCATCGTGTTTTATTGCACCCTGAGCCTGAAGATCTGTTGTGCAAACAGCATGTTTGGAAGTCCCGGCTTGCTTTTGCCTTCTCGGCAACATTTTCCCATTAAATGTTTAATTTGCTCTTAAATTTGAACTCCCTGCCGAGCTGCTGCCAATCAAAACTGCTTTTGAGCTGCAGCCGCTTGGGTTAACAGACAGACTATAAAAATCAGAGAAGAAGTATCAGAAGAAGGGTGCCCTTCGCTGGAAAGGGGTGGGTTGAGTTTCATCACAGTGGCCCAATGCAAGCAGAGAACCTTGGATTGCTTCTAGAAGTGCGTCGAGGCCTCCATAATCCAAGCAGGCTTTTGAGACACGCAGTTGTCCCGTTTATGGTAGTGTTTGGATGAGGGGACATGAAGACATGAAGCTGCCTTAGATTAAATCAGGCTGATGGTCTCTCAAGATCAGCCTTGCGACCTGGATAGCCGAGGCAAGCCCGATCTTGTTAGATCTCAGAAGCTAAGCAGGGCCAACCCTGGCAAGTAATTGGAAGGGAGACCTCCAAGGAATGACAGGGCTGGGGCGCAGAGGCAGGCAATCAAGACACCTCTCTAAAACATCCTAGCCCCACTAGGGGTCACCAGAAGTCACCATGACTTCCAGGCGTGCAAGCACAGACACACACAGAGACACACGCACAAAGCCACACACACACAAAGAAAGATCAGTCTCTTGCCTACTCTGACTGGCAGCGGCTCTCCAGGGTCTAGGGCCAAGGTCTTTCCCATCACCTTTTACCAGATCCTTTTAACTTGAGATGTTGAGGATTGAAACGGGCTTACAATGTGATAAAGAAGCATCCACAATTATTTATCTCAAGTTTTTTATACAAAACATTGATTTCTGAATGTGATTTTTACAAGAAATAATACAATAGAAACAGAAGCGAAAAGGTCTCCGGATTGGAGCTGCCGTTTCGACAATGTGTCTTCTTCTGACCAAAAATCGTACCAATCAATGTGAAATATGGAGTTCCTCAAGCAACAAAAAGCTGCATACGCATGATTTTTCTAGCTCTTATAGCTTGAAAAGCAACATGTCTTATTCTAGAAAAAAGTTCTCCCAGAAGGGCTGAAGTCAAAGCAGTGGCGAGGCTGATGGCAGGCAGTGAGTATGAATGGGGGTGGGGGAGAAGCCTCCATCTCAGCCTGCCTGCTGCCAGACGCTAGCCATGCCACCCACCAGCAGCAGGCAAAGGCAAGCAAGAAGGCAGGCGATCGCCTCTTCTGGTCCAGGCCATGCACGCCCAGCTGCGCTCCAGTGCACCGAGCCTACACGTGGCACCTCCATGGCCAGCCTGACTACGGCGCACCCCTTGCCTCTCCCGGCCCTGGGAGGAGTCAAGGATAGAGGCCAGGCTCCCCCGGGTGCTGCATCGTGGGATGGGGCACTGGGCCTCCTTGGGGAGGGAGGGAGGGAGCTAGATGCTCCGCAGGGAAAGCCTGCCCTTGCCCAGGGGGGGAGCTGCTGCTACTGGGCATTACCCCCCCTTGCCCTGGAGCTTTTGATTTAATTAGCTGGTGCCCCCCCGAGGCCCCCTCCCCCCAAATCCCTAGATACGGGGCTGCCCCCACCTCTAACATACCCAAGCATCCTCAGGACTTGAGTATTTTGGGCTGCGGCTGATTTCAAGAGGATCTGTACACATGACAGGAACGGTGCCTTGGAGTCTCGCGTTGTCAGAAGAAAACTTCGGAATAAGCAAGCCAGGACAAACATAGTCAGTAGGGCTGCCAGGTCCAGGTTGGGAAATACCTGGAGTTTTTTTTTTTGGGGGGTGGAGCCTGAGGAGGGCAGGATTTAGGGAGGGGAGGGCCTTCCGTGGGGTATGATGCTATGGCGTCTACCTTCCAAGGTGGCCATTTTCTCCAGGTGAGCTGATCTTTGTCTCCTAGAGACAAGATGTAATTCCAGGAGATCTTCAGCCGCCACCAGGAGGTAATGGCAACCCTAAGGGTCAGCCTTTTCCATCTCTGTCTATAAAGATCTTGGTGTGATATCGATGCTCAGTCAGACATTAGGGAGGGACTCTGCTTCTTTCTAGTTGGTGCCATTTCTGTCCCGATCAGTGAAAAATGAGGGACTTAAAACAAGGAAGTCGCCCAGGGTTGCTTGATTCACAGTGCAAACCTGAGGGCACTTCTCTGGAAGCAAGATCCATTAACCCTATAATTACTTTTAAGTAGGATTGCTCCCGGAGTGATTTAACTTCACCTCTTGAAATACCCGTTTGTATTTGTTTAAAGAGAGGTAGGATCTTCGGTGCTGTCTGTGACTTTTCTTCAACATTGAACATTTCCTAAAACTCACACAAGCTCTTCTTGTACCAAACTAATGACCCTAAGCAGGTACTGGGCAATTTAAATCCTATTGGAGTTTAATGTTTTATTTATTTTGTTGCAGAATTTGGGGTGCCTTGAGCAGGGCTATTTTGGGGCAGGAACACACAGGAACGGAGTTCCGGCTGGCTCCCAAGCTGGCCACGCCCAGCAGGAACTCATTAGCATAATAGGCCACATCCAACAGCAGAAACTTATTTGGATTGGCTACATTACGGGTGTATGGCCTAACATGCAAAGGAGTTCCTGCTACAAAAAAAGCCCTGGGTTTTGACAACAAACAAGGTAAACAGAATAAGAAGCAAAAGGTGGGTGTGGCTGTATGACCACACTTCTGGTAACATGAGGGTGTGGCCTAATATGCTAATGAGCTGTGCTTTCAGGGGTGTGGCCTAATATGCTAATGAGTTTCTACTGTTGGGTGGGACCTATTATGCTAATGAGTTCCTGCTGGGCTTTTTCTACAAAAAAGGCCTGGCCTTAGGGCTGTGGCCTGCCCTAAGTTCTTCAGATGCAGAAGGTCCTTTAATAATTAAGGGAATCAGTGCATCTTTTCTTATAATTCTTATAAGTCATTGGATAAGCAACCCTGTGGGAAGAAGCCCTTCTGTCCTGGTGTACTCAGGGGCCCTTGGCTTTTGGACAGTGAGGGATATCTGTAGCTTTGGATGCCAGTAGCAGTTGTCTGTATCCTTTTTTTGTTTAAGGCAGTGAATTCAGTCCCCAGATAAATGGTAATGACTGATAATCACTATGTGCCAGGAGAGACATTGTACCACTTAGTCTGAGTGGCTTTTTGTTTCTATAACTGGCTCTACAGTTACTCATCTCTGCTTGGCAGCTCTTTTCCCTTGCAAATGACAGTTCACAGGTTTGCGTGGATGGCTGGCCCCTCTTACACCAGAAGAAGTACCTGAGTCAACCTCTGTTTGTTTGACTAATTACAGAGGGCCAGGATTTCTGGGTGGTCAGTTCAAATTTCCATTGTGTTCTTTTTGGTGGATGGGGGGTTGAAAATGCTCTGGAGTTAAATGTAGCTACCTGAGTTGTGATAAGCATTCAGTGTACACCAGTTGGTCATTGGGTATTCAGCGGGCTTTGTCTACAGTTTTAAACCCAGGCAATTTTCTGGTCAAATGCAAAGTTTTCTACAAAGGGGTGTTGAACTCACAGAGCAGGGGAAAAAACTGGAAGTAGGTCAAGGACTCATCACACCCTGGACACTCCTTGTTTGAATTGCTGCCTTCGGGCAGAAGATACAGGACAATTAAAACAAGGACAAATAAATTAAAAAACAGTTTTTATCCAAGAGCCATTATTGCCCTAAATGCTGCATGAGTTTGGAACTGGGGACATCAGTGGTCTAGTTGCTATGTGAACTTTAGGGGAGCTATGAAGCAGTTGTGAATGGCTGTGTGAGCGCGCATGATTATTGTTGTAGATCACTGAAATGATTGCACTTTTAATTTCGTTGTACTATGTACAATGACAATAAAGTATATTATTATTATTATTATTATTATTATATGGCATTCTTTGTGAAAACAAGCAGGAGGTGTGGCCCCGTAAGGACCACCACGTTTTCATTCCAGCATAAGCTTTTGTGGAGTAAGGCAAGAGGAAGATCCATCACATATAGAACTGAGAATCCACCTCGTGCCTCCAGATAAAGTTGGGACATACCCATCACAGGACTCTTATTTGTTGTTCTTCAGTAGACTAGACCCCTCTGCAATGGGTTCTCATGTTTTGATGTTTAGCCTAAAATTCAGCTTTTTCTGAAATTCCCATTTGTTGACATTTTTAAGTGTATGACCTGGATTGCTCAGGCTAACCCAATCTTGTCAGATCTCAGAAACAAGCGGGGTCAGCCCTGGTTAGTACCACAAGGGAAGTCCACAAGGGAAGTCCAGGATTGCTTCACAGACCACAAGGGAAGTCCAGGTTGAAGAAGGAGAAGGAGAAGAAGAGATTGGATTTATACCCCGCCCTTCACTACGCAAAGGAGTCTTAGAGTGGCTTACAATCTCCTTTCAGTTTTCCACCCCACAACAGACACCGTGTGAGGTAGGTGGGGCTGAGAGAGCTCTTTCGAGAAAGGTACTTGAGATAACAGCTCTGAGAGAACTGTGACTGACCCAAGGTCGTGCCCAGCAGCTGCATGTGGAGGAGTGGGGAATCAAACCCAGTTCTCCCAGGTTAGAGCCGACTCTCCTAACCACTATAACAAACTAACCACTCCACTGCACCAAAGCAGGCAATGGGAAACCACCTCTGTTTGCCTCTTGCCTTGAAAATCCTGCAGGGTCACTATAAATCGGCTGCAGCTTGATGGCATTTTCCACCACCACTGTGTAACTTACATGCTGCATCAGACCAAATGTCCATATAGGATAGACCATCACCTAGTATACTGGATTCCCATCAACCACAGGCCATTCCCATCAACTCCAGGCAGTGGTCTGTGAGGAGCTCTGCAGGAACAACGCACCAAACCAAACTTCCACGTTTACTTTGCAAAGTTTTGCAAATGTAACTGTGCAAAGCTCCTCCTAGCGTGGGGGGAAATCGATTCTGGCAGGAATAATAGCTAACCAGCCACCGGTCTAGCCCAATGGAAAAGCAGCCAGGATAGGACCATGAATTCTCGCACACAGTTAAATGATTCCATTCTGAATAAAATGGGCCCAGTAATTACAAAAGACATGAGAAAAGAGAAGAGATTGGATTTATACCCTGCCCTTCACTTGGAGTCTCAGAGCGGCTTGCAAACCTGTGAGGTACGTGGGGCTGAGAGAGCTTTTTTGAGGACTGCTCATGAGAGAACAGCTCTGAGAGAACTTGTGACTGACCCAAGGTCACACCAGCTGCTGCAAGTGGAGGAGTGGGGAATCAAACCCAGTTCTCCCAGATTAGAGTCCACGCACTTAACCGCTACACCAAACTTGATGCAGAGTGTGTATGGAATTAAGAGATATGGGCAGCAGAGACAGACAGAAGAAAGAAGAACTTCCAGGTGAAGCTTAAGGTCCATCTCTCTGATTCTTAGTTTTGTCGTATTTCCACTGCTTTTTGCTTCTTCTTTTTCTCCTCTCTCTCTCTCTTTGCCGAGGTCTTGCGATTGCTTATATCATCCTGATATAAGGCTGTTCCCTGTCATCTGCATACCTGTAGTCATAGTATAGAGCTGAAGTTGCTGATTAATAATCTGTCCTCAGAGTCACTTCAGGTGTTTCTGGTGGGATATCAATCTTAGTGGCTCGGCGAGGAGTTACTGGTGCATCTCATTGGCTTGGCAGGCAGCCTTGGCTGCTGGTAATGATTTGCTCGGTGAATTGTGATGAGAGATGAGGCCAGTCTGAGACATTCAGCAGAGAAACAGACACGGCTTGCCTTTCAATGGGCTGTTTTCGCTTCCTAGAGAGACCTTCCAAACTAAGCGGCTAAAGATTTGAAACTCAACCTTGATGTTCTCGGATGTCACAGGAATGCGCCTTCTCATAGAAGGAATCCCTGGATCCATAGGCGATATCGGTGCTCATATCCAAATTTGGTGCTTTCACATTTTGGGTCCCAAAAGGCTATGAGCAATTGACAGCTATTTTTTTTTTTTGGCCCCCCGAAGGGGATTTCTTATTGCTTTTTTGATATACTACTAAAACTACAACGAAAAAAGGGAGGGGAACAACAACTAAAGAGAAGGAAAAGTATACCCACGCTAAACTAAAACCCCAAGAGTAGGAGATCATTATCCCAGTTAAAATCTATGTTAGTACTACACTGTTAGTGAACAATGCATGCTATGAGTTTCTATCTATCTCTGCTCAAATATTAGCTGGTTACTTGTTATGGGAGAGTTCCAGAGCATCCCCCGCAGCTCGCTTCATAAAGGCAATTTTCAGAGTCCTTCTGCCTTTACTTAGGCTTTCTATCTCTAAAAACATGTTGGTTTGCGGGCCGCAGTGCCTTCTTCTGCAGCCAGGTCCTCGTCCATCTCCGAGGGTGTGGAGCCATTCAAGCCAGTCTCACCATCTTCTTTGGTTCCCAGGTGGCGTTTCAAAAATTCTTTAGCCTTGTGTACAGAGTCAATCTTCTCTCTTTTTTCGTGGAGCTTAAAGATGACCCCTGCTGGAAGCGCCCATTTATATGCGATTTGATTAGTTTGAAGAAAGAGAATTAAATCCTTGTAGCTCTTTCTTTTTTGGCAAATTTCAAATGGAGTTGCTGATGTGACTTTTAAAATTAAATCCCTAGTTTGTTTTCTTGAGAATCTGACTGATATCTCTCCAGGCAGGCTATTTTTTTTTTTTGGTGTAATTAGAATACACCCTGTACGCTGATTCCATGTCACACATAATTTCTTCTGCTTTCAAGCCTGTTACTGGTGCGATAATATCACTGAGTAACTTCTTCAAATCCTCATTTGGTGATTCAGGAACTCCCTGGAATCTGAGGATCATATTCGCTTTTTCCATTTGTAGAAACAACAGTCTATTTTCCTGATGCTTCTGTTTATTTGTCAATTCATCCACCCTTTTCTTCAAAATCTTGTTCTCGGCGTGCATCTCTTTCACTACTTCCACTGTGCTCCATCTTTTTAACCATTTCCACCAACTGGAGCTGTTGCACTGCAAAGTTTTGATTGAGTGCGGTTAACTGCTGGTTAATACCAGTGAGTTGATCCATCACGGGCTTGAGTGTATCTGCTAGGAGTCTCATGACGTCCACTCCCTCTTCTTCCAGCCTCGGATTTTGGCTGCCCATAAGTTTCAGTTTCGCTGCTTTCCTCCTTGCGCCCGCCATCTTTGCAGATTGTTTACAAAAGCCAACCACTATTTCACAACCTCTGAAAACCGCTTACAATTTAAATCCACTCTGGTATGTCTCTCAAAACAAGCCAAACATTCAGTTTTTCCCTTCCCCCCTCTCTTCTCCACTAATCTTTCATGCTCGCGGGAGGCATCCCTCCTCTCAAAGCTTGCTGATGTGTGTGTGTGGGGGGAATAAGGGATTCTCCGGTTGTTTCAAAGTTCGCTTACATCAAACTCATGTTCATTGTCAGCCACTCTCGACCTTGCTTATATTTTCGTCAATCGCTCGATCTCTGGCACTTGTTCCAGTCAACCCAGCTAATGCCATGTGGCCACACAGTGGTAGGACCATCAGGGTGGAGGGGTGCCTCAATTAGCCGGCATTACACCGTTGAAGAGGCTACCCCTCAAAAGCCCTATGGCTTGGAACTGCTGGTGTGCAAATCGTTCCCCCGAGCATTGGGGAGAGCGACTGCCATCGCTATGCCATAAACCGGAAGGGCAGCAATTGACAGCTATTTTTGAAATATTTGGAAGTTTGGTGAGGGCAGGGCTGTACATGCATGGTGGAATTGTTCTAAAAATTAAGGTCAGCTAGAAAAGAGATTGGTGGCTGCGGTGGCTCAGTGGTAAGACGCTGAACTGCAGACCAGAAGGTCGGTAGTTCAGCAGTTTGAGATCCAAGTGCTGCATGACGGAGTGAGCTCCTGTCTTTGGTCCCAGCTCCTGCCAATCTAGCAGCTCGAAAGCAAGAAATTGCAAGTAGATAAATAGATACCGCTTCGGTGGGAAGGTAACAGCGTTCCATGCACCTCAGATTCTATTCATGCCAGCCACATGACCACGGAAACGTCTTCGGACAGTGCTGGCTCTTCAGCTTGGAAACAGAGATGAGCACCACACCACACCCCTAGAGTTGGATTCAACTGGCTTTCAAGCAAGGGAAACCTTTACCTTTAGACAAGAGATTGTCAGGTCCATTAAACGTATAATAGAGTGTATCCATTTAAGCAAGGCATGAAATTAGAGGCTATTAAAGATTGAGTTAATAGGCATAATTACTAGCCAATAGAGAAAATGTTGATTGTGGCAAAAATTCTGTTTTCTTCTAAATGGAAGTTGGAAAGGTGTGAGAAGTGCTCACTATAATACGGCATGTGGCCGTATTAGTAAAGTTGATTAATCATATGCAAAATAGGCAGAAATCCAATATAGTTAAAATGCAAGAGCAAGACTGGGAGTCCTGTGTTCAGGTCCCCACTTGGCCATGAATCTCACTGGGTGCTTGTAGCCCAGTTACACTCCCTCTGCTTCACAGGATTGTTGTAAGGATAAAGTAGGAGATAAGAACCAATTTCCCTGCACTCCTTGAGGTGTTATCGTTTATTAAAGTATTATCGTTTGTATCTAATATGGAAGACTTGAATAAGATACTGGAAAGTTTATTATAATTAAGCAAACATGAGGAATTTGTGCATGTTTATGTTGAACGACGTCTTCTAAATGGCCTCCTTTATCTTTATTCATTTCTAATATGTTAATTTTTGATGATGGATTTGTAGCTTATCACATAATACCTAGACGGAATATTCTTACTGTAAGTTGAAAGTTATACATGAAATTTCAGTTCATTTTTGAGAAACCCATTTCCATATTTTCGGGAAGTGAAAAGACAGCTGAGCCTTGGAGAGAAATCTTTTGCTGATCTTACAGAAGTTCCTTTGGATTCGCCTTGAAAATTTCTGAAATTTTCTTCTTTCTTTCCCGAAGAGGAATCTGTAAACTCACTTTAGAAGAGGAATCTGTAAACTCACTTTAGAAGAGGAATCTGTAAACTCACTTTAGACAAAACCTAGTACTAACTTACTGAAACTTCTGTAAGGACTCTTCAGAAATTTCAGTAGTCTGGCTGAATCTTCTTTTGGCTTTGTTCAGAAATTCTTCTGAAGGGTAGGGCTGCCAATCTCCAGGTGGGGCCCAGTGATCTCCTGCTTTTACAACTGATCTCCAGGCTACATAGGGTCGCCAAACCCCCGGTCCAGGTGGAAGTTCCCCCGACTTTCAGGGCTTCAATCTGCCACCAGGAACGTCAGGGGTGATGCTCTAGTTTATGTGCAAACTCTATGGTTTTGAGGGCACCAGAAGATCCCAACAAGCAGGCTGGAGCCCCCTGTTGGCAGCTGGTAAGGACCTGGTAACCCTAAGGCTACAGAGACCAGTTCCCCTGGAGAAAATGGCAGCTTTGGAAGGTGGACTTTATGGCATTCTGCCATCCTGAGGTCCCTCCCCTCTCAAACCCTGCCCTCTCTAGGCTCCACCCTTGAAATCTCCAGGTCTTTCCCAACCCAGAGCCAGCAACCTATTCTGAAGCTTTGCTGGAGGAGGCATCCTCTCCCAACTTTGGTGGCTTCCACATGGGGATTTTCCCCCCACACGGAAAGCAGGAAACTGCCACATTAACAGGCAGTGTCCACATGACACTGTGCTCATTCTGAATGTGATTTATGGCACTTCCGAGGCTTTTCCCTTAAAGCTTGGGGAGGAAGATGCCAATTTAAATCTGACTCAATGGGGACTCAGTGGAGTGGCGTAAGAGGGAGTGTCTATGTAGAAACCTCCTCCTCCACTGCCGCCGTAGAGAGGGGTGCCAGTGTTCACTGTTGAAAACTGCCATATGCTAATACTTCACCCTTTTAAAGGGCTTCTCCCGGTTTCTCTGTCACCTTAGTGCTGGCTCAGTAGAGAAAAGGAAAGCACTGAACATATTGAAGGTACCACTCTTGAGTGCCCTTCTCAGCTTTCTTGCCCTGTGGAAGGGAACTCAGAAGGCATTTAGAGGCCTTCTGAAGGCAACTAAATGTCCTCTGAGCTGTTTTTTCCCCCTAGGAACTGATGGGCTCGCTGCCCTATCCCTTGAATTGGAAGGGCTAGAAACAGACTGGAAGCCTCCCCCTTTAAAGACAGGCTTTTAGAATAATTTAATTAATTGTAATTTAACTGCCCCCTTAAATATTTAAATGCCCCCCAAACAAACAAAAAATCCTGGCTATGGGCTTGCCCTGGATTAGCTTAGATTTTGATGAAGAATTAGAAGAAGAATTGGAAGAATTAGAAGAAGAAGAATTAGAAGGATTAGAAGAAGGAGGAGGAGATTGGATTTATACCCCACCCTTCATTGGAGTCTCAGAGCAGCTTCCAAACTCCTTTCCCTTCCCCTCCCCACAGCAGATCCCCTGTGAGGTAGGTGGGGCTGAGAGAGCTCTGACAGAAACTGCTCTTTTTCAAGAACACCACTGACAGAACTATGGCTTGCCCAAGGTCACCCAGCAGGTGCAAGTGGAGGAGTGGAAAATCAAACACCGGCTCTCCCAGATTAGAGTCCACACACTTAACCACTACACCAAACTGATTCCCCCCCCCTTCCCAAAATGCTCTGCACACACTGAGCACTGATGGCAGTATTTTTTAATTTATCTTTTAGAAGAGGCCAAGGTGCGGGCTTCATGAAAAAAAGGCAGCCTTGCTGTGTGCTTTCCCAGTTGTGTTTAAGAAAGCTGGGGACCACCTATTCCCTCCAAGGCAGCAAGACCCCTCCAAGTAGCTCCATAGCCCCCCCTCCACTCCCCACTTTAATTCCAGCCTGAGAGAGCTCTCATTGTCCTATCGCTGAAGTGCCTGCCTTGCCTAATTTCGCCTGCCGTAATTAGTACAAGTGCATCTTTCTTTCTTCCCTTTACCCCCACCCCCGCCTTGCTCTCTCTCCCCTCCTGTTTCCCCTACTTTCTTTTCACAATGTCATCCGTAATTCCAAGAAGTTAATACCTGATTAGTAAATACGATGATGAAAGAGTTCTGGCTGCATCAAGGCCTCCATTTACAAACCGGCTGTGATTGAAAAATTACGTTCAGTTCAGTAATAATTGATGAAAATGGGCTCCCTTCTTTCTGCAGCTGATTTGCTTTGTAATTGTGATTTAATAATGTAAATATCACTTGTTTCCTTCTGGAGATGAATTGCCTTCTGATTTGTTAAGCACACGGAGGCTGGGTCCGTCCGTCTCGTTTGTAACTGTGGGCCTGGCTGACGAGGGTTCTGGGAGCAGGGAGCTGTGAGCAAGATTATGGGCAGTTAATGGGGAGAGCAGCCTTAAATGGAACTCTAAGATCCAAGAGCAGGGCTATTTTGGGGCGGGAACGCACAGGAACGGAGTTCCGGCTGGCTCCTGAGTTGGCCATGCCCAGCAGGAACTCCTTAGCATAACAGGCCACACCCAACAGCAGAAGCTCACTAGGCTTGGCTACATTAGGGGTGTGTGGCCTAACATGCAAAGGAGTTCCTACTACAAAAAAAAGCCCTGGGTTTTGACAACAAACAAGGTAAACAGAATAAGAAGCAAAAGGTTGTTGTGGCTGGATGACCACACTTCTGGTAACATGGGGTGTGTGGCCTAATATGCTAATGAGCTGTGCTGTCAGGGGTGTGGCCTAATATGCTAAAAAGTTTCTGCTGTTCGGTGTGGCCTGTTATGCTACTGAGTTCCTGCTGGGCTTTTTCTACAAAAAAGCCCTGTCCAAGAGTAACTAAATCGTTTCTGCATAGGGTTGCCAGCAACCAGTGGGGGGGGGGAGGCCTAGGGAGGAGTCCTGGGCCTCACTGGAGGCAACATGGTAACATCACTTCTGGCATGTACCAACGCTGCTGTCATCATGTCACTGGCATCGCAGTAATACTCTGGGTTTGGAGCAAACATTCTATGGTAAAAATAGCTTCTACCATAGAGTTTCCCCCCAAATACCAGGCAACAGCAGCCTAGGCCCACCTCCCCAGCTGATTGGCGGCAGGGGGACCGGCAACCAGTGTTCCCTTTTAGCTGAGTTAGTGTGAGCTGGCTCACAGTTTTTTAGCCTCCAGCTCACACATTTTTGTCTTAGCCAGTTTGGTGTAGTGGTTAAGTGTGCAGACTCTAATCTGGGAGAACCAAGTTTGATTCCCCACTCCTCCACTTGCACCTGCTGGATGACCTTGGGCAAGTCTTGAAAAAGAGCAGTTTCTGTCAGAGCTCTCTCAGCCCCACCTACCTCACAGGGTGTCTGTTGTGGGGAGGGGAGGGGAAGGGAAAGGAGTTTGTAAACCACTCTGAGACTCCTTTGGGTAGTGAAGGGTGGGGTATAAATCCAATCCCTTCATCTTCTTCTTCTTAGCTCAGGAAGGATGGCTCCAAAGCCAACTAACTTATGCATTAGCCAATCCTCACTCACAACTTTAATGCCAGTAGCTCACAAAGTAGAATTTTTGCTCACAGGACTCCATAGCTTAGAGGGAGCATTGCTGGTAACCCTTTTTTTTTGCATGCTGTCCTTAGTAAAACACAATGAGTGCTTTCTCCTTCACTATAATTGGCTCCCATATTTCTGGAGTTCCCAGGGCACAGGCAGCCATGTTGGTAAGAAAAACATGTCTAGGTTTCCGATTTGCCTGCTTATGGTGGGAGACTTCCAGGCAATTGTGGCCCTTGCCTGCTGACGCTCACCCGACCAGCAGATTTATTTATTATTTTTTAATTTATTTTGAGATTTATACCCCACCCTGTCCGGTAGCTCAGGGCGGAAACTGGGGCCAAACGGGGCAGAGCATTTTCCTGGTGAGAAAAATTAAAAAAGAAAAATAAAGTCTCGCCTGCTTACAGGAAGTTCTGATCATAGAGTTCCTGGTGATTCCTAGAGCCACGTGGAAGTGACAGGGGTAACTCTAGGAAACACCAGACAACACCTTGTTTTTCTTTGTAATTTTTTTTTCCAGGAGGTTGCCCCCCCACCAACAACCCTAGGCATGGCAGAGCATATTGGAAACATTGAGTTTTGTGCAGTTGTGTGCACTGAGAAGCCAGCTTACTAAAGATAAGTAAACACTGTGCATCATACAGGTGAGGGCTGTGCATCATACGGGTGAGGCAGGAAGGAAATCAGCACAGCAACAGCCCCAGTTTTCAGAGCAAGGAAAGGGCATAGGGCGGGGGGACAATAAGCTCAAAAGGTATTGGGAAGTGGTGGCCAATGTGTTAGGCAGGGTGCTTTAGAAAGTGAGCCTTGCATTTATATGCCCTACAGGTGGATTCCATTGGTCCTACTGATCCAAACTTTGTCAGCAGAAATGCTTAAGAGATTTGATTTGTTCCTCGCATACTTTTTGCTGGAGCAGTGCTATCTTTTTCAGCAACACCATTTCCTAGGAGAGCACCCGAGCCTTAGTAGACTCATTTCTAATTGCTATGGGGGTAAAAGTCTGGAATGCAAGCTCTTGAAAATATGAATGACCAAAGACAAGAAGGTAGACGGAAGAAGGATATTACCTCCAGAGTAAGTAAGCTATTTGTATACTCTGTTCCCAAAGACCTTCTCATTTCAGTTTCTGGAAGGATAATGACAATGTGCAAAATGGCCACAGCATGTGGTACAGCCACATGATCCAGAGGGACTGAATTTACCCCGGTAGTTTGGTAAGGGCACATGCAGCTGCATTTCCTGCAGTCCTTAAGTAAATTGGGAGGAAGCCCTTGATAAGTTACCCCTTGACAAATACTTTGTATGCCTCTAAAGTGGACCAGTAGCAACTTAAAGACTAACAAAATTTGTGGCAGGGTATGAGCTTTCACGAGGCACTGCTGAGTTCATCAGATACAGCAAGAGTCCATCTGTCCTTATATCGTGGAGAGTGGAATGATTTCAGATGCCAAATGACAATAGCAGGTGTGATTGGATTAGGTGTGATATGCAGAGGGGTAGTAGATGTGGAGAAATCAACATTAGTAAAGAGTCAGGAAACCTAGGTCTTGATTAAGACCAGGTGGATGCATCGTCTTGATCAATATACAGGACAGATGGACTTACATTCTAGCTGTATTGGAAGAAGGGAGCAGTGATTCATGAACACTGATACCCTGCCACAAATTTGTTAGACTTTAAGATACTGCTGAACTCTTGATCTTTTCTGCTGCTACGGCCAGACCAACATGGCTACCCATATTGATCTGTCTCCAAAGTGGGCTATTATTGGAACTGCATGGTGCTGCACCAAGCAGAAATGGTTGCAACAGGGCCCACCAGAAGTTCCTGCAAAGCACAGACCAGAGCAAGGAGAGCAAGCAGAACATGCCCTTCCAACTTCTCCACGTTCACCTCTTTGTTAAAGACAATCTGTCCCGCATGCACCCAATAGACAGCAGGCTTTGCTCTTTTGGATTAGCTTGCAATTTGGGGACAGAATCACTCTGGGGTGTTCTAATGAACTGTGAAATGAACATAATGTCAGTCGCCGATGCAAATGGGCCCATGCCACTGCTGTTGCTGGTGGGTTGTTTTGCCTGGGAGCTAACACAGGTAATTTAAAGATATTAACGAACACTGTTAATTAGCATCATTATTATACTGCTGCGTCGCTAGGCCTAATGCACAGTCAGATAAATAATCTTGCTGTGTCAAAAGTGTCTCCTATGGAACCTTCAGGATTAGTGGGGAATGGATTGGCGCATTCAGCACAGTGTAGGACATGCTGCAATGTTCTTTCTGCAGCAATCTTCTCTCTACGTGCCTGGTTGGAAGTCGTGCAGCTCACAAGAGCAAGGCCAGGACTGCAGGCTGGCTGGAGAGAACAGCCTCCAGTCCCACCCTAGAAATCTCATTGCTTACTTTCATAGCTATGAGAATCACGCATGAGCAGACCAGTGTTCCCTCTAAGCTGAGTTAGTGTGAGCTAGCTTGCAGGGTTTTTTAGCCTCCAGCTCATACATTTTTGTCTTAGCTCAGGAAGGAGGGCTCCAGAGCAAACTAGTTTATGCAGTAGCCAAATCACTCACTCACAACTTTAATGCCAGTAGCTCACAAAGAGAGCCGCCTCCCCCATGCAAACCTCTCCATGATGAACAGAAGCTGAACAGAGCATGGCTGTGCTCTTGCACTGCTCCATTTTCTTTTCAACAGGACTTGCTCAAGAGAACCGGTGATGGATTCTAGGTGTCTTCATGTGCAGCTCCCAAAGTGTGGCTGCCCTGAGAGACATTTGAAGAACAGAAGTGACAGATTGAGTGGAGAACCCTAGGTTCTCAGGAGCATAGGTGCTGTCCGTGATGGCACAGAAGGGGGACTCACCATGCACCATTGGTTTGAATATACAAAGCTCCCTTACACTGAGTCACACTCATTGGTCTATCAGTGTCAATATTGGGATCCAGTTTGGTGTTATGGTTAAGTGCGTGGACTCTAATCTGGGAGAACTGGGTTTGGTCCCCCACTCCTCCACTCACAGCTGCTGGATGACCTTGGGCAAGCCATAGTTCTGTCAGAGGTGTTCTTGAAAAGAGCAGTTTCTGTCAGAGCTCTCAGCCCCACCTACCTCACAGGGTGTCTGTTGTGGGGAGGGGAAGGGAAAGGAGTTTGTAAGCCGCTCTGAGACTCCAAGTGAAAGGCGGGGTAGAACTCAAATCTCTTCTCTTCTCTTCTCTTCTCTTCTCTTCTCTTCTCTTCTCTTCTCTCTCTTCTCTTCTCTTCTCTTCTCTTCTCTTCTCTTCTCTTCTTCACTGGGACTGCCAGAACAATCCAGTGTTCTGGGCGAGGTGTTTCATCCCATCCTCTCCCTGTTCCTTGTCAAACTGGAAATACCAGAGATTGAACCTGGGACCTTTGGTGTGCAAGTCACCCTCTTCCCTTATAGCACTGACCCCCCCCCCCCGACTGTTCTTTCCAGCTAGTCTGCATGTACAATGGGAAGAAGAAGAACATACCACACCTAGAAGCTAAAATGACTAAGCTGAAGCTAAGCATCCTTTGGTCACATTATGAGAAGACAAGGGTCATTGGAAAAGACAACAATGCTAGGAAAAGCTGAAGGCAGCAGGAAAAGAGGAAGACCCAACATGAAATGGACGGACTCAATCCAGGAAGCCATGAGGGTCCTCAGTTTGCGAGAACTGAGCAAGGTTATTAACGATAGGATGTTTTGAAGGTCATTCCTTCATAGGGCCACCATAGGTCAGAAGCAACTCAGAAGCGCAGGGTCCATGCACAGCACAGAATCTGATTCCTAGCTGTCCTCCGCAGGTAGACATCATACCCCCTTTCCTAACTCTCTCAGCCCTGTGGCAGTTGCTCCTACATGGTGCAGTCCCATGCATGCAGCTGTAATAGACTGGAACTGTGTTGGTGGGACCAGCTGGGGATGATGGAAGGACGGTGGTATTCCACGGTGGAAGACTGCACATCCTGGTTGCAGCATTCATACTTGGATGCCATAATCTTGTTGTAAATGCACAGTGAGGAAGTGGCTTGCATGTAGCTCCAAGTATGTGTGAAAGGAGTTTCAAGGTCCTTGGATGTCCATAGAGGCTACCATCCCATTCTGTCCTCAACCCATGCAGCAGAGAAGGAAGAGGAGGAGGAGATTGGATTTATACCCCGCCCTTCACTTGGAGTCTCAGAGTGGCTTACACACTCCTTTCCCTTCCCCTCCCCACAACACACACCCTCTGAGGTAAGTGGGGCTGAGAGAGCTTTGACAGAAACTGCTCTTGAGAGAACAGCTCTGACAGAACGATGGCTTGCCCAAGGTCATCCAGCAGCTGCAAGTGGAAAAGTGGGGAATCAAACCTGGTTCTCCCAGATTAGAATCCACGCACTTAACCACTGCACCGAACTGGCTCTCAGTGAGAGTCTGGGAGGCCGAGGAATCAGGGGGCCCATCAGCACTGTCGTCTACTCTATGGTAGTTTCCAGCAGATTCTAGAATGGACTGATGTCACTTCTGGGTTTGCCTGGAAGTGATATAGTGTGGCTATTCCAACTTTTCCCCCTCCCACTGGTGGAAAAAGGGAACTGAGGGCAGGAGGTCCCCTGCCCCCAACAAGAACCTGGCATCTCTACAAGCAGCCCAAGTGGAACACAGAACCACTTTGTCATTGTTGTGTGAGTCAGTAAGATGGTCACCCCTGGGGTGCTTTCTGCGAACCAGAATGGCTTCAGTACAATCCAATTGCTTGTATTAATTAAGTCAAAATGAAACCGTGGGTTTATCACAGTTTTCATTAACTCTGATGCCTCGTATCTCAGGCTGCTCTTCTGGACAAGGATGAAAGTCTGCCGGGGTGCCCTGTGCAGCAATTTGTTGACTGGGGGACGGTGGCCTGCATCTCCCTCTTAGAAGTCAGGAAGGGCCTGCTCACCCGCCCCCCACAACTAATTTGGCCTCTTGCCCCTGATTCCTCTGCTGTACCTCTCATCCAAGCAGATGAGCAGCCAAGTAGAGTTTAGATTGATGCCATTTCACAAGAACACTTTTACCTATAGGGGCTCATTCACACATGCTAGTTATCACTTGGTTGCTGCTTGTTTTGTTGGTTTTTGTTGTTGTTGTTGTTTGCCATAAAGTCAGAGCTGACTTATGACAACCCTGCAGGGTGTTCAGAGCAAGAGACATTCAGAGGTGGTTTGCCATTGCCTGCCTCTGCGTCACAACCCTGGCCTTCCTCGGTGGTCTCCCATCCCAATACTGACCAGGGCTGACCCTGCTTAGCTTCCAAAATCGGATGAGATCGGGCTAGCCTGGGCTATCCAGGTCAGGGTTATCATTAGATAGCATTTTATAAAGAGTGTGTTGACTGAAGTTCCCGGTGGTTTACAGAATATCAGATAAAAACATGTAAAAAACCCCTACTATTCGATGCTTTTATCATGAAACCATAGTCAATATAGAAACAGGGTGAAAATGCTGGGGTTTTTTCCCTTTTTAAAAAAAAAAATCAGCAATCAAAGCAAGTTATGCAAAAAAAAAAAGAGAGACAGAGTTTTTTCCACTATTGTGAGAGACCAGCAAAGATCTCCCTTCTGCCTGTTCTCTGGCAGCCCCTTCCTTAGCACTGGAGCTGCTATGGATCAGGCACATGCTGCTGCTGTGGATATGCACCCTAGGAAAAAGGGGACCCGGCTGGCAAGGCCTGGAAGAAGGAGGAGGAGGAGGAGATTGGATTTATACCCCGCCCTTCACTACCCAAGGGAGTCTCAGAGCAGCTTACAAACTCCTTTCCCTTCCCCTCCCCACAACAGGCACCCTGTGAGGTAAGTGGGGCTGAGAGAGCTCTGAGAGAACTGCC
The DNA here is from genome assembly GCA_029375565.1 of Gekko gecko. NCBI lineage: Eukaryota > Metazoa > Chordata > Lepidosauria > Squamata > Gekkonidae > Gekko > Gekko gecko. Next base: position 62,848,699 of record JAPDNY010000013.1, on the reverse strand, counting down.
CTTTCAAGGACAGCTGTGAGAGAACTTGTGACTGACCCAAGGTCCCACCAGCAGCTGCTTATGGAGGTGTGAGGAATCAAACCCGGTTCTCCCAGATTAGAGTCTGTGCACTTAACCACTATACCAAACTGGCTCAACCAAGTCAGTGTGTGGGCTTATGCAGCTCAACCAGCAAAGAAGCTGCCTACGTGAACTGCCTCAGTGGTTTCATCGCATGTACACACAGACATAGGGCTATTTTGAGGCAGGAACACAGTGGAACGGAGTTCTGGCTGGCTTCTGAGTTGGCCACGCCCATAATAAGCCACACCCAACAGCAGAAACTCATTAGGATTGGCTACATTAGGGCTGTGTGGCCTAACGCGCAAAGGAGTTCTTACCACAAAAAAAGCCCTGGGTTTTGACAACAAACAAGGTAAACAGAATAAGAAGCAAAAGGTGGGTGTGGCTGGATAACCACACCTCTGGTTACATGGGGTGTGCCCTAATATTCTAATTAGCTGTGTTGTCAGGGTGTGGCCTAATATGCTAATGGTTTTCTACTGTTGGGTGTGGCCTATTATGCTAATGAGTTCCTGCTGGGCTTTTTCTACAAAAAAAAGCCCTGCACGCACACATACACCCCCCGCTTGCCCACAGGTTTCTAAACCTGCTCACTCTTTCATTTCTTACTCTAGGACTTTGCAGATAGATCAAGATGTATCAAGTTAACTGAAGAAGTGAGCCGTGACTCACGAACGGTCATACTCTGCCACGTATTTTGATACGTGACTGGACTCCTGCTCTTTTCGAGAACTTTGTGTTGGCAAACACTGTGGGGATGGAGACGATTGCTGAAATATTCTTGGGAATGTTACCATAGAGCATGTTGTCAATCACTGAAAGCCAGACGACATGTTAACGGTGACTACGGTTCCCACCTGTGGACACTGCCACCACTTCAGAGGATCGATTCAGGTGGGGAGCCGTGTTGGTCTGAAGCAACAGCACAACGTTTGAGTCCAGTGGCACCTTGAAGACCAAGAAAGTGTAATTCTGGATATAAGCTTTCGTGTGCACGCACACGAAAGCTTATACCCAGAATTACACTTTCTTGGTCTTAAAGGTGCCACTGGACTCAAACGTCGTTCTACCACTTCAGAGGAAGATTGAGCTGCTTAAAAACTGCCACACTGCAGGGGCACCAGGCAGTCTTTCTCCACCCTGCTGGGCCTTTCCAAGTGCTGATAGCTGGGTCAGCATTTGAAAAGGCACGGGTGGGTGGAACAAGATCCGACACTGCCTCACTGTGGGCCCAACCAGCACTGAACTCTCAGGGCAGCGTTTAAATGGTTAAATTTTCCTTTAGAATGGCCCTGGCAACGACAGGTTGGACCCGTGGCTGCTGTTTGGATTTTAAAACGCCCCCCCCAATCCCTTGTGAGCACTTTCTTCCAATGCTACAGTGTGATGCATATTCCAAATCATGTGGCTGTGAGACTCTCTGAGGAGGACAGTGATTTAAAGCAAGACCCCTCTGTGGTTAGCTAGACGGTGCTGAGCAAGAATGCTGAGCTGATGACCTTCCAAGTCAGTCAGCTCCTGAGTGGCGCATTGCGGCCCAAGCCCCTATTTTGGAGTGGAAATGGGAGGTTTTATGAGCCCCTGGTGGGCTACCAGGTCACCACTTGGGCAGGTCTAGAACATAGCAGTTCAGTTCGATTATGAGCATAGAACAAAAACTCATTTGCAGGGCCTTCCCCCCAAAAAACATCAAAGTTCCCTGTTGGAACAGCAATAGAAGATGTAGATGGGAGGGCAAGCTCAGGTCCGTAGCCAGGGTGGGGCTTTGGGGGTTCCACCCTCTTTCTTAAAGGCACAGCCCCCCAAGAATTTCTCCTGTAACTGCTTTTTTTTCAATCATTTAATTTTTTTTAAGGTGTGCACTCTATTAAGCAGAACGGGGTGCTGTAGTTGACTAATTTCTACACTGAGCAAGAGGGTTGGAGTAGGTGACCTCTAGGATCCCTTCTGACTCTGTGTCCAGAAGCTGGTCTCCTTTAAGAGAGGGGTTTTTTCTGCCTAAGTGTTAGATTTCTTGACTCTAAAAGTCATCACCCTCACCTGCCGGCTTGTTATCAGAATTGTTGCTTAGGCTGGCAGACACGATTAACTTGCAGCAGCTGAGAACTGTCATCTAAAGTGGTTGACAGCTTGCAGTTTAGGGATCTATCCTGGTAACAGCTTTCTATGGGCTAAATGGCTTTTCTTTCTGCACTGAGAACTTCAGCCTCACCAGAAAAAAAAAATGCCCCACAAGCCACAAAATCCTGGCTGTGAGCCTGGGCAAGCTGCTAAAACATGAAACAGCATTTACTGGAAATAGCTTCAGTGGTGTGATCCATCAAGTCTCATAAGTAGCTTTTTGTCATTCTGGCTTCCAAGGTTCTTGAGTGAGGTAGGAGAAGATCAGGGAGAGGAACGTCTCATTTGCAGTTGTCTCCAAAGTTCCCACCTAAAGTGAAATTCGGAGTAAATGCAGAGGTTGCCTTATTGGGGGAAATAGTAAAGGAATGTTTTGCAAAAAATTCTTTAAGGGGGTTTTGCACATCCCTTTAACTAAAGTTTTTTTAAAAAAAAAGTCAAAGAGAATTAGTGAGTGCTGTCCTCAAGTGAAAGGTTTGTAGAATTTTGTGGGAAGACAAAAATGTTTAGATGACGAGACTAAAGAAATACCTTGTGGACATTTTGTGCAAAGCCTTGTGGGGAAAGGGAGGCGCTGTGGCTCAGTGGAAGAGCATCTGCTTGGCATGCAGAAGGTCCCAGGTTCAATCCCCAGCATCTTGGGTTAAAAGGACCAGGCAGTAGGTGATGTGAAAGACCTCCGCCTGAGACTCTGGAGAGCCACTGCCAGTCTGAGTAGGCAGTGCTGACCTTGATGGACAAATGGTCTAATTCATAAGAACATAAGAAAAGCCAGTGTTGGATCAGGCCAATGGCCCATCTAGTCCAACATTCTGTCACAAAGTGGTCAAAAAGACCAGGTGCCATCAGGAGGTCCACCAGTGGGGCCAGGACACTAGAAGCCCTCCCACTATTGCCCCCCCTCCAAGCACCAAGAACACAGAGCATCACTTGCCCCAGAGTCCCTATCTATACCTTGTGGCTAATAGCTACTGATGGACCTCTGCTCCATATGTTTATCCAATTCCCTCTTGAAGCCGTCCATGCTTGTAGCCGCCACCACCTCCTGTGGCAGTGAATTCCCATGTATTAATTATTCTTTAAGTGAAGAAGTACTTCCTTTTATCCATTCTAACCCAACTGCTCAGCAATTTCATTGAGTGCCCATGAGTTCTTGTATTGTGAGAAAGGGAGAAAAGTACTTCTTTCTCAACCTGCTCTATCCCATGCATCATCTTATAAACCTCAATCATGTCACCCCCCCAGCCGTCGTTTCTCCAAGCTAAAGAGCCCCAAGCATTTTAACCTTTCTTCATCGGGAAAGCGTTCCAACCCTTTTATCATTCCAGTTGCCCTTTTCTGCACTTTTTCCAATGCTATAATATCATGTGTTCAGTCATCTTCCTTAAAGTTCCGAGTGCATCTCTTCTTTACCAAAATGCAGCACACAACCTGGCGTGCACCGCCCACTCCAGTGACACCGATGGATCCATAGCTGCAGCCGATCCATGCTCAGGAGTGATTCTGACATCCCGTGATTGATGGTGTTGTGTCTGTCATGCAGCCGCCTTCTGAAAGTGCCCATTTGTTTCCCTGTAGATCCTTATCTTGCTAATGTAGCGAGCTGGGCTTATCTCTTCCCGAGGCCCCTTCTGCACGGAAAAGAAATCACCTCTGTTATTTATGTATTTCTGTCTTTGGCTCCTCGAATCTATTTTCCTACACTTCCAATTATCTTTTATAGAGATCAACCGGAGGATAGGCCAGGTCCGTAATGACCCCGGGATTATTGGATCATTACCAGGACGGCTCGCGAGCAAAGTGAGCCTGGCGTTCATGCTCTTCATATTTTCCCTACTGGAATTATTTTTTTCCCCATCTTTACCCTTGTACATGCGGCTCCTCTCCCCCCGTCTGTGCTGCTGAATTCCCCCTCCCTCTCCGAGGTAGAAGAAGCCTCTTTTGCGCTTAATGTGATAATTTCCTAACTGTCTGGAAATATTTGGCGCTTTTCAAAACAATAAGGAATGTGTGATGATGCCGGAGAGCAAAAAGGGTGGTTCTTATATGATGTGAGCAATGCAGTTGCTGTTTCTGCATGGATGTGCCCCCTCCCTGGTACACTACAGCACTACCAGTCCAGTTTTTAATCCCCGGCATCTGTGGTGGCTCAGAGGTTAAGATGCTGAAGATGCAGACCAGAAGGTCTGTAGGTTGGCAGTTCCAGCCACTAGTGCCTCATGATGGAGTGAGCTCCCATCTCTGGCCCCAGCTCCTGCCAACCTAGCAGTCTGAAAGCAAGAAATTGCAAATAGATAAATAGGTGCTGCTTCAGTGGGAAGGTAACAGCATTCTGTGCACCTCGGCATTTAGTCATGCTGACCACAAGACCACAGAAATGTCTTCAGACAGTGCTGGCTTTTCAGCTTGGAAACGGAGATGAGCACCACCCCCTAGAGTCAAATTCGACTGGCTTTTGAGCAAGGGAAACCTTTACCTTTGTCTGCGGTTAAAGGACCCCAGGAAGCAGGTGTTCTCCTCATGCGATCTCGGGACGGTCAATACCAGTCTATGTATAGTATCCTGAGAGAGATGAATTAGTGTTCTGATTCTATCAAAGTAGGGTTGCCAACTCCCCCTCAGAAAATTCCTGGAAATTTGGGGGTGGAGTTTGGGGACGGGAGGGAGATCGGCAGGCATGGGATCCCATAGAGGCCACCCCCAAAACTACCATTTCCTCCAGAGGAACTGGTTTCTGTAGTCTGTAGATCAGTTGTAATTCCAGGAGAGCTCCAGGCCTCACCTGGAGGCTGGTAACCCTATATTGCTCAACATGCTCAACTTTCACCATGTAGCAACTTTTGGTTTAATAGCAGAGTGCATGCGGGACATCTCCAGGCAAAGGACCTCAGACAGGCATCTATTAAATGTTTTATCTCGTCTTGTTTTTTCCCCTCAACCACTTTATCCTCACAGTAACCCTATCAGGTGGATTAGGTTGAAAAGGAGAGTGCTTGGCCACAAACCACCCAGTGAGCGCATGACTGAGCAGGGACTGGGCATTGGGACTCCCTGAGCCTTGTCTGGTGCTGCTGTGCTAGTTCTTAGGTGTCAGGCGTTGGGAAAGACTTCCGGGCCTGAGGTGCTGTCAGTCTGATTAGACAAAATGGCACTAGATGTGCTACCACGTATGGTCAGGGAGGCACATGTATGGGCAGTTGTTGATCTTGTCCATTTGCAGGGTGGAACCAGCAGAAAGGCTTGCTCAGATGAGGCAGAGCATAACAAGAAAGGTGGTCCTATAAATATGAGGATCCAAGATTGTGAAGGGTATAGTGTGTAAGAAAAGAAGAGGAGGAGGAGGAGGAGAGATTGGATTTATACCCCACCCTTCACTCAGTGTCTCAGAGCAGCTTACAAACTCCTTTCCCTTCCCCTCCCCACAACAGACACCCTGTGAGGTAGGTGGGGCTGAGAGAGCTCTGACAGAAACTGCTCTTTTCAAGAACACTTCTGACAGAACTATGGCTTGCCCAAGGTCATCCTGTGAGTGGAGGGATGGGGAATCAAACTCCGTTCTCCAAGATTAGAGTCCACGCACTTAACCACTACACCAAACTGGTGCAAGAGAAGCCATGTTGGATAAGGCCAATGGCCCGTCCAGTCCAACACTCTGTGCCACACAATGGCCAAAACTCAGGTGCCATCAGGAGGTCCACCAGCAGGGCCAGAACTCCAGAAGCCCTCTCACTGTTGCCCCCCAAGCACCAAGAATACAGAGCATCCCTGCCCCAGACTCATCTCTTGATATCCTTGAGGATAAGCTGGTTAAGTGTGGGCTAGATGGAGCAACTGTTGGATGGATTCACGGTTGGTTGGAACATCGTACCCAATGAGTGCTCGTAAATGGCTCTGCGTCTACGTGGAGGGAAGTCTCGAATGGAGTGCCACAGGGTTCAGTCCTTGGCCCGGTGTTGTTCAATGTTTTTATAAATGACCTGGAGGAAGACATAGAGGGGATGTTTATCAGATTTGCAGATGACACAAAGATGGGTGGGATTGCTAATTCTGAAGAAGACAGAGTCAGGATTCAAAATGATCTAGATAGGCTGGAACAGTGGGATGAGGCAAATAAAATGAAATTCAATAGAGATAAGTGCAAAGTCCTATACCCAGGCACAAAAAATCAAAGGCACAGATATAGAATGGGAGGGACTTGGCTTGACAGCAGCACATGTGAAAGGGATCTAGGTGTTCTGATTGATCACAAGCTCAATATGAACCTGCAGTGCGATGTGGCTGTGAAGAAAGCTAATGCAATCTTAGGATGCATTAACAGAAACATTGTGTCCAGATTACGGGAGGTGGTAGTTCCACTCTATTCTGCTATGGTCAAGGCCTCACCTGGAGTACTGTGTCCAGTTTTGGGCATCACAATTTAGGAAGGATGTTGACAAGCTTGAGTGTGTCCAGAAGAGGGTAATCAGGATGGTGAGAGGGTTTGAATCCAAATCTTAAAAGGGAAGGCTGAAAGAGTTGGGTATGTTTAGCCTGGGAAAGAGAAGACTTAGAGGGGACATGATTGCAGTCTTCAAGTATTTGAAGGGCTGTCATGTAAAAGATGGAGCAGATCTATTCTCTCTTGCTCCGGATTGCAGAACTAGATCTAATGGGTGGAAATTACAAGGGAGTTGTTACCGGCTAGATATCAGGAGAAACTTCCTAACTGTAAGAGTGGTTGAGCAGTGGAACAGTCTACCTTGGGAGGCGGCGGATGCTCCTTCGCTGGACATTTTCAAGTGGAAGCTGGACGACCATCTTTTGGGTATGTTGTAGATATGTAGGGCTATCTTTCAGTTATGCTCCTGCAGAGTGCAGGGGGTTGGACTAGATGACCTGCAAGGTCCCTTCCAACTCTAACATTCTATGATTCTATGACTTAGTGTTCCATCTATACCATGGCTAATATATGATAACCAGTTCTTTGAACTGAACCCAGTAGCTCATAGGCAGCCTATGGGGTGACTGCAGAATGGGTGTGATCTGCATGCATGTTCTACCTAGCTCCTCAGAATCACTGAACTGTGGTATTCTGTTCTAACCAGAGTCTCTGAGCTGACTTGAACTGCAGGCCCATACCGTTCCTCTTACCATTGCACCCCGATTCTGAGTGATTTCCTAGCTGTTAATGTCAAGGGCTCGTGGTCTGTTAAGCAGTGACCATAGAGGGAATCTCAGGTCAACTGAAAATATGTTGGCTGTTGTTCACTACAGATGAATGGTCTTGCATTGTGGCCATGGCCTGGTGGCCAGGCATGCATTAGCAAAGGGTGTGGGCCACAGGAGTGAGGTGTGGCAGCCAGTACGGAACACCAGTATAATACGGGTGAGACAGCGGGCGGCATTTAAGGTCCACCGTGGGAGCCTTTCTGGAAAAGGACAGGGAAGGCTGTTGTGCTTGTGTCTGAGCTTTTCTTCCTGTTTGAGAACGGCAAAGTGACTGTCGAACCGCGCTGCGACAATGAGAGAACCCGCAGGGTTTTTGTGCGATTCTATTGTGGCCTCTTTAGCGGCCATGAAAAGAAAGCATGATTTGAAGATCTTGGTCTCCATTGTTCAGCCATTGTGAGCTCCCAGTGTATGATTTGCCCTTCACAAGAATACAAATGTACCTTAAATGTGTTCCAGTATTGCTCTGGAAATATAAAATGCTGTTAAATCAGTCCTGCAAAAACCTTAAAGCTGAACTAGACTTTTTTTTTAAATCCCAGTGCTGCAGTTCTTAGGATCCCAAGCTTCCTAGAAAGGACATTGATTAGCCCAGTGTAGCCCATGTCCTGTCCTTGCTTTCCTTTGCTAGAGATTTTATCCTTGTTATGTGGCCTAGTTTTAAATATTGGGGGTGAAGCTTGGGGAGGGAGGGTTTGGGGTAGGGGAGAGACCTCAGTGGGGTATAATTCCATAGAGTCCTACCTCCAAACCTGCCATTTTCCCCAGGGGAACTGATCTCTGAAGTAACACTTCTAACACTTCTAATGCTCCTCTGTCCAAAAATGAAAAGGAAATCTCTCATCAGAGAGAACTAGAAATCAAGGTAAAGGTTTCTGTCCCAGAATATGCCAGTTTTGTAAAGAGAAGCATTCTAACGTTTGTACGTACACGCCCCCCAAATTTGTGATACCAGAAAATTTAGGAACAGATGTCATTTGGGGTCTACCCCCGAAATGTACAGCTTATGTTAACCTCAAGACAACTAGTATACAGTGAGAAGGAAGAGAGTGGCTGTCCTCCCGGTAAGGCCCGGAGAGCTCCCCGAATTACAGCCGAATTCCAGACTTCAGATTTTTTATATATGTTTATGAAGATTACAGAGAACAGTTCCCCTACAGAGAAAATGGCTGCTTTGGAGGGTGGACTCAATGGCATTATATCCTACTGAGGTCCCTCCCCTCCCCAAACTTCCTGCTTCTCAGGTTCCACCTTCCAAATCTCCAGGAATTTCCCAACCTAGAGTTGGCAATGGCAACCCTAAGAAGGAAGATGGTGACTTGCTCAAGATACCCGCTGAAATTCCTGGCCTGGCAGGTGTTTGAATCCAGAGGTTTATCAATGAACAAGGTCTGAACTCTTTGGGATGCAGAGAGGGTGCCGTCACTATTTTCTAATAGGAAAAAAAACAAAACCCAAAACTCACACCATCTTGGGATGCTATTAAGGTCTGATAAGCGTGTGCGTTCATAAAGCATCAACAAATTGGGTGACTTTTTGAGTTGTACAAAACTCTTCTACAGGCTTTAACATCCAGACTGGGCAAGAATTCTGTGAGACTTGAAAACTTGCACTCTGCAATGTGAGCATTTTGACTCCAATTTTTTTTTAAAAAAATTGTTAACTGACAATGCAAATCTTTGCAGAGTAAGTCCAGTCTAATTGCAATAGACGTGATTCTGTGGATTGTCAAAAAGACAAATCAGTGGGTTCTAGATCCAATCAAGCCTGAATGCTCAGTAGAAGCTAAAATGACCAAACTGAGGCTATCTTCTTTCATCACGTTATGAGAAGACAAGAGGCACTGGAAAACACAATAATGCTAGGAAAAGTTGAAGACTGCAACACCTGAGCAAGGCTGTTAACAATAGGGGCATTTTGGAGGTCATTAATTCACAAGGTTGCCGCAAGTTGGAAGCAACTTTGCAGCACATAACACACACAGAGACACAAAACTCTGCATAGGAATACATTATAAATCTGTTTCTCTAGAGCAACTGGTCAGAGTTATTTATAACTTTATTGCTGTGTCTGTTCATAGCAGTATGAAAACATACCTGCATCATGTATATCAGATGAAATTCTTACATTTCGGATGTGTCATTCAACTACGTTTGCTTTGTCAGAAAGAACGTACTGAGATTACAACCAACGAATTAATCAGCTAGAACTGCAGCTCCTTAACTGGTTTTAGCCAGCAATAACACTTTTAATCGGGTTTTCAGAAAATTAAAGACATGCTTGTTTATATTGAAGGCTGTTCTGGAGCTGGTAATTTATTGTAGCACAGAAATGGGGGGGGGGATTAAAAGGTAGTTTTTCCATTCTAACAGCGTAGAAGCTTTTGTTGGTTAAATTGGTAGGTATATTTCATACTTCCTTCAGAATCTCAAAAAAGGCACCTATTGAGGTGTTGTAACTATGCAAATTGACTTAATCAATTAATTCATGCATTCAAGAGCAGATGTTTAACCAGAAATTATTTAATCAATTTACAGTCCTAGACTCTGAGCTGGGGACAAACACCTGGAAGTCTCTCAGATTTGCATCAGAATGGCCCACTCCGGGGGGCAACCCGCCCCCCCCCAAAGGGGGGGAAGTACTGAACACCAGGGGGGGGAAGCATTGATGGCAAAGCCAGTACGGTGCAAGAGGAATAGATGGGGGGGTGCAGTTTCAGATTTCCCACTCAGCCATGAAATTCATGGGGTGTCTTTGGGCCAGTCATTGTCCTTTGGCATAACCTACCTCAAAAGGTTGTTGTGAGCCTAAAATGAGGAAGGGAGAACCATGCACAGTACCCCAAGTTTCTTTTTTTCCCTTTTTTTTAATTTTAAATTTTATTAATTAAAGCAAATACAAAACGAAAAAATAACAGGTTAACTGGGCTAATTCGTACAAACAAGTCCCAGAACATCGGGAAGCAACACATGAACCTTGAAAAGAAGAGTTTTAAAGTCATGGAGAAAGCATAACACAATTGTCACTAACAGAAATCACCAACAAGCGATTATTTCACGATATTTCGATGGTATGAGTTTCGATTGGTTTGAACAGTTCTCTTGGACATCCTCTAAGAAAGGAGCCCATTTGGTGGGTAGAATCAAATTAGTGTTAGTACCTTCTGCAGTCTCAATAGTATCCGAAATTTCAGCCATTGCAAGTAGTTCCCAGAGTTTGATGAACCATCGCGAGGTAGAAATTGGGGATGAGTCTTTCCAACTGGCAGCTATTTGAGTTTTAGCTGCTGTTAAAAGGAGTTTCTAGGAGGAAGGACAAGATGAAAATGTGATAGTGTCACTAAAAATTCCCAGTGCTTTCCCCAAATCTTCTTCAGCAGAATCAGTTACTTATACAACCAGTGACACAGTCAACCCTTTCAAATACTTAAGTAAAACTGCAGCATGAATCGCATCAGCTAAAATACTATTTATGCCCATGTGAAAGCACAAGTAAGAATGGGCATGAACGACAAAAATGTGTTTCAGTTCACGGTTCATGGGTGAACCGCGAACTGAACCATGAACCCCATGAACTTAGTCGGCTCACATAACTGAATCGGTTTTTGAGGTTTGTGCCCAAAGCTACTGAGCCCGCTGCTCAGCGGTTTAAAGAGGCTTTCTTGGGCAGCCAGCCCCAGGCCAGGAGCCATTTAAATGTCTGCTTTCTGCTCACCGCAGCTTTTCACAGGTTTTTTTTCCTGCTCTTCACGAAGCACAAACAGGCCAAAATTTGTGATGAACTTTAGTTTATCAGCCTGTTTGTGCCCATCCCTAAATACAAGCCTTTTTCTACAGAGCAAAAAGCCCTATTCCCAACAAAACAATCACAAATAAGAATGAAACAAAACTGTTTTGCACAAGCCTTTAAAACTGGAAGTTCATTGTGAACATGTTATTATGTGGGTATAAGTAGCACTTTAAGTGATGCCTCTTTAATTAATTTTGGTTGGGATTTGCTGTCTGTTTGGCTCTGTGGGTCTTCGTAGAGTCTCCTGAAGAAGATCTGCAAAATGCATTTGCGTGCTTTGAAATTCCTATTGCATCTTATTGGCTTTGCCCTCCGAATTATTTCTTTCCCCTTGTCACTTAGAGATGGGCTTGCATGGAAATTGCTGTGTTGAAGAGCATAGTTTTAATTACAGGGGGCGACGTGTGGTTTGAGGCTGGCGCTTTTATCTTGTTTACTTCTTTTCCTTTGTAGGCCGAGAGTTTCTAAGTGAAGATGAATACTTGGAAATCACAGGGATCACCAGGTACCAATCTGGGGACTATGAATGCAGCGCTGCTAATGAGGTCGCGATACCGGATATTCGGAGGGTAAAGGTTACTGTAAACTGTAAGTACTGTACCATATGGGGCAACAACAACAAAAATCCCATAGCAACATAGAGCTGGAAGGGACCCCCAAGTCTCATCTAGTCTAACCTCCTGCACAATGCAGGAAATTCAAAGCTACCTTCAACACTCCCCCAGTGGCCCCTTCTCTATGCCCAGAGGAAGGCAAAAAAACAACAAAACCCTCCAGGATCCCTGAGCCCATCTGGCCTGGAGGAAAGTTCCTTCCTGACCCCAAAGTGGTGATCATTACCATGGGCATGTCAGAAACGGCCACGAGAGCTGAGCACTGGCTCATGCCTTCCTGCCCTCCCTGTTATGACCTACCTAAATTAATAGAATCAGCATTGATGCCAGATGGCCATCTAGCCTCACTTCCCAAGGAAGCCTGTTTCACGGAGGAAGTACTCTGTCAGGAAGCTCTTCCTAATGTTTAGCTGAAAATTCTTTTGATTTAATTTCATCTCACTGGTTCTGGTCCGGCCTATTAGGGGCAACAGGAAACAAGTCTGCTCCATCCTCTATCTGCTTCATAGTAACATTAATAATCATCATCATCATTATTGGAGGGCTGGAGATCAAGCCCTGTGAGAAAAGGCTGAGGGACTTGGGAATGTTCAGTCTGGAGAAGAGGAGGTTGAGGGAGGACAGGATTGCTCTCTTGAAGTATTTGAAGGGCTGTCGCTTAGAGGAGGGCAAGGAGCTGTTCTTGTTGGCAGCAGAGGAGAGGACTCGCAATCATGGGTTTAAACTAAGGGTGGGAAGGTACCAGCTGGATATTAGGAAAAGCTGTTTTACAGTCAGAGTTGTGGAACAGTGGAATCAGCTGCCATGGGAGGTGGTGAGCTCCGCCTCACTGGCAGTCTTTAAGCAGCGGCTGGACAAACACTTGTCAGAGATACTCTAGGCTGATCCTCCATTGATCAGGGGGCTGGACTAGATGGGCTATATGTCCCCTTCCAACTCTGTGATTCTGTTATCATCATCATATGGCAGTGTGTGTGGTATTGCTAGGAGATCCTAAGATTAATCAATCAATTAAATTAATGGCCCTCCTTTCTCACTGAGAGTCAAGCCAGATTACAAAAATAAAAGCGATCAATTGGATAGCATAAGACACCCAAGGAAAAATGCAACAGGACTCGGAGTACCGAAATTAGGAAACAATGCAAGCAGAGGGCTGTCTGAGGAATAATATTCCATTGTGCAAAAATGGATCACAAAGGTAGAGCATGTGTTGTGGTGCACAGGGAAATAAAAGGGATTACCGGAGAATGGCTTGAAAAAAGAGTAAAATGTGTAATAGCTGCCTTTCCACAGATAAGATAGTGATGTGGACTTCCTGAGGTTAGTAATCACCTAAGAGGCCCTCAAGAGCGTGTTGAGTTGGACCGCTGTGGTGCTAGTATCAGCATTCCACTGAATCATTCCAAAATACAGAGTGATCCTCTGTAAATCTTTGGCTAGGGAGAGTATGTAGACAAGAGAGGCCATTGCACACCCCATAATTGTCTGCCAGGGCTAGGTCTCCTGGCCAAGCTACTCCTGCAAGTATTGGAGGCAATATTCCCTCTAAGCTGAGTTAGTGTGAGCAAGCTCACCGTTTTTTAGCCTCCGGCTCACACATTTTTGCCTGAGCTCAGGAAGGATGGCTCCAGAGCAAACTAATTTATGCAACAGCCAAATCGCTCGCTCACAGCTTGAATGCCAGTAGCTCACAAAGTAGTATTTTTGCTCACAAGACTCCACAGCTTAGAGGGAGCATTGATGGTGGGGGAGCGACCGATAATAAGGCTTGAGTCACTTCTAGCCACTGGCAACATGAGAGGTGACATAGCTGAGCCTTGGCTGAGGGTTGTGCTCAAACCATTTTGCAGAGTGCTTCAAAACAGACAACCATTTTCTGAACCGAGATGATATTGGGGCACAATAAAAAAGAAATCGTTCTGTACACCATAGGGGAAATTATGCCTTTAAGTTTTCAAAAAAGATGATGCATTGTTGTCTGTCTCCAGCAACCTCAAATACCAAGGGATTTTTATCTACAGAAAATCTGAGGGCTCTTGAGCATTCTTCAGAAATGGTGGAGAGCTGGACTGCTTGTGCATCCAGAATAGCGTTGGAGAAGCAAAGACTAGGATAAAGGATCAGGAATTTTAATAATATTATTTCAGGACATGTTATACAACAGTCAAAGTGGACCAAACTTTTCACCCCTTTAAACCTCAATAAGGGAGAACAGAAACATGCAAAGCCCCGCAGGGGAAATACCCAGAGATACAAAAATGTGAATGTAGAAGAAGAAGAGAAGAAGAGATTGGATTTGTACCCCACCCTTCACTCAGAGTCTCAGAGCGGCTTACAATCTCCTTTCCCTTCCCCTCCCCACAACAGACACCCTGGGAGGTAGGTGGGGCTGAAAGAGCTCTGACTGAAACTGCTCTTTCAGGAACAGCTGAGCCAGGACTTGTGACTTACCCAAGGTCACATCAGCAGGTACAAGTGGAGGAGTGGGGAATCAAACCCGGTTCTCCCAGATTAGAGTCCGCACACTTAACCACTACACCAAACTGGCCTAGGGATGCCAGCCAGGGATCCCCCAGAATTACAGCTCATCTCCAGACTACAGAGATCAGTTTGACTGGATAAAATGGATGCTTTGGAGGGTGGACTGTGTGGCACGGTACCCCACTGAGGTCCCCGTCCTCCCCAGGCTCCATCCCCAAATCTCCGGGAGTTTCCCAACCTGGATCTGGCACCCTAACACCACCACCCCCAATTCCCTGCTGGTGTCCTGGGGGGACCTGGCAACCCTCATTTGTAGCTAAAAAGCAGGTGGACCTAAAGCAGAAATGGAAGCTTTAATTGTGGCTATTCGGGACGGTGTCATTGCAACCAATAACGATCAAAATGCATAACAAATATACCTCTGGGAAACGCAAAGGTAAACCAAGAACGACCGGCCGCATAGGCAGCCTAGGCAGCTTCCACAGACTTCCAGTCAAAAATGAGTGCTGTTTCTTCCTCAAGCTGTCATCCAGTTTCCAAGTTGTTTTTTCCCTCATCCCACAGTAAACCCTGCCACATCAATGTCATTTTCTGCCCTCCTGGTCACTGTTGTTCCTGCCACACCCCAAAGGATTTTAATTGCTATAGTGCTATAACAGGTTTTTTTGTGGGGGTTAAATACTAGGGTTCCCAAGAACTTACCGCGTGCTGGCGGGGGATGGATACGTCCTTGCTGGACCATCCCCAGGGGAAGGAGAGGCACGGAGCACCATGCCGTCGCCAGGAAGGGACAGTAGGCGACGCTCTGGCAATGGGGCTGGAAACTCGATGGTACCATCGAGTTTTCAGCCCCATTGCCAGAGCGTCACCTGGTATCACTTCCTGGCGACGGCATGGTGCATTACCAGGAGGACTGGTCCGGCCGGGGAGCATTCGTCCCCCACCCCCAGATGGTAAGTACTTGGGAACCCTATTAAATACCCTGTAGTGATGCAGCAGGGGAAATGACAGTTTATGGCAGAATTAGTATGGGGGGGGGGAAACCACGTGGATACTCCGTTACTAATGCATGCAAAACAAAGAATCGTTGCCTTGTGCAAGCAGCCCTATTTTGCCAGAGACAGGTTGCAAAAAGAAAAAAATATATCGTGTTGATCTGGTATGTAGTAATCACGTTAGAATTGCCTGGAATAATATTGGAAAATGATTTCCAGAGCTGTTTCTCACAGAATATTCCCCCCCCCCAAGTCTTTCTTCCAGAAGATACTCAAGAATTTGTTTTAAATGCCACAGTCTTTGCTAGGTCCTGGGAAAAGATCCATAACTCCAAATAACAGAAGAGTGGTTGGAGAAGCTAAAGTGTACAGCTGACTAAACTAACTTGTATGTTGCATGTTAAAAAGTTAGATAAATTTGATAAAATGGAATGTTATTCTGACTAGGATGTTGAACTGAACTTAATAATGGTTATTTGATTTGTTTATAGAATTAGAGATGAATTTGTAAAGTTTTGTATCCAACTTTCTTTTTACCGAATAAAGCTTTTTATTAACCCCCCCCCTCCAAAAGCAGAATTACCCTTTTCCTACCAGTGTAATCCTGATCCAGTTATTGTTAAACCATTTATAAGAGACAAAACTATCAGTTGCAATAGACCAGACAGATCTTGGTGAATTAAAAACTAAAATTTCTGCTATGGTAGATATTACAAAACTTCTCACACATAAAGGCAGAGGGAGAAAAAGTTGAAGATAAATACCACAGTAACTGTGAAAATAAAGAGTGTCTGGAAGCTCGAGTCTCTTCATTTGTTACCCCTGTTAAAATCAGCTGTGGATGTTGTTCCAAATATCCTGAAGCTAATACAGATGCCATTGTTTATCACTTAGCAAATAACCAGGATATTCTTAAAGGGCAATTAATGTTCCTTAGGGAATGAGGCTTGAGGTACTGAATCTCTACCTGTTTGTTCTGGGGATACTACGAAGAAAATGGGGAACCCATAACCACAGTATGGAATAAATACACTCCATGCAATCTTCCTGACAGGTCGGATTGTCATTTCTTCTGAAAGGGGTGACATGTGGATTTTCTGCCTCTGCACACAGGTCCCAGACCCCCAGATAAATCCAGGATTTGGTGTGCATGTTCCAAAGCAGGAACGTTATGTCTGTTGCCCCTTTCAGAAGATGTTGTATTTTTTTTTTATTCTATAAATTTAAATTAAAAAAAGAAAAAGAAAGGGTGATTGTGCATATCAAGAGGATTGCATGTAGACATACATGTGGTCAGACACAATGACTGAGAGTGACTCTCTGTTTGTAATCCCGTAAACCCAAGAAGCGTACGTGGTTCTACTTTACGACTCCAGGAAGCGCTCTTGAATGTGTCTCCTTTCCACTGAGCTCCAGTCAGGTCAGTCGGCGGCCAGCTATGTAATCTAAATTTACCGCTGAGACTTTTGCAGATCCGTCCGGCCCCTTTCTGCAAGACGTTGGAATCATTCTCCTTTCCTCCTGCAGACCCTCCATCCATCTCCAACGCCAAGAACACCGGAGCCTCGGTCGGCCAGAAGGGGATCCTGCGCTGCGAAGCCTCTGCTGTCCCCGTAGCAGAATTTCAGTGGTTCAAAGAAGAAACCAGGTATCTTGGCAGAGCTTCAAAATTGTCGGAAGGAATCTCTTAAGAATGGCAGGTTTATGTCCTTGGCCAGAAGGGCCTCGGCAAAAGCAGCTGTGTGTCATATCAGTGGGGCTGAAACTGGGCAAAGGTTTGGTCCCATAAATATGCTTGGCTTCCAGGCTTAGCTCTGATTCGCATGGAAGATGTGATAAGGGCACACCTCTGAGCATATACAAAGTGCCATTCATTCAGCTAGCAATCCCCTTCTCCCCATATATCTGAACTTCCACACCTGAGGCTGTTAATTTCACACATGCAACAAGGCTCTTGATCTAGAAGTTAAAGCCTATCAGGGAATAAGCTGATGAACATGAGAGGCACTCTTCCCACCCCGGTTTCTTCCGCTGCCATGTTAGTATGTTGTAGCGTTATGTAGCTGCAAGAGTTCTAGCAATGCCATTGACGTTTCAACGCACTGCAGCTTGTCCAATTATCTTGATATGAAACTGCCTTCTGTGATGTCAAACTCTGGCCCATCTATCCCAACGCACTCTATTATGACTGGCACTGTCTTCCCAAGGTCTCAAGTCAAGGGGAACATTATGGTAAATGCCCAGCTACTGCTTGGCACCTAGTTCCCTTTCTTGCCTTCACACCATCTAGTGGAATTTTATCTCTTTATTATCATGCTATGGCATTCTGCATCTCCAGACTCCATCTTTACACTGTTGGCTGCTGATGGCAGAGGGAGTGAAATGTCGCATGCCATGTCATGAGATACTCTCTATTGCACGGGTGTCAAACATGTGGCCCGTGGGCCAGATCAGCCCCCTCCCCCCGGGGGGCTTCCATCAGGCCCGCAGTGGAACTGGCCATCTCCTGCTTCCAGTTCTGCTGCTACTGCTGCATCATAGCTTGCTTCGCCAGGCTCTCTTAATCACTCAGCCATTTCATGTTCTAACCTGGGTCCTGGATTTAGAACTCTGAGCATGAGATTTCTGTGGTGAACGTCAATAAATCAAAAGTAAGTTTGCAGCTTACAGAGCTAATGTTTTAAGCATGTTTTTATTTTAAGTAAAAAAAAAAAATCTTTGTGTTTGTGTCCTTTATAAAGTTTATATCTCCGCTACCTGGCATTACCTTTTATGACACACATGGCCCGGCCCAACAAGGTCTCATTTATGTCAGATCCGGCCCTTGAAACAAATGAGTTCGACACCCCTGCTCTATCGGATGGGCTAGATTCCAAGACCGAGAAGTTATGCAGGGTATAAGCCTTCAGCAGTCACAGCTCCCGTTGTCAGATATCTGTATTTGCCAGATACTGATATCTGAGGAAGGGGGCTTTGACTCTTTTTTTCTTTTCTTTTCTTTTTGCATTTGTGTGCCTATGTTGTGTGTGCCTGTGCCTGGGAGCCATGGCGACCCCTGGAATGTGGAGGACGCTCAGAGGAGTGACTAGATAACTTGCCTCTGCCTCCCAGCCCTGGTATTCTTTGGAGGTCTCCCGTCCGGGGTCAGCCCTGCTTAGCTTCTGAGATCTGATAAGAACATAAGAGAAGCCAATGTTGAATCAGGCCAATGGCCCATCTAGTCCAACAATCTGTCACACAGTGGTCAAAAATACCACGTGCTATCAGGAGGTCCAGCAGTGGGGCCAGGACACTAGCAGCCCTCCCACTGCTGCCCCCTCCAGCACCAGAAATAGAGTGCATCACCTGCCCCAGACTGAGAATTCCCATCTATACCCTGTGGCTAATAGCCACTGATGGACTTCTGCTCCATATGTTTATCTAATTCCCTCTTGAAACTGTCCATGCTTGTAGCTGCCACCACCTCCTGTGGCAGTGAATTCCATATGTTAATCACTCTTTGGGTGAAGAAGTATTTCCTTTTATCTGGTCTAACCCGACTGCTCAGCAATTTCATGGAGTGCCCACCAGTTCTTGTATTGTGAGAAAGGGAGAAAAGTACTTCTTTCTCAACCTGCTCAATCCCATTCATAATCTTATAAACCTCGATCATGTCACCCCTCAGCCGTCGTTTCTCCAAGCTGAAGAGCCCCAAGCTTTTTAACCTTTCTTCATAGGGAAGGTGTTCCAACCCTTTTATCATTCTAGTTGCCCTTCTCTGCACTTTTTCCAGTGCTATAATAGTCTGCACTTTTTCCAATGCTATAATAAATATATTATGAGATCAGGCTTGCCTGGGCTATCCAAGTCAAGGTGAAGGGAGCTTTGACTCTTGAAAGCTTATACCCTAAAAAAAGCTTGTTGGGCTCTAAGATGCTACTGAACTTGAATCTAGCTTTTCTACTGCTGACCAATGCAGCTACCTTGTGAAATTTTCTATCAATGTTATGAGCGGCGAGGAGGAATGGATGCACGACTGCTCTTTCTTGGCAGGCTCCATGTATCTGCCGTAACATTTACTTTGGCCTTCAGACAGATGCCTTTCCCAGACATGCTGAGATGGCAGGGATTTAAGTGAATCCTGAGCTACAGATCTTCCCCTAAAAGTTCCAGATAGAAATCAATTACACCGCTGGACTACGTGGATTAACCTAGGCCCTGTGTTTTACCCCCCCCAGATTAGCCAACGGACTGGATGGCGTGAGAATCGAGAACAAAGGTCGGATGTCCACGCTAACCTTCTTCAACGTTTCAGAGAAGGATTATGGCAACTACACCTGTGTGGCCATCAATAAGCTGGGGAACACCAATGCCAGTATAATACTGTATGGTAGGTACACCGCCCGTGCCCACAGGGCTTGCACCTGGCACACCTTTACTGGTACCAAAGAAGGGGGGAGGCGATAATTGGATCCTTGGTACCTGGAAGTTCAGAAAAAGAGCTACGTTTGTACGGTGGGAGCCAGCCTCTGACTTCGATATTCCTCGGGGCAGGGCCATTCCAAGCAGAGTTTACATTCTTTTAAATCCAGTGAAGTCAGTGGGCATAAAAGGGGGTAACTCTGTTTAGGACGGCACAGTATACTGCACAGTGCAGTGATGTAGAGGACCCAGTGGTTATTTCCTCTGCCGCAGAAGGGTTTCTATCCAATCTGCGTTCTCAAAGGGCAAAATTGGGACAGTGAACTGTAATGGTTAGTTGGAAGGTTCTTATTTGCTGGGACTGGAATAGCTGCAATTTCAAGTTTTCATTTTGTTAGAAATTGGAGATCGGCCCCAAACCTTGGACGTGAGGTCATTTTACTCTGAACGTGTTTTGCAAATGAGAGAGGTCGGTACCACCTTGGATAGCTTTACTGCTTTAAAACAATGTCGACACAGTAACACTGTCCTTGTTAGACATAACATGTTTTTTGTACAGGCCGTTGGTTTTATGTGCAGGGCCGCTTTTTAAAATTAACATATCAATGTATTATTAAAGCCCTGCAATTTTCCACAATGCGCGTTCGGGTTTTTTTAGTAGATATACTTTTTAAAAAGAAAATGGACCTTCTCAAAGATACATTCAGTTTGTGGCTATTTTACTACCATATTGAAGCACTGAAAGCGTATGTTTTGTGCAGACGTAGATCCTGGAATGGAAATATCCTTCCCTATAAATCAGTTAATCACTTTTTTCCTTTCCTGGCTCCAGCACTGTAAGAAAAGGCTTATATCCAGTTAATTATGACCATCTCCACCCATGTAAATCTTCTATTTTTAGAAGTTCCAATCCCGTCAATGAGGCTTCAAAATGTTACAAAGGAAGCATCCTTTGCCGCATCTCCCAGTATAACACTCAAAGTACTGACTCATTCATCTGCCCCACAGAAAGGTTTAGGAGCTTCCCATGTTTATCTCTGAGGCTGGTGTCTCACCATCAGTGAGATGCATGTGTTTTGTACATTGGAAGCACTGAAAAAGGCATTCAGTGAGTCCCACCTTTTGGACCGTTAACAGAAAGCAACCAGTGCGAAGGGTAGCAAAGTTAGACAGGATGCTTATTGCAGAAACCTGCTCAGGCTTAAGAATATTGTAGGCAGGAGTGAAGACGGCCATGGAGCAAGCCAAGCTGAGTGGCCCTTCAAGCCAGCACGGCAGCGGTCACTCAGCCCAGCGGTACATTAGCTCACCCACTGCTCCCTCCTGAAAACTGGCAGGAAACCAGGAGAAAATAAGAACATAAGAAGAGCCCTGCTGGATCAGACCAGTGGTCCATCTAATCCAGCATCCTGCCTCCTCACACAGTGACCAGCCAGTTCCTTTGGAGGGCAAAAAACAGGGCGTAGAGGCCGTTAAATAGTGGGTTTAACATGGCAGAGGCAGAGTGGTTTCAACAAGCAGCAGTTTACTCCATCTCAACAGGAATGCTTTACATGGGGCAACTGCCCTAACTATATACAACTAAGCCACTCCCAGCCCCCCTGCGATTGGTGAGTTCAAATGGCCTCCAGGCTCCAGATTGGCTGGCTGCCCTCAGGGACCAATCCGTAGGCAGGTTCCAGGACCCTGCCTGCCTTTGTTCTGGGGCTCCAAGCTCCAACTAGGTGGCCTGCCCAGACATGCCTCCTCACTCTCCATCTAGGTGGCCTGCCAGACAAGTCCAGGCATGCCTCCTTACCCTGGCTACTAGCACCAACAGCAGTTAAGCCTGAGTGGAAGATTGCACATGTCCATACATAACAGGTGGCATCACTCGGGTTGCCTCCTGGCACTGGGATTCATGCCTCTGAGCATGGAGGTTCCCTTTAGTCACCATGACTAGTAGCCACTGACAGATCTATCCTCCGTGGATCTATCTAATCCCCTTTTAAAGGTCTCGATGCCTGTGGCCATCACTACATCCACATTTTACTTGCTCTCTGTGTCAAGAAGTATTTCCTTTTTGTCCATCCCGAGATTCTTGGTGATACTCGGTGACCTGAACCCAGTTACCATTGCCGATGAAGGATCTGAGCCAAGTGGCCTATGAGGCGCTCCAGCAGAGATGCTAGAGCTGTATTGTGCTTGCTCCCAGCTATTGGCAGCCCTCTGGTTGACGGCCCACGCCGGGAGATTTCCCTGTCAGTTAAATGTCCAATCCATCCCATGCTTAAAGGACTAAACATCAGTGAACAGAGCACCCTAGTAGCACCATGTGCTGTACAAGTCAGGCCACAGCTAAAGATTATTTGTGTGGCGGGGGGAGGGTCTGTCTACCCTAAACGGCTGCTATTGCTTGTGTTTCCAGGACACAGAATTAAGGTGGTGTATCTGCTGAACCCATTGCCATGTTATTAAAGCAAATACAAGCTATACTCCTGCAAATGCTTTCATTTTTTTAAAGACGGGAACCATACGCTCCCCAGCAGCACTGTGTTATATGTCAGCATGCCAAGTCTCACCCATAACGTCCGTTGCTGTGGTCTCTGTCTAAATTGAATGGGTCATCTTTCTAATAATCCATCTGTCTATCCGTTCAACTGTCTGAAAATATGAACTACATTCTCCCCCTCTTCCCCCCCTTTCCTGTTTTCTCTCTTGCTCCTCCCTCCTCCCTCCCCCATGTCCATTGTCTTCTGTTTTAGAACTAAGTGAACCTCCAGCATTGGCAGGTTGGTACAGCATGGCTGCTTCCTTAATTTGCTTGCAAAATGCCAGTTGCCGCTACACCAACAGAGGAAAGGGCTGGGTCCCAGAACTCTCCACTAGGGCGCTTGTTATGGATAGGGATTTACCGCTGATATCTAGACAAGGGTGCAAGGGAGGAACTAGGGTGGTAATCTTAAGGACTAGTTAAGAAGTCCAAGCTAATTTTGGGGTGGTGGAAAGTGGCGTCAAGTTGCCTACTTATGGCAACCCCGTAGGGTTTTTAAGGGAAGAGATGAACAAGAGGTGGTTTGCCAGTGCCTGCCCTCTGTGTAGCAACCCTGGACTTCCTTGGTGGTCTCCCATCCAAATACTAAGCCGGGCTGACCCTGCTTAGTTTCCAAGATCTGATGAGATTAAGCTAGGCTGGGCTATCCAGATCAGAGAGGGGATAATGTAGTTTCAGTAGAAATGGGGATGCTGGTGAATAAATCATGGCTCTGATATCTATTCAAATCAAGACTTTTTTTGCTGAACATGGGGAGGCTGCTATAAGCTGTTCTGATATTAGAGACAGTGGACTTTTAAGGATCATTTAAAAAAAAGATATACTTGTTGCATCCCTAATCTCTGAAATTTCTTCCAATGTGCCTTTTTTTTAATTAGCAGTTTATTGAAAATTAACAAAGAACAATACAGATACAATACAATAATATTGAGTGAGAAAAATACAATCCATAAAACAGTACAAAGATGTAATACAGTAACATTCCACTGAATAAACAAACAGTAGCCATTAAAACTTAACTGTTAGTAAAGAATAGCTGAGAACACAATAGTCAGTCATTAAAATCCATCATAATCCAAGATCAACCACTAATTGAGGAATTTCGTTTTGAGAAGACAAGTATTCAAGTATAGGAGGCCATACAGAGGATAAATGGGAGTGTTGAGAAGGCCTAGTCATAATATCCAAATTGTCTGTGAGTTTCGCCATGATATATAGGTACCATAGTTTTTGATGCCATTGTGAGAGTACAGGAATGCTGTGTTGATTTCCATGTTCATGCAATAGTATTTCTAGTTGCATAAAGTAGTAAAGAGACTCTTTCTTTAATTGAGTTGGAGCTTATCAAAGAACCCCAGTCACTCAAAAGCAGGGCTATTTTTGGGCAGGAACACACAGGAACGGAGTTCTGGCTGGCTCCTGAGTTGGCCACGCTTAGCAGGAATTTATTTGCATAATAGGCCACACCCAGCAGCAGAAACTCATTAGGATTGGCGACATTAGGGGTGTGTGGCCTAACAAAGGAGTTCCTGCTACAAAAAAAGCCCTGGTGACAACAAACAAGAATAAGAAGCAAAAGGTGGGTGTGGCTGGATGACCACACTTCTGGTAACATGGGGTGTGGCCTAATATGCTAATGAGCTGTGCTATCGAGGGTGTGGCCTAATATGCTAATGAGTTCCTCCTGGACTTTTTCTACAAAAAAAGCCCTGCTCAAAAGTAAATGATCCAGTGTAAGAGTAAGATCTATATTCGTAATGGATTTAATCTGTGTGAGTACAGACTCTCCAAAAGGGGTAATTTGAGGGCAAGAGATCTGACAATGCAAGTAAGTCCAATGTGCCTTTCAAAAGAAAGCCACTTCAGAATAGGCAGAGAATGAGTAATACATGGAGAAACGAGACAGTGACCTGCCTACATCGTCCTATTTCAGAAGACTGTGAGCCATACTAAAAGGGATGGTAGCCACAGGCCCATCCCATGGCCGCCGCCATTTTGGAAGCATTTGTAGTTCTTTAAAAATAGCCATGAGGCCCAATCCGGATTAGGCATGCCATGCAGCAGGCCCAGGAACTCTCATTCTTTCTCTGTGCCTTCTTGGTTTCTGAAAAAGGCGTGTCGGGGAGGAGACAGGAGCTTCAGGGGGCACGGTACCAAATGCCTAATCCAGAATGGGCCTCATGTCAGTTTTTAAAGAACTACAAATGCTTCTAAAATGGTGGCATCCATGGGATGAAGCCATGGCCACCACCACATTTAGTTGGGACCTGTGTAAAGCAAAAAAACAAGCAAGGAGGGGACGGGAAGGCAGTGGGCCAGGACAAGTGTTTAAACAAAACAGTCAGATGCGCCAAAATGACTTCAAACTGTGCATGAGATCAAGTGGAACGGACTCTGGTATTAATCTGTAATCTGAAAAGCAGCAGAAGGCACAGTGGGGAAGAGATAACAAATGCTTGCGTCTTGACCCCGAGAAAGGAGACGCAAAAACAGACGTATAAGCCTTCCTGCGGCACAAACCTGGGCACCGAGGTCCTCTGCCTGGGAAACAACCCCTTGACCTGCAAGGGAAGGAAGGAAAAAGAAAATGTAAATCCCTCTAGAGTAGCGTACACCTTCCAGTGAGTTTAGTATTGCAAGAGAAAGGACTTTCAGGTCAACAAGTTGTTGTGTGACTAAATCACTGGCAGTCTTCAAAGCAGCAGCTGGACAAATGCTTGACAAGGGATGCTTTGGGCTGATCAGGGCTATTCTTGGGCAGGAACGCATAGGAACGGAGTTCCGGCTGGCTCCTAAATTGGCCACGCCCAGCAGGAACTCATTAGCATAATAGGCCACACCCAACAGCAGAAACTCATTAAGATTGGCTACATGAGGGGTGTGTGGCCTAACATGCAAAGAAGTTCCTGCTACAAAAAAGCCCTGGGTTTTGACAACAAACAAGGTAAACAGAATAGGAAGCAAAAGGTGGGTGTGGCTGGATGACCCCACTTCTGGTAACATGGGGTGTGTGGCCTAATATGCTAATGAGTTCCTGCTGGGCTGATCCCGCATTGAGCAGGGGGTCAGACTAGATGGCCTGTGTGGCCCCTTCCAACTCTGTGATTCTGTGATTCTGTCATCCACGTGAAGGCTGTGCTCAAAGGGATTAGGGCATCACAAAGGTTATTTGGAAAGAGGAAGTGCCCAGTAGCTCTCCGGCTCATGTTACAAGGAAGTGGGTTTCTGTAAGGCTGCCACTGTGTCTTGAGTTGTGTGTTTTGTGCAAGAACTTGCAAAGCCATGGAGAAGAATGGGGCACCTGCGAACAAAGGCATAATTTAGAATTAGGAACCCTCTTAGAGCATATCTGTGCAATAGACTTAACATGGGTTTAATTGTCTTTCCCAGGAAACATAGGTGGGGTGGTGGTGGTGGTCAATGCTCTCTCTAAGCTGTGGAGTCTTGTGAGCAAAAATTCCACTCTGTGAGCTACTGGCATTAAAGGTTTGAGCGATTGGTTTGGCTACTGCATCAATTAGTTTGCTCTGGAGCCATCCTTCCCGAGCTAAGACAAAAATGGGTGAGCCAGAGGCTAAAAAAGTGTGAGCTAGCTCACACTAACTTAGAGGGCACACTGGTGGTGGTTAGGAAGCACTGCCAGAAAATCCTCCACACAGCACACCAAACTACACTTCCCAGGATTCTTACAGGCAAGTCCTGACAGCTCAACTGGTATAAACTGATGTGTTATTAAATGTGGCTCTTCCTGTCTCCCAGACTGGGGGTGAGCAGCAGCAATAATTTTCACATTTCTCAGCTGTGCCATTTCAGCTTGAAAAATCCCTTCTGTAGATCAAACCTGTGATTCTTTATCTTTATGGCATTTTTAGTTTCCTCGGGCTGGATTTCCCCCGCAAAATGGGCAGTTTTTCACCATTCAGTATTATACATTGTCCACGCATGTAACTTATACAATATACGTGGTGCAAACTTATATTAAAAAACCGTACGACAGACATACGCGGCACAAATGAATTTACAGAATCCATTGCAAAAAGCAGAGAACTGAAAACAAGCTGACAAAAATAGAAACAGATCTAAAAAGAAACTCAACAGGGGACATTTACACATTCCTAATGGCATATGGGGATATGTGTTTCACTGTTTCCTTTCCCTGGTTATGAAGTTAAAAGAAACAGTTGAATCCAGCACGTGTGACCTGAGAATGCAAGGATTATGTATGAGCAGCAGGGCTATTTTGGGCAGGACCGCACAGGAATGGAGTTCCGGCTGGCTCCCAAGTTGGCCACACCCAGCAGGAATCATTAGCATAATAGGCCACACCCAACAGCAGAAACTCATTAGGATTGGCTACATTAGGGTTGTGTGGCCTAACATGCAAAGGAGTTCCTGCTAAAAAAAAAAGCCCTTGGTTTTGACAACAAACAAGGTAAACAGAATAAGAAGCAAAAGGTGGGTGTGGCTGGATGACCACACTTCTGGTGACATGGGGGTGTGGCAAATGAGCTGTGCTATCAGGGTTGTGGCCTCATATGCTCATGGGTTTCTGCTGATGGGTGTTGCCTATTATGCTAATGAGTTCCTGCTGGGCTTTTTCTAAAAAAAGAAGCCCTGATGAACGGTTTGCATGGGAAATGGGCAGCAGATACCAGCTTTTGAGAAAATGAGGGTTACTTGTTTATCTGTTTGAATTTTTAACACGTCCTATCTCTGGGACTCTCAGTGCAAAACAGCATTTAGTGAGTAACGGAGATGTTTAAACATGATTAAAAACAACAAACTCTGCTCAAACACTGGATACCTGAGCAAAGAACATGCTGCATTCACACAGAGGTGAACTTTTATCTATCTCAAGATCCTCCTAGTATCCATGGACAGTAGGGATGCCCCCAGATGAAACCTGGGGATCCCCCAGAATTCCAGCTCATCTCCAGACTACAGAGATCAGTTCCTCTGGAGAAAATGGATGTTTTGGAGGCTGTACTCTGAGGCATTGTACCCCATTGAGGTCACTGGCTTCTCCAGGCATCATCCCCAAATCTTCAGGAGTCCCCCAACCTGGATTTGGCAACCCTACCCCCCATCTCCCAATGGTGGCTGGATGGCTGGGGGGGCTGGCAGGGGCTGGCAGCCCTAATGGACAGAAATGAATATCAAACCGTCACTTATGTGTTTCCTTCTACAAATAAAAAGAGGCAATATCTATGGGCACCGACCTTTTTGAGGTCAGGAGGAAGGGAAGGTGAACCAAAGACGATGTCTGCTCGATGATGGCACCCTCCAGGGGGTGAATAATTTCCCCAGAGAATCTTGTATGGTGCCCATTCTGTTTTCTTTAAGATCCCCAGCCCCGGTTTAAACTCTTGGACTTTTAATGATTAATTTGGTTGTGGTACCTCTGGTCTGTTTTAGTATGTGCTCTTAAAAGGCACATTAAGAACACTAATTAGAGGAGGTCAGAAGCATTATGATCAAATCAACAGTTAAAGGGTTTTATACTGCTCTTAGTGAGCTCATTCTGAATATATATAATGCTCTATACTTTTTTAAAAAAATGCAAAGTTGCTGCATCTGGTGTACCCTCACAGATCACTTACACACATGCAGCAACCTACACTCCCATGTGTGGTGTTCTCAGACATGGTAGATTTGCTCCTCTGCAGTGCTTTTGTGTGCGCCTCCACCTCCCACATCAATTGACTCTCATACCACATACAACCAGTTGCATGGGAGAAATCTCTGCTGGAACACCTGCCTCGGCTCTGTGGGACTGCTGAAGAAAGTCAAATGATCCTTGGTGGGGAGGATGCTGAGCCCGGAGCTAGAAAAGAGACCGGCATAAAGACAATAAAGAAATACATTAAGCAATCGCAGTGGACACAAATGGGAGTTTGGTAGCATCTTAAAGGCTATTTCCCCACCCCCCTTTTTTAATTCCAGCTAAGCTTTCATGGACTAGATTTTTTAGGAAAGCGGGTTCCGATCCGCAAGAGCTTATGCTGGAATAAACTTTTGCTGGTACAAAATTCTCACAGGTGTCTAATTAGGGTTGCCGACTGACCAGTTCTCCTGTGGCATGACTGGTTTTTGCCCACTATGGCTGGTTGTCAAAAGGGACCCCAAACTGAAACATATAATGGGATGTGCAATGGACAGAATGGGCTGAGGGTTTGTAGGGTTTTTTAAAAAATAAAATATTCAGTGCCTTTTAAGGCAAGAAATGCACCTTAAAAGATTGTGCAGCACTATGCTTGCATTCGTTTTTTTTAAACTTTCATTTTCAGGCTTTTCTGTGTCTCAAAAGCAGCTTCTCTAAACACTGCAACAGTCTTTGGCTTCCCTTTGCTCCTGCTATCTCCTCAGCCAGAGAGAGAGAATGGAAAGAGCCTGTGTACCTTAAATGAATTAGTATTTTTGTAGGCCTTGTCTTTGTCCCTTTTGCTCCTCCCTTTGACCCCCTCAGCATTGCCCCGAGCACACGGGCTCCCCCCTTTGACCCACTGGTCACATCCTTGGATGTCTGGCCCTAGCACCAGGCTTCCGCTGCTCATTGCCAGATCTGTGCCTTCTAAGAGTGAGCAACCTTAGGTCTTTATGAGTTTTCAAGGCCCCAACTTTGGAAGCCATTCTTGTCTGCCTTTATGATCCACAAACAACCGTGTACCCAACTCTTTCTTTTGTATACACTGGGAACAAGTCTTCTCTCAATCCAACAACTGAAGAGCTACGTCCCCTTTACATCAGAAGTGCCTAAGCAATCATCACACGTGAAGCTGGCTTCTAAAACATGTTCCAGTTAGGGTTTCCAATTCTCCTGGAATTACAGTTATCTCCAGACAACAGAGATCAGTTTCCTGGAGACAGGGTTACCACCCTCCAGCTGGGGCCTGGAGATCTCCCGGAATTACAGCCGATCTCCAGACTACATAGATGGCTTATTCCTTTATTGTTTATGCATTTATTGCTTATTCCTCTATTATGTATGTGTTTAAAACATTTATTCCACTTGTCCTGGAGAAAATGGCTGCTTAGGAAGGTGGACCATATGGAATCATAACCTACCAAAGTCCCCCCACTCCCTAAATCCCACTCTCCCAGTCCCCACCCTCAAACCCCCAAGTATTTCCAAACCCAGAGTTGGCAACCCTTCCTGGAGAAAACAGCAGCTTTGGAGGAGAAATCCTATGGTGAGAAATCACATCCCTGCTAAGCTCCCTCCTGAAAGTCTACCCTTCCCAGGCAGTGCCCCCAGATCTCCAGGAGATTCCCAACCTGGAGCTGGTAACCCTAGCTCCAGCCCATGTTTCCAGCATTTTTAAGAAGAGAGAGACCGATTCCTTCTTAAATAAAGATCTGATCACCCCCCCACCCCCAAAAAAACCCCTCATCGCCGGTTTCGTCACGGTGGAGGAAGTGAATCACGAGGCCCCGCATTCTTTTGGCTGACAGCAGCAGGGCTGGATTCCCGTTACATTTCTCCCAACCTGCAAAATGTCAAGCCATTAGAAAAATATGCAGACATTTCACATTTCATTTCTGATGAGTCTTTCCCCTCCTCCCCGGAATCATCGGCATCTGGTTGTTAGTCCTAGCATCCCTAGTTTTGACACAGTCAGTTTCTGCAGTTGCCAATGTCAGCAGAGAGAGAGATGATCGCGTTTTCTTTTCTTCCTCTGCAACTCAACGCTGTCTCTGCTGCAAACGCAAATTAGTTCTCCCACACGCACACACCCCATAGAAATTCACAGACGCTTCCAATCTTGGCATGGAGTGTGCACTAACCTGCGCTTGAGGTCCAAGTACCCAAAAAATATTTTTTTAAAAAAATACATTACACATTTGCAATTCCTCCCTTTCCCCCTCCCCGCCCCTCTTCCCAAAACAACAATACTCATTTGAAATGCTCTACGAAGATTGTCTGGCGAGATGCTTGTGAAGACAATGTTGCATTCTGTTGTAATTAAGCAAAATAAAAGTTCTGTTTGCAATGAAACAATTTGGCTAAGCTGTTTTTTTCATTGCAGGAAATGGGTTTTGTAGCTCTCCACTTGTTCGGCAACACATGTGCTAATTAGATTCCCTCCTGCCATTATTTTTAATTTTTTGCCATTACAATAGTTGTTATCCCTTTGTCTTAAAATTAATGAGGTTAGCAAGCTCATATCTTGCTTCTGTTTCAAAAAAAAATTCAGATTATGGTTGAGTGTCTAGAATTTCACTCCATATATAATTACGCGCTAATGATTCCTCCCCCCCTTCTCCCCTCCCCTTCCTAAAAACACCCTTTGGCCCTTGCTGTTCTTGCCATGGTCGCAGTTGTTTAACTAAGACAGGGGATGGAATGGGTAGTTGTTTCCGATTCTGATAGGATTCCAAGAACAATAATAATAAAAAGAATCTACATTTGATAGCTCAAGAAAACAGCTTTAAAAAAAAACCAGTGTATCTGCAGAACATTAAGACCAGATTACTCCGAATGTTTCTCATCATTTGGATCAATACCAGTTTTGTCACACTTGAAAAATTTAAGAAGTAGACTAGACTGCAGAGGAACACTTTGGAATGTTCACCTCTTGGTGTTTACCCTGATGGATGTTCATTTTGTACGAACAAATGAAGCTGCTTTATATGAGTTGGGCCACTGCTCTACTAGAGTTGCCAGCTCTGGGTTGGAAAATAATCTGGAGACTTTGGGGGTGGAGCTGGGAGAAGGCGGGGTTTGGGAAGGGGAGTGGTCTTGGCATGGCACAATGCCACAGAGTTCACCCTTCAAAACAGCCATTTTCTCCAGTGGAGCTGATCTCTGTCAGCTGGAGATCAGTTGTAAAAGCGGGAGATCTCCCGGCCCCACCTGGAGGCTGGCAACCTTATTCTGTACAGAGGACAATATTGTCTACTCTGACTGGCAGCAGTTCTCCAGGGTCTCAGGTCGAGACCTTTCTCATCGCCTACTACCTGATCCTTTTGACTAGACATGCCTGGGATTGAATTTGGGATCTTCTGCATGCAAAATAGGTGCCACTGAGTCATGGCCCTTGTGCATCTGTGCATAGAACATCAGTGTAGAAACTCAGTACTTGTGAACCAAAAGAGAAGATTATGTTGGCAGAACTGAATAATAAGTGTTGGGAGCCAGTGATCCATGCCAGCCTTCGTTCCCTTGGTGCAGAAAAAGGACAGATCTTTTCTTGTTACTTCATTCTGACAAGCACTAAATGACAACAGACAGTTTCCCTTTTAGTTTATCAGAGAGGACACCAGCACAGGCAAATCTGAGGCTTGTTCCAAGCTAGTAAATAGTTTCCAAAACATCACATTGTCCCACCAACTTGCCATTCAGGCCCTTTTTGTGTTTACGCTCTCTACGTTTTCCCATCCAACACGCAGTGGAACATGCTGCTTCTGAGCTGTAACTCAGTTAAGGAAACATAATCATATGTATGTACGTGCCGTCAAGTCGCAGGCAATGTATGGCAACCTCAGCAAGGGGCTTTCAAGGGAAGGGAGAAGCAGAAGTGGTTGGCCGTTGCCTTCCTCTGCAGTCTTGCTGGCCCCCCTCCCATCCAAGTACCGATCCTGCTTAGCTTCTGAGATCTGATGAAGTAGGGCTGTACCATATCATTCCACTAAGGAAACATATATAATTTAGATATAATTTGAGACTCAAAAAAGGCATGAAGGTCCCTTGTTTAAAGCTCCTAATTGTTGTTGTTTGTGTGTTTGTTTGTTTTAAAAGGGTGTAGAGGAACTCCAATTCTCAATGGGGCAGTAGAAGGAGAGGGTTTTTGAGCCACGCTGTTTTCCTAACCTAATGGGGCTCAAAAAAAATGCTGTTTCCTTGTTGGGACGAACACACAGGCAGTAAATACAGGGCTTGCATGGTTGCCCCAAAGAGCAAAATAGCAACTCTGTAGAGCTGGTTTCAGGTAAGGACACTGGCTCTGGGGGGGGGGCGTTAACCACCATCTTCTCAGTTTAAATGGGGTCCCACATGAGTGTTTAAAGGGGAGGGGAATGTTTGGTAACTCTGTGCACAGGACTACTAGCATGAAATCTGTCTTGGCCCGTAGTCCTGCACTGAATCGATGTGGCTTACAGTGCAATGTTATATGGGGGTGGGAGTCCATTGATTTCAATGGACTTACACTGGAGTAACTCCAAATAAAACTGTGCTGTAAAGCATGTTCCTCAGGTTAAGGATTTCCAGCATTCTTCACTGCACAGAATGAAAGGAAAGCCTACCAACGCACTTGCTTCAGGGTTTCTGGGAGAAAGAGGCCATTCAGCGATGTCTGGAATGCAGCTTCTTCTCCCAGACTTACTTTGTGGATA
This sequence comes from Gekko gecko, assembly GCA_029375565.1. Lineage (NCBI taxonomy): Eukaryota > Metazoa > Chordata > Lepidosauria > Squamata > Gekkonidae > Gekko > Gekko gecko. The sequence continues at coordinate 62,816,159 of JAPDNY010000013.1, read as the reverse complement.
TATGTCTTTCCCATACCCTGAACTATAAACTTTCAGAGTTGAAAACAGCACCAGTTCTGCATGCTGGTCAGGCTGGTCATTCCATCAGGTAGGACAGGGCCCTACAGAGAATGCAAGTATACATAGGTGGCCTGGGACCAACATATCTGAGGGACCGCCTCTTCCCATATCTGCCCCAAAGAGATTTACGCTCTATGGACCAACATCTCCTGGTGGTCCCTGGCCCAGAAGACGTCCATCTTGCCTTGACCAGGACCAGGGCTTTTTCTGTCCTGGCCGCTGCCTAGTGGAACATGCTCCCCATTGAGATCAGGGCCGTGCGGGATCTTCTTCAATTCCACAGGGCCTGCAAGATGAAGCTGTTCCAGAAGGCCTTTGGCTGAGGCAGCAGACGTCCATGTATGGCCTCCCTGAGGTCCTTGCCACCCATTTATTAATAGCTGGCTATTATTCGCCCATTATCAACGGGCCATGGAATCTCTCACTACCAGCTAATTCTATCCTTGGGCTGTGACCACCATTCTAATGTATATTACTATGTTTTAAATTTGTCATTATATTTATAGTCTTGTTGAAATGTTGTTATCCGCCCTGAGCCCCCTTGCGGGAAGGGTGAGCAATAGATATAGATAGACAGATGATAGATGGATAGATGATGGATGGATGGATGGATGGATGGATGGATGGATGGATAGATGGATAGATGGGTGGATAGATAGATGGGTGGATAGATGGATGGGAGGATGGATGGATGGGAGGATGGATGGATGGATGGATGGATAGATAGATGATAGATAGATGATAGATAGATAGATAGATAGATAGATAGATAGATAGATAGATAGATAGAGACTGTGATCATATGCACAATTAGACCTGACATAGGTGCGAATGCCGGGTGGATTTAAAGGGCGCAATTAGACAACAACATCTGGGAAGCACCCTGCAGCCATCAGCAACCTGTTCTGCCCTGCCACAGACGCAGAGCTAAAAGACACCGGGGGAAATCTGGTAGTTAACGGGTTGCAACAGGACACGGATGGACTTTCCCATGTTTGTTGTCGAAGGCTTTCACAGCCGGAGTTCATTGGCTGTTGTAGATTTTCCGGCTTGTCTGGCCGTGGTCTTGGCATTGTAGGACCTGACATTTTGCCAGTAGCTATGGCTGGCATCTTCAGAAGTATAACACAACATCCACTTGAACATACAATTTACCATGGAAAAAGAAATCGAGGGTAAACTCCCATTTCTAGATATCATGGTCATCCGTAAAGCTAACCTTCAATTAGGTCACAAGGTCTACAGAAAACCAACTCACACGGACTGTTATTTACACAAAAACTCCAGTCACCACCCTCGACAAAAAAGAGGCATAATCAAAACTTTAGTAGACCATACAAGACGGATATGTGAACCGCACTTTCTCAACGATAAACTGAATCATTGGAACCACGAACTTCAAGCAAATGGCTGTTCCAAGAATGAAATCAGAAGAGCAATTAAACCAAAGGTAAAACAAACAACTGAAGAAAAACAGTCTCCCACAGGAAAAAGTGTTTTTGCCATATATCAAAGAAATCATTGATCAGATGGGGAAACTTATGAAAAAACACAACCTACAAACAGTATTCAGACCCACCAGAAAAATACAACAGATGCTACAATCGGCAAAAGACAGAAGAGACTCCCTCACTTCTGCAGGAGTATGCCGCATACCATGCAGTTGTGGATAAGTTTATATCGGGACAACACAGCATAGCATTCAGACAAGAATAAAAGAACATGAAAGACAATGCAAACTTGGCCAACCCGAAAAATCAGCAGTGGCTGAACATAGCCTAACCCAAACAGGACACAGTATTTTCTTCCAAGACACTGAAAAGCTGGACAACACTTCTAATTACCATGTCAGATTACACAGGAAAGTCATTGAAATTCATAAACAAACACAATTTCAACAGGAAAGAAGAGAGTTTAAAAACAAATAGGGCATGGTTTCCTGTCCTGAAAAACACAAAATGCTCTACATCTGACAATAGTAGTACAGATAAGATTAGAATTTTAACAGCCATTCCATATGCAAAAGAACCTCCTCAGGAAAGCTCCTCCATTAGCATTTCACAGCCTGGGGAACTCCTACTCAGCCCTACCCCACCTTCCTGAGTAGATATAAATTACCTGCCTACCATTTTTCTTCTCACCTTGACACAGAGAGTACTCCATTTTTCTTTGTTATACCTCTAAGGATGCCAGTCACAACTACTGGTGAAACGTCAGGTCCTACAATGCCAAGACCACAATCAGACAACCCAGAAAATCGACAGCAGCTAATTTCCCATGTCTGATTGCTCTAGTGTGCTCTCATGGCATCAGGATGGTCTGATCAGACCATCTCGATTCTGTGCCATTTTTCCCCCTTCGCAGTATGAGCATCATTGCAAACTCCATAGGGAGCTTTCAGTGCAGAGGTGCAATTCAAGGATCCCTCAGTTAAGCACATGGGGGAAAATGGCACAAAAAGATAATAACTCACCCGCAGTTGCGTTTGATCACCCACTGTCGGACTGTGCCCGCAGCTTCAAAGGGAGGTGTGATCGTGCAACTGTGGGTCAAATTCCTCCAGAGGAAATAGCCTTGCTTCCCCCCTGTTTTTTCTGGCCCGTGTGACCACAACCAGATAGAGCCAGTTACCGGGTTTGCCTGTTTACAGGGTGGCACTTGCAGAAGGCCCTGCTTGGATGAGCAAAGTGGTTGTGGCACAGCATAGGGGAAGAGGCGGTCCCTCACATACGAGGACCGAAGGCCATTAAAGAGCTTTGCACGTGATAGCCAGGAGCCTGAATTGAACCTGGCAATTGGTGGGCAGCCAATGGAATGGGAGAGGAGGGCCATCCATGCAAACTGGTTTCCTTCCTAAGGGGAAATAAGGGAAGCCGTTCTGGCTGGGGAGCTCTCCAGAAACCACTGGATCAGGGAGAACGTTCTGAGACACATTGGTAAGAAGGTACTTAGCAACTCTCTGTACTGCACATATAAAAGCACCCATGCCTTAGGAGACAAGGTGAGTGACAGGAAGCCAGAGCCTTCCGTCTGCAGGGAGCTGTCCTGCCCAGTAAGCCTTCTGAAAGGCAAATGAGTTTCTTGAATAGAATGCCTACATTACTGACATGTCAGCAACAGTCAAGGTTCGTTTCTTCCTGAGAGCCTTGCGCTTGACGTGGTGCCTAGTTACCAAGATCACCCTGCACGGGGGACTCTGTCAGGTTTCACTCAGGCTGCCACAGGCTAATCAGATCCCCTAACAGGTCTGCCGTGCAGGGGGGAAAAAATGGCCCTGGAGCATAGCCACACTCGGGAGCTATTTTCAGACTCCTCAACTAACGGCAGCAGTCCATTAGACTGAACAACCCCCTCCTCTTGCCCATGCATGAATCGGCCTCGCAGGCTCCAATGGCAAAGCATTATTCTTGCACTTTTGGGACCCACCGTTGTCTTGTAGGGCCACCCCTTGCAATTCTGTTGACGTGTCTGTGGGACAATCCAACCATCTCAGGTGGTCTGTTGTTCCCGATAGTCGCACAAAGGAAGCTGCCTGAGACTGAATGAGACCATTGGTCCATCACGATCAGTCTTGCCTGCTCTCCGGGGTCTCTGGCAGAAGCCTTTCCCATCGCCTACTGCCTGGTCGTTATAGCTGGAGATGCCCGGGATTGAACCTGGGACCTTTGGCATGCCAAGCAGAGGCTCTTCTACTGAGCCACAGCCCGTCCCTCCAGGTCCTCCTCTGTGTTCCTCCTTTTTTCCCCCTCCACGTATTTATTTTAGATACTTCCTGGGAGGGTACCCCATGTTGGTCTGATGCAGCCAAAAAAAAAAAAGACTCTTGCAGTGCGGGTGCGTTAAAGACGTAAGCAGAGTATTGGGCAGAAGCTGCCACAAGCCAGAGGCAGCTCCATCAGCTGCAGGCGTTCAATGAAGGGGAGCTTTGATTCTTGAAAGCTTGGGGAGGGGTCTTTTCCATGTCCACCCTCCCTGTGCAATTTTACAATTGTGGAGTCAGGTTATTTTTTTTACCGCATGTGGCTTAATGAGGAGGATTTTCAAGGGAAGGTGCAGTCATCATTGCTGTCATTACTGGTAGCACCTCCTTGTTCGTTTTTTTAAAAAAATTACCCTAAAGGACTGATATAGCACTGTAGTGTTGTAATGACAGTTTAAGCAGATTCTCTGTATCCTCAGCATTCTTTTTTGTTAAGAACATAACGTAAGAACATAGGAGAAGCCAATGTTGAATCAGGCCAATGGCCCATCTAGTCCAACACTCTGTCACACAGTGGCCAAAAGCACCAGGTGTCATCAGGAGGTCCAACAGTGGGGCCAGGACACTAGAAGCCCTCCCACTGCTGCCCCCCCCACACACTAAGAATAGAGTGCATCACCTGCCCCAGACTGAGAGTTCCTATCTATACCTTGTGGCTAATAGCCACTGATGGACTTCTGCTCCATATGTTCATCTAATTCCCTCTTGAAGCTGTCCATGCTTGTAGCTGCCACCACCTCCTGTGGCAGTTAATTCCATGTGTTAATCACTCTTTGGGTGAAGAAAGACTTCCTTTACCCAAAGAGTGATTAAGTGAAAGTAAGACTGATTTTGCACAAGGAGCTGCACCACAGTTACATCTCCCTTTGCCCTGTTTCCATTAGTCAATTTCCCACTCGAAGCCACGTGGCTGCATTTTGACCCGTAGCTTTGCCCGATTTCCCCCACGTTTTCATGATCCTGTTTTTTGAGGATCATGAAACCGTGGGGAAAATTGGGCGAAGCCGCAGGTCAAAATGCGGCCACGTGGCTTCGAGTGGGAAATTGACCAGTGGAAACGGGGAGGCATAACCACGGTGCAGCTCTTGTGTGAAATCGGTCGAAGACCATTTCTATCCTGTTTCCTTGTGGAGATAGAAGGGAGGGGACGACCCAGATCTCTGCGAGAAAAGGGGCTACAAACTTTCAAAAATGAAAGCTGGGAATTCAGAGAACTTGCTTAAACTGTCATTGCAACACTACAGCATTATATTGATATTTCAAGGCAGAGAGAGAGAGAGATCACTGTCTTGGCAGTAGGTGGGGAGAGGGATTGGTTTAACAATGACAGCCCAATCACTGAAAGGTGGGCTGGAGGTGGGTGGGAATGGGCAGAGCAAAGAAGGGCAACAGAAATGTTATAAAAAGAGCCAGAGTCCAGGAGCACCTTAAAGACTTAACAAAATCTGTGGCAGGGTAGGAGCTTTTGTGAGTCACGGCTCACTTCTTTGTATCCGAAGAGGTAAGCAGTAATACATGAAAGCTCCTGCCCTGACACAAATTTTGTTAGTTTTTTAAGGTGCTACTGGACTCCTGCTCTTTTCTGCTGCTACAGGCAGGCTAACACGGCTACCCATCTTGATCTAGAAGATTAGGCATAGGGTTCCCAAGTACTTACCGCGGGGGAGCGGGGGACGCATGCTCCCCGGCCGGACCAGTGCTCCTTGTAACGCACCATGCTGTCACCAGGAAGTGACGTCAGGCAACACTCTGGCAATGGGGCTGAAAACCCGATGGTACCATCGAGTTTCCAGCCGCATTGCCACAGCGTCGCCTAGCGTCACTTCCTGGCAACGGCATCATGCGCGCATCTTTCCTTCCCCGGGGATGGTCCTGCCAGGACTTATCCATCCCCCACCAAAATACAGTAAATTCTTTGCAAGCCTAATTAGGCACTAGGAAAAAGCCAACTAAGGATTGGCCTCCAGGAAAAGTTTGGGGGTAAAAGTAATCTCAAAAGAGCCAGAAAATCCTGGGGTGGGGGGGCGGAGATAAAGGCAGGCAAATGTATGTAGAGATCAGGGGATAAACCGAAGCAGAACGGGGGCAGAACTGACAAAAACCCACGTGGAAAAGCCCCATTACTGCTACCCTCTGACACAACAAGTCTGTAAGGTGTCATAAGACTCTCCTGTTACTTTAGACACTTTCAACTTTATACTCGTTTACAGATGTTATGGATTTCTGGGTTGCGTTTCTATTTTCATCTCAAAGCCACATTCTCAAGGCAGTTTATAAATACATAATCCTACCGAAAACTACTGAGACCGGCGGAGGGGGGGGATGGCACGTCTGCAAGAGGTTGACCTCAACGTGTGCTATTTTGAGAAGGATGTTTTGCTGTGCGCGCATGCTTCACCCCTGCCTGTGCTGGATACCGCTCTGCTGGATGCTGCCCGAGCATGAGGCTTGCCATGTGCCCTCTCCCATCTGGGATGCCCACCCTTAAACGACAAGGCATATGGCACCTCTCTCTGGTTTCATGCCGTGCATGCTTAGAACACACACCGGGTGGATTTGGGTAGATGGGAATTCTGGAGGAGAAAACACTTAGCACAGCCAGCCAGGGATAAGGAAAATTCTGTTCCCATAGGTTGCTAACAGTGTTCTGCTAGAAGCCTTACAGGTTCTCCACCTCAGGATCCAAACAGGGACTCACCCCTCTAGCCAGCGACATGAGGATGATGCCGTCCACAGAGGTAAGCAAAGGCAAGGCAACCCCTGCCTCCAATATGTTTCCCCACACAAAATGTCTATTCCCTCCACGATATACCCGACCACACAGTTTGTTGTGAGAGCCAGTTTGGTGTAGTGGTTAAGTGTGTGGACTCTAATCTGGGAGAATCGGGTTTGATTCCCCACTCCTCCACTCGCAGCTGCTGGATGATCTTGGGCAAGCCATAGTTCTGACAAGAGCTGTCCTTGAAAGGGCAGTTTCTGTCAGAGCTCTCTCAGGCCCACCTACCTCACAGAGTGTCTGTTGCGGGGAGGAGAAGGGAAAGGAGTTTGTAAGCTGCTCTGAGACTCCAAGTGAAGGGCAGGGTATAAATCCAATCTCCTCCTTCTCCTCCTCCTCTTCTTCTTCTTCTTCTTCTTTCCTCAACAATTGCTAGCAGTATCTCCCACACACAGGGCATGCATGCGCTGGGAGAGAAGAGCAAGCATGCGCTTGTGTTACATCCTGTGATATTGTTTCAGTATAACCCCATATGCCACTGGGGGAAACACGGCACACAATCACATTTCTGGTGACTCCCAGCAACTCCATCTATTAGTACTACTGGCCAAACATTCATGACACCTTTTCCCTTGCAGGATCGGACCCCCACAGAGTAGCCCAAGCAGAAACTTCAGATGGGGTTCCAATGCAACTCTACACAAGGGACAGGTAAGCACTGGCTTAATTACTTAGACTCGAACTCCCAGCAGGTGAATCCCAACATGTAGGAACCCCCCCCCCCAGGGGAGGGATAGAAATTAGAGGAGGACTTAGGTGGTGGCAGTCTCTCAAATCTGTTAGCAGAGTGATTGAGCCCACTTGCCGAAGATTGCTGGCCTTGAACACGTGAATCTGCCTTATCCCGAATCAGGCCTTTGATCCATCAAGTTCAGTCTTGTCTACTCAGACTGGCAGCAGCTCTCCAGGGTCTCAAGCAGAGGTCTTCTCCATCAGCTCCCACCTCATCCTTGTAACTGGAGATGCCAAGGATTGAACTTGGGACCTTCTGCGTGCAAGGCAGATGCCCTAACACCGAGCCACCGCCTCTTCCCCACTTCCCGTTTGCAGCTATTGCTCAGTATCGCTGGCCTCGTGTCTCTTTTGGCTCTTTTCAGGGGGCCCTCCGACAGGCATAGAGACGAGGGTGGGTGCCATTCGCAGTGGAACGTCAACCACCCGCTGAGCCGAAGACATGATCAAACAGCTGCCGTGACTTGTGTCCACCTGCCTCCCTGCTGTGTGTCTGCCCGGTCTCTCGATCTAGCCTGGCTCCTGCATCCCGCTGAACCTGCGGTGGTTCGACCAGCACCACTGTGCATATGATGGGAATCCAGCGACAAGAATGACTCCACCTGAGATTATGCAGTGTGTTGATGCAGCTTTCAAAGGCACAGAAGACTCACCACACCAAACGAGTTGGTAATTCCATTCGTCTGGCGTGCCTTCAGACCTCCACCCCGGCGTGGCTCAATAAACATTTGGATTGTTTCACAGCTTTCTGTGAGTGTGTGTGTGTGTGTTATTAATGGGAGTTTGATACACCAACATTCTGTTTGTTAGGAACCGCAGCTGTCTTCAGGATGGGACTTGCCCTGAGAAGGCGACGAGAGGGTCCTCCAGTGCCCACACGGTTAGATTCTCTAGCAAGGGCAGGTTCCCCTGCATTCACAATTCCCTGAATCGCTGCTGGTGTGTGATAAACCACACTGGGCTACATGGCAGAGTTGCTAAGATAAACAGCAACAGGTGGCGGCAGTGATCTCAGGAAAGCACTGGAGGGGTGGAGAAACAGAAGGTGCCAAGCAAAATTGCTAGCATCTGGGCAGCCAGTCAGCATAAGCAGCCGATACAAATGACTGGTTCCCACAGGGGGAAAAAAATCTCAGCTGTGCCTGAGCTTCCTTCTAGGGTTTTCTTGAAGCTAACCCCCATGTGGGGCTTGAACTGGGGAGGGAATGTATGCTACCCCTGTACTGGTCCACAGTGCCACACATTTCTCTGCAGTATTTCCTGCCCTGGTACATATGGCTTGTTTCAAGACCAAGGCCAATAGAGGATGCCAGTAGCCCATGATGTTTCTTCTGCCTTGTATATGCAATTGGGTTTTTGGTTAGAATAGTGCAGTGACTGAGATCTGGGTTCTAGTCCTGCCTCCTCCTATTTTGCTGCTCTTAGGATGGTTACTGGTCACAAGGCAAGGTTTGCCTTATTCCTACCTTCCACCTTGTTGGGCTTCAAATCTGTCACCCCATTTCTCACAGGAGGTCCTTTCTGTTGGGAAAAATAGGCAAAAATACTTAGATATTCAGAGTTTGCAATGGATCTTTGCTTCACTGGAGAGGAGGCATTTATTTCTATGTAAAAATCTTTATTTCTAAGGGGAAAGGGTACACAGGAAACCTACAAAATAACAGAGATACCTAGAACTACATCTTTACAGCTACAAACAGACCACATGGTCACACAACAATGCAGATTCTCTTTCTTCTTGACCCCTAGAAGGAAATCACCTGATTGCATTAACCAATCAATGTTACTAACCAGACTTCAGTTTTCCCAGGCTATCTTTCCATTGGCTCTGTGCCAGGTTTCCTTCCGGGTCAGGCTAAACAATAGCCCACAAGGTAGACAACAGATTAACCCTATAATGACTGAATTTTAGACCTTGCAACTCACATATTTCCAACACTTTCTCCAGTGAGCTATTGTGGGGAATGTCGGGAACACTTCCTGTGAAGTTGTGTGTATTCCAGTGCTGCTGTCCTAGTGTCTGTCTGTACTGTCCTTGTCTTGGAAAATCAGTTCCTTAGGGCATTCCCCCCCGCCGCTCTGGGACTGGCCCCCTGACAGGGAGAGCTCATGGGCTTTACGTGAGGCGACGTGAGATGACTGTGGTCTTTATACTTCCTTCCCTGCATATCAGCCTCTCAAGAGGGGATTTAAACTGCCACCTGCTAGGCACCCAGGAGTGTGAGTGCTAGAGAGGTCTGCTGGTTGTGTCATGGTTCAGTAGGTGCATTGCGCTGCAATTGTTCCTTTCCTGATTAAGAACCAGTTTGGTGTAGTGGTTAGGAACGCAGACTCTAATCTGGCAGAACCGGGTTTGATTCCCCACTCCTCCACATGTAGCTGCTGGTGTGACCTTGGGTCAGTTCTTCCAGAGCTGTTCTCTCAGGAGCAGTCCTCAAAAGAGCTCTCTCAGCCCCCCACCTACCTCACAGGGTGTCTATTGTGGGGAGGAGAAGGGAAAGGAGATTGTAAGCCTCTCTGAGACTCCTTCAGGTAGTGAAAGGGGTATTCTTCTATTGTGTTCTTTGTGTGGGCGAAGGTCCGGTGATATCAGGGAGGTATGCCAGTATTGCCATGTGGTGCCTGGCTGACGTCCATGCTGCTCCGTGAGTGGTAGATGTGGACTTCAGTGAAGTTGCTATTCATTGAGCTCCTTGCAGTTGGACTTCCTTGCCATTTTCTTTTCCTGCACTAAGACAGAGAGACAGAGGTGAGGATACCCATCTATGCAGCACTATGTTAGCCAGGGAGGGCTAACATCTGGGATTTAGGATTGAGCTGTACGTATTCTCTTTCTCCTCTTCTACCACGTTCCAGTGGTGCTGTTCAGGTTAAGAAGAAATGCACAGTTTTCAGGGGATTTAGGAAGCCATTAAAACTGTGAGGAGCTAGCACATCTGCAGAGTCATAGCTGTGTCGACCACTGACCTCTGGGTCCTTTGGGGCATTCTGTGTCCACATGCACCTCATTATTCAACGGTTGCAAAAAATCTCATCGGGGAGGCTGGGGCCTCTAACTTCAAATCTCCTCACTCTCTTTCCTTGGACAACCTGAACTCAATCACTCGAGTTTTCCTCGTGTCGTTCCTTGGGCCTGCTTACAAACATTACTAAAGTTGTAGAAGGAACACATTTAATTTAATGGTCCCATGTAGGGACTTAACAAGCATTCTCAGTGTAGACAGTCATGGCGGGTGAGAAGTGCAGTGTCAGAGTTCTTACCTGCCGCGTGCGTAATGTGTAGGGATTTTGAAACGCCTGAGGTTGCCTTTGTAGTTTCCAAGATCCACGCTACCCCATTCCCCAGTTGAGGAAAGTAAGACCAGCTTATTCATAATTTGCATGTCGGAAACACAGCTTCTCTTCGCTTTTAGAAGGCAGGAGATATTTTTTTTTAAAGAAACCCCAGTGTATCATTTCTGGAAGTATCCCTTAGTACTGAAAAGGAACGACGGCCCAATTATCAGAGCCTGCACACCCTGTTTCTCTCTTTGCAGTGCGCTTGTGTGCTGTGGTCATTATCAATTTTTAATTAGACGGATGCCATTCAGCTAGTTAAATAACAACCGAAAACAGTCTTTGCGTGTGCCGAGTCGGGGAGGGAGGGACCGAAGAAAAGTGGGGGGGAATCCCCCCTCGCCAGAGAACAAAACTACAAGAATGTAAAACATTTAAGAGCAGTTACAGAATAAAGGGTTCCAGATGGGAGGAGCTGGGCACAGATGTGTTCTATTCCAAGACGCCAGTCAATCAGCCGGGCTATAAAATCACAGATTAATGAATCAAACAGCACACAAGGGCTGCCAGCCTCTTTGGTTCCTAACAGTTGCAGTGGGGATTGGAGAAGAAGGAGGAAAGAATAGCTCGGGGGCTCACGCAGCTTATTTAGGCTAAGAGTCTATTCCGGGCTTTGAAAAGCTCTGCGACAAGAAAATTAAATTTGGAGACTACAAGGAGTCCCACCATATGTGACATTACCAAGCGAGGGAGACGGAGCAGCCGTCGGAATCGCAAACATCGAAAGCTGCCGCTGGATTTCACCAACAATTACATTAGAAACGGGTGTACGGGCTCAGAGACAGAGCCACGGCATTTCGTGGAAAGTAGCCACGTTTCTCCTCAGGATCTGCCACTCCCGTTGGTGCCTGAATCTGGCAGAAGTGGAATCTGAGTCGAATAGGAGATTCTCACTTGGGCAAGACATAAAGAGGAACATGGACAGCATCACATAGCCCAGTACTCTTTTCTGGAACCCTGTTAACCCAAAACCCTTTACCAAAAGATAATCAGTGCTGAAACAGAGGGAAACCACACGTTCTACTGCCACTGCAGGTCCTTCAACACCGGTGCTCAAGGCTGCGGAGATTCCGATCTGTCTAGATTTGAGTCCAGCAGCACTTTAAAGACCAACAAGATTTCCAGGGAGATTCAAAGCTCAAAGGGACTCAAAGAGACTCAAAGAGACTCAAAGAGACTCAAAGAGACTCAAAGAGAGCCAGTTTGGTGTAGTGGTTAGGAGCATGGACTCTAATCTGGGAGAACCAGGTTTGATTTCCCACTCTTCCACATGCAGCTGCTGGTGTGACCTTGGGTCAGTCACAGTTCTGTCAGAGCTGTTCTCTCAAGGGCAGTTCTCGAGAGAGCTCTCTCAGCCCCACCTACCTCACAGGATGTCTGTTGTGGTGAGGGGAAGGGAAAGGAGATTGTAAGCCACTCTGAGACTCCTTTGGGTAGTGAAGGGTGGGGTGTAAATCCAATCTCCCTCCCCCTCCCCTCCCCCTCCCCCTCCCCCTCCTCCTCCTCCTCCTCCTCCTCCTCCTCCTCCTCCTCCTCCTCCTCCTCCTCCTCCTCCTCCTCCTCCTTCTTCTTCTTCTTCTTCTTCTTCTTCTTCTTCTTCTTCTTCTTCTTCTTCTTCTTCTTCTTCTTTTTCTGTCAGATACCAGTCCCATGGAGTAAGCTGCTCAGGACCTTTCCTTGTATCGGGAATTCAGAGTATACCATATGTGCATACATGCTTTAATTAAAGGCAGTGCCAAGCTGTGGCCGCCGTGGTTTGGTCTTCTTGGGGCTAGGCTCCTCCAGGGCTTGATTTCTGGCCAGATAGGTAGAGAGTTGGGCCTCGGATACGACAAAAGGGACAGGGAAGTTGACTGTACCCTATTCCCCGTCCTTTGTCCAGGTGCTCTCTATGTCAAGGTTCGTTTCTTCCTGAGAGCCTTGTGCTCCCCGGCCTGTTAGCATCTGCCCCCTTAAATCAAACCCTAGATCCTGCCTTCCCTAAGAAGCATCCAATCTCCTCCGTCCCCTAAGAAGCCTGGGAAGAGGGACAGGGTTGACCTCCATTGGGGAATGACCCTGCAAATCCCTCCCCTCCCCTGCACCCTCAGTGTGGGGTGGGGCGCATCACCCACCCAACTTTGCTGCCCTTCCCCGGTCAGGTGCCTTGCACTGCTGGCCCGCCCCACCTCACTGTCTCCCCGGGCTGGGGTCAGGTTCACCTGCCTTCCCAGCTGCTGAGATCTCTCACTGAGCAGGCCGTGGCCTGCCTACAGTCTGGTGTCTGGCCTCACCCTGCCAACAGCCTGCCGCTGGGGTCCACCTTGCCAGGTGGTACGGAGCAGTGGATCTCTGGCACTTTGTGCCCTTCCCTCTCTCGCTCTTCCCCATTTGCCCAGGTCCCGGTTCATGCCGCCATCATCTGGTCAGGGTGGGCTTCAGACCTCCCTGCCAGAGGTAAGGAGAGTTTTGCTGGGTTTGGAGCAGTGCAGGTCGTTGTTACTGGATCCCCCAATGCTGTGGGGGCTACAGAGTCCAGGGTGGTCATTGCCCCCAGACAGGCAGCTACTTGCTTTAGTTAAATATACAGCCTGTCACCCAAAGGATTTGAAGACACGTGTGTTGTTTTTTAGCTCAGTCCAGTAAGTTGTGACGTTCACGTCTAGGTGCCATAATAAACCACAGTTAGTTGCTTTCCCAGTAACTGAGATCCTTGATCACAACTGAATCCTAACCTCAGGTATCTGTAGTCATCCTCCCTCGGGTATCACGTTTTGTGGGAGTTAGTTGAGCTCAATATGTTGTCGAAGGCTGAGCTCCTCTGCACACCATATAAAGGGAGGGAGGGAGGAGGGAATCTGTGAGCCCAGCAGCTAAGCAGGATCATGTCCAGACTGACAAAGCTGAGTTTGTTTGCGATATGTAAACTGAGCCTAGCTCTGCCCCAAACAAAGAGGTCTTGCACCACTTTCAAAGAACATTTGGGAGCTTGAATATTTCTGTTTGGTGTCAGTGGGCTTTTCTGCATTCTCATTTCCCTTGCTTATAAGTTCCTGTTTCTTTTTTTTTTGCGGGGGGGGGGGGAGGGGGTTCTGTTCTGGAAGTGTTTTGGTCCCTCTGGTGGTTGGTATGATATGACACTGATTTATGTCTGGCATAAAACCTGCAGTTTAAATCTGCAGGGAGATATGCTGGATATAACCTGGTTGTAATAATGAATCTACCACTAGAGGGAGCGATACATGTGCGGAACAGCCAAAAAAAGTTCCCCCGGAGAAACGGGAACTTACAAACAAGAATGCACTGAAAGACCCTGGATTTCCCTCTCTTGCTGTGACAGTAACCAGCATTCCCTTTCTTTTCTTTTCACCTCCAGGCCCCGGAGCAGTACACGACGGGAACAACTCTGCGTCCAGAGAGATGGCTTCCCTCTGGCTATCAGGCGCCCTGTTTGCTCATTTCCTTCTCAAGTTTTGATAAGAAAAGTGAGGGTCCTTGCATTCGATGCCTGGCTTCTCCCACACCACAGACTTTTAACCATCCACACTGCTGGGGGAGGGAGGGGATTTAAAAAAAAGGTAAAGGAAAAAAAATACCCACACAAAGTCTACAGCTTGAAATATACTGCCGGGAGGGGGCACGGGGTGGGGGAGGGCAACTGGGTTCCAAGCCAACCGCCCATTGAGGATTGGTCAGTTACGGGCATTTCACAAAGCAGAATTGTTTTCATTTCCTTCCCCGGCCCCGCCCCTCAAACCCTATTTATGAATAACCAACCTCTCATTCTACAGTCAAGCGCTTCTCGGCTCAGCCCGTGATATGCCCCGGGAGGCGCATCTTGGTCTGAGAGGCGATGCACAGTGGAAAGTTAAAACGAGTAAAACATAAAAAAAAGTGTCCTATTATTATCTCTGTGTCTCTTGAGCAAAAGGATTGTTCTTTCTACTTGTTACACTGTACATACCTGTTCATGTTTCTAACTGTCCAGTTACACTCTGGTTTCATTTCGCTTCAGTCTGGGCGGACGTTTCAATTGGGCTCCCATCCCGTCAGTCAAGGCTTTCCCCCTGCCCTGTGGGTTATATTGGAAACGTTGGGGCTGGAGCTGACACTGCTGGACCAGTCATGTCCTTACACATAAACAGTGAGTCAGCCAATCGGTGTAAGGGAAGACGGGGGAGCCGGCCCTATTCCATAGAAGCCTAAAGCTAGAGGGACTCGTCAATGTAGATAAATAGGCAGAATGGTGAGTCATGCGCCTCCCATTTATCAGAATAATCATGCTGCCGTTCAGCCCATTCACCCATCCATCTAATTATCCATCCATCTGCCTTTCCAGTAATCTATTTGCCATATTTATCAATCAATCAATGTAATTATCTATGCTGGGGTTTTTTTTAAAATCCAAATCCTTCCTCCTCAGTTCCTCATCCGTTCTTCCAACCATCCATCAGGATAATCACCTTTTATCGAGTTCCACCTCTATCCAAACCACTTTTTTAAATTCCTCATTATTCAAACCATCATCATCATCATCATCTTTCTCATTTAAAATTCTGTTGCAGCCTCTTCATCTCCTTTGATGCAGAGTGAGGACATTTAGGCCGCTCATGGGGTGGGGTGGGGGGTGGGGGTTGGCCAGAAGATAATGGCACAAAGGAGCAATGGGATGCATCTAAAATCCAAACAGGAACCAAGAGAAAAGGCACAAAATTCAGTAGCACCCCGACAAGGACACACCTGTTGAAGTCAGCGATTTCGGATCTCTCGCTTTCTTTCCCCGAAACGAAGCAAGCCTCGTCCCTAGCTCGAGTTATCCACTTCTAAGCATTGCCTTAAAGAGTAATACACTTTAAAAGCTGTTTGTATTAGGGGAGCAATCCTGCCATCTATTCCAGTGCCCCCGGTTTGCCATTGCATATGGACATTCCAAAAGCAGACAAGCAAAAGGATCGCCCTTCCCTCCCCCACACCCCCAATTCTGTGCCAACAACGTTCTCAGTCCTTTCCCCAGTCTCAACCTCCCCTTGCATTTCCATGGCAAAAAAAACCCCAACACAACCCTCTTGCTTTATTCCTCTGGAAACCCATCCCTTCAGAAGCCGACGGAGGCCAATTACTTTGCTAGCATGTTGACATTAGTCTTTGCGTTTGTTTGGGAACCTCTTCTGAGCAGAGGGCACTTGATGCCAACTTTAATTTCTGAGCATTTGATTAATGTTGGAAAGGGGGAGGAAAAAATGACGGGGAAGAGGACGAGAAAAAGCAAAACACGTTCACGAGATTTCCTGCGTTTCTGCTGCTCCCATCTGAGTCCCGGAGAGCGCGTCGCCAAGAGAGCTCCTTGGTCACTGTTTTCTAAAGTAGAGCGATGGCCCTGAGTCGCCAGCATCTCCTTTAGAGGAGTTGGGTCTTGAAGTCAAGAAGTCCTGCTCAGCCCCGCTCCTTGCCTGAATGCTATAGGGGAGAAGCCGCTGAAAGGAGATTCTCTTGCAGAGGTTTCATCGAAGCGCAAGGCTGTTGCAGAAGCAAGACAAGTTCCGGTGCTTACAAGAGTCAAAGGAATCTGTTTTGTGGACTGATAGTAAAAGAGATGTGCTGGACCGTAAACGTGGGAAGAGCAGACTACATACCTGCACCACTAAATCAAGGAGACCTCTGCAAAACCGGAAACAGCCCACTGCAAAATAGTTCCCCAGGACAGGACTGGATGAATGGGGGGGGAAATGAATGCAAAAGCAAGGATCCTAGTACCATATATATTGTTTTTCCTCTTTGGAAACTTTCTACATAGGAAGATGGTCCTGAGACTGTCACACATCTGGCCAAGACTTGGGGAGACCCATCAGCAGCCTGCAAAGCAGTAAGGAAGTATAATGCCGATGTTACTGAGCTGCTGACCGCCGTGTCTCGGGAACGCTAAAATGACCTTGTGGGTGGCGAGTGACTGGCGCCGGTTCCCGACGGGTCTGTGGCGGGCGATCAGGAAAACAAACAAAAAAAATGTGCCATTCCACTTATCTATACACGTAGTACATGAACGATTTAAAAAAGAGAGTCTGATATTTACTTATACGAGACTAAACTTTTGGGTGGTATATTCATAACGAGAAGCTGAAACAGTGAGGGCCTTGTTTTCAGACGGACGATGGAAGTGGCTAGAGTCGACCCTCCACTGCATCACTCATGAATGTACAGACTGCTTCCCGTAGCGTATTGTGTTTTGTTGTATCCCAAAATTGCCTGTCTGCCTCCAGATCGAAAGGAACAGGAGAATAAAAATAGGTCAAAACCTTTCTGGAGGGGGGGGCGGGGAGAGACAGGAAAAAGGGCACAAAGTTTCTCCAAAAAGTATTTCACGGCTTTCTTCTTCTTAGAAGACACTCCCTGTCCCATGCTTTCTGCTGGAAGGCTAAGCAGCGTTGAATGGAGAAGGGAAAAGCACACACAAACACACCCTCCCTTGGAAGCGATTCACAATCGTGTCGCCATGGAGAGATAACAGCATTAGGAAGCTGTTAGGAGGCTGGTTGAATCTCTGCGAGGAATTTGTAGTCGGGGTCCAGCTCAAGAATCGCCAGGCCAGGCCAAACTGTCACTTTACGCCCAGCATTCTGTATGCAGCCAAAATCAGCAAGACATTCCCAGGCACTTCCAGGCAGGATGTGAAGGTGCTAAAGAGACAGAAGCACTGCATTTGGTCTGCCTGAACTCCGCAGCAACGGGCCGATTCTGTTGGCATTTTTAGGAAACAGTCACACAAAGCACACACAGGTACACAAGTCTTCAAACACTCAGGCCTAGTCAAATCAATGGCAGGCTTGATCTACCATAAACTTCTGGGCTTGACCTGGAAGTCACTGGATAGATTTCAAGGCTCTGTTGTTACTAGGGTTGCCAGCCTCCAGGCAGTGGCTGGAGATCTCCTGGGATTGCAACTGATCTCCAGGTGAAAGGGATCAGTCCCCCCTGGAGAAAATGGCTGCTGTAGAAGGTGGACTCTGTGGTGGACTCTTACCCCACCGAAGTCCTTCACTTTCTCAAACTCCGCCCTGCCCAGACGCCCCACGCCCAGGAATTTCTCAACCCAGAGCTGGTGACCTTAGTTGCGCCTAGGGTTTTCTTCCCACATTTCAGGAATTCAGATAAACATTAGCCCCAAGGGATTCATGAATGTAAGGGTAAAAGTAGCTTTTAGAGTCTCAGAAGCAGATCAGAAAGCGACAGTTTTAAGATGCTCAAAGTCATGCTATGGACCTCTATAGAAGCTTTTTTTAAAAAAGAAAAAAATACTGAACTCCAGGTGATGAATGTTTCATTGAACAATCACCTCCAGAACGTGACACGCACCCCCTCCCCCGAATCCATTCTAGCAAGAGTTAGACTTTGGAACCATGTCTTAGAAGATCAGGAAGGGGCATGCCCAGTGAAAGGAACAGAAGACATTTCCAGCTTGGGTTGTTGTTGTTGTTTTTAAATCACAAGTTCTGACGGAAATTTTCTGTGAACAAAGGGGGAAATTCTCTCTAGAATTGTGTGCACTGACGTGGTGGTGATAAACCAAGGACTCTTGTTTGCTTGATAGCCGTCCAAGTGCCTGATGTGTGGTCATTTGCAAATGCATTGGGGAGGATGCCTTTGGCTTGTTGGGGAGGGTTGGGCATCGGGGGGCGGGAAGGCTCCCCGTCCTGCCCCTTTGGCATGAAAGTTTGCCATCTTTAGGAGTGACGCAGCAGAAACATGACCCTCCGTTGATTTCAATGGGAGCTTGCAGGGGGTTTCCACCCGCGTTCCGCTGAAATGAATGGAGGCTTGTGCCGTGACGCTGCCTGGTGAATTGTGCCATTCAGTCGGAACTGGGCAGTTATGTGTGAGTGACTGTAGGCTGCATTTCAGCCATTGATCTCGATCCATGGAGGGGGTGGGGTAATTCTCAAATCCCTTGGGAATCAGTGACACAAAGCTAGTATTTAGCCAATTCACATCCCTGTAATTTATTTATTTTCTGGATCGAGGTCGATAGACTCACACGAACCCATGAAGCAGCCTGATACTGAACCAGACCATCGGTCCATTAAGGTCAGCACTGTCTGCCCAGACCGGCAGCGACTCTCCAGGGTCTCAGGCAGAGGTCTTTCCCACCACCTACTTCCTGACCTGATCCTTTTAACTGGAGGTGCCAGGGGTTGAACCTGGGACCTTCTGCAGGCCAAGCAGGTGCTCTACCACTCAGCCACAGCCCAACCCCCTGAGTCTAAGGATGATTCATGCATAGTGCTTAATGGGGCTCTTTAATGTGTTGTAACGTGAATGTGAGACGCAACGGAAGCTAGAAGGCTTGACCGCATTACAAAAGCCTCATCAACATTCCCTTCCCTAGCCCAACAGTGACCAAACATTAATCTTAATGGCAGGACAATAACATGAAAGGCAATATAATATGGTGAAAACACCATAACATTTATTCCGGTGGTTTTACATCTAGGGTAGCCAGCTGCGTAGAATAATAGAAACACAGAGTTGGAAGGGGCCATACAGACCATCTAGTCCAACCCCCTGCTCAATACAGGATCAGACTAGAACAGGGGTGGGCCAAACTCGCTTAACGTAAAGAGCCACGCAGAATAAACGTCAGATGTTCGAGAGCCGCAAGACATGAACAGGTATCACACGCATTTGGGCACATTTCCAGGGTCTGCCCAGATTGTCTCTAATCTGTTTGGTGTAGT
Organism: Gekko gecko; assembly: GCA_029375565.1. Classification (NCBI taxonomy): domain Eukaryota; kingdom Metazoa; phylum Chordata; class Lepidosauria; order Squamata; family Gekkonidae; genus Gekko; species Gekko gecko. The sequence continues at coordinate 62,796,787 of JAPDNY010000013.1, read as the reverse complement.
GGTTAGGAGCGCGGACTCTAATCTGGGAGGACCGGGTTTGATTCCCCGCTCCTTCACTTGCACCTGCTGATGTGACCTTGGGTCAGTCACAAGCTCTGGCACAGCTGTCCTTGAAAAAGAGCAGTTCCTGTCAAGAGCTCTCTCAGCCCCACCTACCTCACAGGGTGTCTGTTGTGGGGAGGGGAAGGGAAAAGGAGTTTGTAAGCCGCTCTGAGACTCCGAGTGAAGGGCAGGGTAGAAATCCAATCTCTTCTTCTTCTTCTTCCCAAATAGGCTTTGGTGCACAGTTTTGGGAAAGACCACTCCAAAACCTGGATGGCTGCTGTGGGGGTAGAAAAGTTTGGATCTTCCCAGTCCTGCCGACAGGGCAATCACTTCCCCTGCCCCTTTGCCAGCTGTTTTCTGTCCTTACCATTGTGGGGCTGTCTATCAATATAACGATCTCTGAGCCCTTCTGCTGCAGAGATATGCTATTCGAGCATCACTTATCATAAACACAGACTAGGCCCCAGCAGTGAGGGAATGGCTGGTGTCCGGAGACGGTGGGGCAGGGAAGCTGTGGGGAAACCCGCCATGTGGAAAGCCTGTAAAGACTCTGAGGTCAACCTGTGATTATTATTTTTTTTAAAAAAAACAGCCTTTAATGTCAACGTGCAGTGTTCTCATGTTATAGGAGCCAAAGTTGGGCAAGGGAGACGTGGGAAAGGAAAAGAGAACTGTGTGTACGTCTCGGACTGTCCCAAAGCAAACTGCACAAAGCTAGACTGAAAATAACACGCACCGTTTTCTTAAAGGGTAATTTTTCTTCTCCGCTGCCCCAAGAAGAAACATCAGGGGCAATTTTTCTGCTGCCTTTTAACCAGAATTGAAAAACAGTGACAATACAGACGATGCGAATGGCAGGGATAAGTGAGTTATATTCAAAAATAATGTGCACAATAGTGTGAATGTTGGGTGATCACGTCCCACACATATGCCTTGTCATGTTAGCTAGAACTGTTGCTCATCCCCATGGTGTTTTTTTTCCATTTCCCAGTACTATCGCCTGGAATTGCAGGTCCCTTCCAATACCGAAAAGGAACTATCCAGATTGTTCCCGATTGACGCACTCACAGTTTTTCAGATGCAAAATAAGGGAACACAACAAAGTTACAGGCAACCTACCCCTTGCTCCTGGAAAAAGACCCCATTTCAGCATTTTTCCCCCCCTTAAAAGAAAGAACCAAAATATTTTTTTTTCAGTTTTGACAAGTTCGGACACTCCCTCTGGCACCACTGAAAGCAAGAGGTTTTTTGGGGGTTATCTGCATAGTCCTAGCTTTGGGGGGAGGGAGGGAAAACTGAAGTGCAATTTGCTTTTCCAAAGAAAGGGAAATTTAAATTATCTTTATAATTGGCAGGTGGTATATTTCCAACAAATGCTCTAGCTACACGAATTCTGAAACAAAGTTGCTCCAGAATGGAAGAAGTCCATGCTGCAATCTTCCTTCCTTCCTTCCTCCCTCCCTCCCTTCCCTCATTCCTTCCTTCCTTCCTTCCTTCCTTCCTTCCTTCCTTCCTTCCTTCCTTCCTTCCTTCCTTCCTTCCTTCCTTCCTTCCTTCCTCTCTTTTGCCATCAAGTCGCAGCTGACGTATGGTGACCCCATGGGGTTTTCAAGGCAAGAGACGGACAGAGGTGGTTTGCCGTTGCCTGGCTCTGTGTCGTAACCCTGGTATTCCTTGGGAGTCTCCCATCCAAATACTGACCTGGGCTGAACCTTCTTAATTTCTGAGATCTGACAAGATCAGCTAGCCTGGGCTATCCATGTCAGGGTCTATGATTACCACTGGGCGGAGGGGGGGTAGTATCTGCAGTTTTAAACTAACAGGAGAAACCAATTGACCTACATACATTGACATTAATGCTGCAGTCCAAGACTTTATCAGACTTGTAAGTGCACATGAAGCTCCACACATGCTCATATGGAGCTCTGTGAACAACATGGAGCCAAACTGTATCATCACAGTATAGATATCTGATTCTTAACAAATACAGGCTTGGTCATACTATTTAGTATTCACCTTCAATCCGAAGATCCATGGGGGAATCCCTAGGCACTCTCCTGCACAAATGTGACTCACAATGTATGCAGGCACATCTTGTGCACTTAAAAATCCTTGTGGATCAGCTTTTCCATTGAAACAGACAAGTGCGATGGGACTCCCATGCATAGGGTAGACCACTGAACCAGACAAAGGCCAGGTTTCATTCAGCATCATTTATTAAAGTACCCAATACCAGAGATCAAAGGCCAACGAGACCGAAATTCACTGCATCTCTCACAAAATGTGGAAATGGCGTCTGTGCCCAGATCTCTGCAAGGGGACTGCATCGAGCATGGTTCCCAGACCCTCAGGGCCCGAAGTCCTCATGAAGCCACTCTAGGCGATCTTTGCGCTTAAGGAAACGGGCCCCAACTTTCCCCATAGAAAGACTAATCAAAGAATTGCTTCCATTATTTCCAGCTCCTGGGGAGCATTTAAACGAAAAATATCGTTCAAGTTACTTGTGCAATGTATAAGTGCAATTGTGAGGAACCATGTTGGGTGTATGAAAACGTTAACCTGTCCATTTCCGAGTCCTTCTCTTTGCTAGACTTTGAAGTTCTTCTGTGACTTTAATGGTGCAATTCTTCTAGCTGTGTCTAAGCTATGGACGTGCACATTGTCTTCACACAATTTATCCTTTAAACAAACAAACAAATAAAACAAAAACATACACAAAATAGTAAATTTTCAGTGTTCAAATGCTTTAATGAGAAAAAAATCAAATTATATCAAATGCAAGTTTTTGAAGCATACTTTTTTTCTTTTGTTCTGTCAGACTTCTAGAGATACCTTTAAAAATTTTATTGCTTAAAAAAAAAAGCAAAGTCAAGTCTCTCTTTTTTCCCATCAATAATCGTATTAAAGGGTGAATATACTACCTGAATTTTGTGCATGTTACATTGTAGTTGTAACCTTTTCTAATTCGAGAAAGAATAAGAGATGGTTGTGATTGTGCAGTGTATCAATAAAGTTTGAAGAAATTTGTACCTTTGGGGAATTTTATCTGAGACTAGATTTTTTTTTTATCATTTCTGAATGACACAGCCCACAGTATCTAACACACAAACATGGGAGCATCTAATTTCCAAAAGCATCCTTATATTACATGAACAAAGAGTGAAGAGCTACCAGCTTTCATTTTATGCACTGATGCATGTCTAGATGAGCACTGACACAAGCAAGAAGGTGTTTAACCCCATCCACAATTTGATGTTTGGTCTTCCAGACAGCCTAAGGCCCAATCTGCATCCAGCATTTGCTCTGCTGTTTCACCAAACCCACGATGGAACAGAAATTCCCCTCTACATTGCATGCCACTTTCACTTTCTTTGATTGTCGGATTTTATGGTAGCCTCCACACTCCATGTCAGTTTCACTTCCTTTGATCTCTCGGTTTTTATGGTACCGTCTGCATAGATTTATGACCATTTTATGGCTGTTCAGGGGTGACTCTGCAGTCAGTACGGTGTTGGCCCAGGAAATATGAATGCTGTTTTGAACTGCATCTTTTTCTGTTCCAGTGTGGTTCTGGTAAAACAACAGAGCGAATGGGCCCAAGACACAGGCAAAGGGCTCTCCAGTGTGAACAGTAAGAGAATCTTTGGATTCCAGTCTGGCCATGACACTGACAAAGGGCTCTGTAGCGTGGACAGCAACAGAATCTTTGGATTCCAGTCTGGCTAAGACACGGGCAAAGGGCTCTATGGCGTGAACAGCAACAGCCTCTTCACATTCCAGTCTGGCTAAGACACGGGCAAAGGGCTCTATGGCGTGAACAGCAACAGCCTCTTCACATTCCAGTCTGGCCAAGACACGGGCAAAGGGGTCTGTAACGTGAATAGCAACAGAGTCTTTTGTTCTGAGACTGTCCAAGACCCAGGCAGTGGGCTCCGTAATGTGAACAACAACAGTCTTTGGCAGAGCCCTTCCTCATTAAGCATTTTAGTTGTTCACTCCCAAGTCAAAAAAGTGTGTGGGGGGGACTTCTTAAAATCCCATCTCCAACAGAAGAAGAAGAAGAAGAAGAAGAGAAGAGATTGGATTTATACCCTGCCCTTCACTGCCCAAAGGTGTCTCAGAGCGGCTTACAAACTCCCTTCCCTTCCCCTCCCCACAACAGACACCCTGTGAGGTAGGTGGGGCTGAGAGAACTTCTGACAGAAACTGTCCTTGACAGAACAGCTGTGCCAGAGCTTGTGACTGACCCAAGGTCACATCAGCAGGTGCAAGTGGAGGAGTGGGGAATCAAACCTGGTTCTCCCAGATAAGAGTCCGTGCCCTTAACCACTACACCAAACTGGCTCTGGAGGAAGAGGAGGAGATTGGATTTATACCTTGCCCTTCACTACGCAAAGGAGTCTCAGAGTGGTTGACAGTCTCCTTTCCCTTCCCCTCCCCACAACAGACACCCTCTGAGGTAGGTGAGGCTGAGGGAGCTCTGACAGAAACTGCTCTTTCTCAAGGACAGCTCTGTCAGAACTATGGCTTGCCCAAGGTGGAGGAGTGGGGAATCAAACCCAGTTCTCCCAGATCAGAGTCCGCACACTTAACCACTACGCCAAACTGTACTAGGAATGGTACAGGAGGCTCCAGCCATCATTGCCCCTTTATACCCAAATCCTTTTCCTTCCCATTCCCCCTCTCCCGTCAGTGGAGAATGTGGGCAAAGTTCTGTGGGCATTGATATTGGATGACTTTCTTAAAAGCCCTTGCCAAGTCTCCTGAAAGAGGGTTTCCAAATCATTCACTGTGTCCGGAGACCTCCTGCTGGTAACCCCTGCTGCCCGTCACTGCTCCGTCAGCTGGCAGGAGAAAAGTAAGTTGGAAAATCACCATTGGCACAACAGTGTTAAATCACTTCAAGGGGGAAACCCAGAAGTGATGCCATGCCACTCTAGGGATTGCCAGAAATTATGGTAAAATCATCGAGTTCCCAGCAATTCCTAGAGGGGTGTGACATCACTTCCGGATTTGCCCCAAAGTGGCATAATGCCATTGCACTGAGGACGCCCCCTCATGTCACTGCCTACCTTGGACTTCCGCTAGTTGTCAGCTACCCTACTGGTAGGTGCCCTGGGATAAAAGTCAGTGTTGTAATCCAGACATAAGAAGCCCAGGGGGGCTGAATTAAGCTCTGGTCTGACAGCTCGGATCCCTAAGCAGTCGTTCTTAGCTATAGAACATTTCTGAATGGTTGTCATGAAGGCTTCCTGCCCAAACTCTATACCCCTACTTGCCTGTCAGTTTATAGCTGTCGGCAGCAGATGGCCTCGTCTCTGCTATTCATCTCTTTCAATAGCAGAGCCACTTAAGTCACTTCTGACCTTTTTATGTTAAAGGTCCACAAAGATCAGAGTGTGTGTGGGGGGGGGAGGTAGACTCAAAAATACCAGGATGGGGGCAGGTAATGGAGTGCACTTTGAACAGAAGGCAGAACCACTTACCTTGGTAAATGAGTGCCCCCCTTTCGATCTTACTTTATTTTTTCTTCTGTGTCCACAAGTCTTTCTGCTTCTTGAATTTTCTTTCATCTTGCTAGCCAACATGTAAAATCCCTTGCATCTCCCTGTGCCCACGTATGGGGCAGTTTGCCCCATTTTTCACCTCCACACTTCACCAATCTGCTCTGCTCCATCATCCGTGTTTAGCTGTTTGCCTGTCGCTCATCATACCATATACCTATGGGAGGGGTCTGAACCAATGCTCCCTCTAAGCAGTGGGGTTTTGTGAGCAAAAATTCTACTTTGTGAGCGGCTGGCATTAAAGTTGTGAGCGAGCAATTTGGCTACTGCATAAATGAGTTTGCTCTGGAGCCATCCTTCCTGAGCAAAGACAAAGGTGAGTGAGCCAGAGGCTAAAAACTGTGAGCTAGCCCACACTAACTCAGCTTAGAGGGAACACGGGTCTGAGCTTCTCTGCCTTGTTTCCACCTGCAAAAAAAAATCCGATTTCACTCCCTCTTCGTGGTGAGTCCAGTGAGTTAAAAAAAAAACAAAAAACACTTTTGAACATATTTTTGGTTATTCACATCAGGTCTTTCTCATAAAATCGATGTGTTTTCCCCAACATTATTTTGTATACCACTAATATTCAGAATCTCTTGTCTCCAGGCCGGGAACCTACGCATTTTACAAATTAGATCTAAAAAGTAAAAAACCATACAAAGGCACACGATACTAACACATCTGCAAAACTAGCAGAAAAGTGGAGAATTTAAACGGTTGACAAACATTTTTAAAAAGGCAAATCCATCCTATAAAAGGAACATTTGCCCACGCCATCACATCCTTCCTCCTTTTTTGACGATCCATCCAGACACCACCTATCAATCTGCCTGCCCGGCTCGCTTTAAACACGGCTCATTCCACTTTACAGAAAACACTTGAGCATAATGAAATCTCTCCCCTTTATCTCCTCCGTGCATTCGGCAGAGGAAGCTCAAAGCAGCAAGTCTATAAATATATCAGTTAAAGCAAGCTGATAAAGAAAATGCCTCTTGTCCCCCCAAAACACAAACACACAAAACAACCTACATGTGGTTTTTTAAAATGTCTCTGTAAAACAGCAGAAATGCCTCCCGTGATGTAACCATATTAAAGATGTTTCTATCGAGAGCTGGGGGGGGTAGGCTGGGGAGGGGATTAAGGGAGATCAAAGAGGACATCCGCTTAACTCCTTTCAACTAGCCTTATCTAATTTGGCCATTAGGACAAATTATTTGGAGGCGGCAAAGGCAGCAACGATTACAGTGCATTACTTGTTCTTAGCCTCTGGGCATGTGTTTCTGCACTTCAGTTGGGAATGTGTAGTGGGGGAAGGAAAAGCAGAGACAGTCTAATGAAAAAGCCAAGGCAGCGGACATCAGCCACCTCTTCCTGCCACGCGGGTTCAGGGTTCTTACAAATGGCACCAGGACTGCTGGGAAGAAAGAACCTTGTAAGTCAATAGAAGAGACTTCTGGGGTTGGTATTAGGGTTGTCAGCTCCAGGCTAGGAAATGCATGGAGATTTGGGGGAGATTCCAAAGCAGCCGTTTTCTCTGGGTGGACTGATTTCTGGAGATGAGTTGTAATCCCAGGAGATCTCCAGCGACCACCTGGAGTTTCAGCCAAAAATACGAAAGCCACCTTGAAGAATGCAAACAGAATCTGGGTTCTTTTTTTGTTGTTCAGTCACACAGTCGAATCCGACTCTTCGTGACCCCATGGACCACATCACGCCAGGCCCTCCCATCCTCTGCCGTCCTCCGGAGTTTGCTTGATTTCTGTTTTTTTTTTTTTTTACAAAACATGTTTATAGTGATATTATCTAAACTAACACGCAGATCGCAAAGACAGGCCAGTTTCGAATCGACATCTTTACTGAGCTGTTAGTCTTTGCGAGGCTCGTGGGATTTCCGCTGAAATGGATTGGGAACTTTGCCTAAAGGATCAGTTTTGCGGTGGCCGCTTTTCAGCGGTCCGTTTCCAAGGATGGAGGGAAACTGGTTTTGAGGGAGTTCCGAGATTTCATGAACTTTTACTTTTAGAGGTTTCTTTTTTGCATAAGAGTCTGAAGCTGGCTGCTAATTAAATTAGCTTTAAACGGGGGGGGGTGTTGCTGGAAAAAGCCTTAAGTAGCAGCCGAATTATAGCGACCCTGTAGGGTTTACAGGGCAAGAAGTGTTCAGAGGTGGTTTGCCAGTGCCTGCCTCTACACAGCAATCCTGGACTTCCTTGGTGTTCTCCCACCCAAGTATTAACCTGGACCAGCCCTGCTTAGCTCCCGAGATCTGATGAGATCGGGCTCTCCCGGGCCACTCAGGTCCAGACTAAAGAGAACTGACCAGAGGATTCACTGACATGACATTTCCTTGAAGACGAACAAATCAGGCGGCCTTCTCTTGGATTTTAGACTGTGAGCTTCTCAGGGCAGGAGACTATCTCTCCCAACAATAATTAGGGCTGCCAGTCTCCAGGTGGTCGAAGCCAAAAGAGGGAGAGGTCACGGGAGGAGACGGCAATCCAAACAAAACATCCGTGACAAAAATAATGAAAAGTCAATAAAGATATAAATGCAAAGTTGTTTACTATAATAATTCTGTAGAAAACACTCTTCTTGTATCGCTCACACGCAACGGATTCTGTGCAATGTAAAAAATATCCGTTTCACAGGATTGCTTCATCTGAGCGTGTAGCGATTACAGTTCTTACCAATTCCCACTTAGCAATTCTTGAAGGAAACATCCCATGTTGACTCTCTGCTATCAGAACTTGAGGTCTTCGCAATTCATTTTTGTCATGGATGTTTCCCTATGAAGACTTTCCCTATGAACACTTTCCCTATGCAGAAAGGTTAAAGCGCTTGGGTCTCTTTAGCTTGGAGAAATGACGGCTGAGGGGTGACATGATCAAGGTTCATAAGATTATGCATGGGATAGAGCAGGTTGAGAAAGAAGTACTTTTCTCCCTCTCTCACAATACAAGAACTCAGGTGGGCACTCAATGAAATTGCCGAGCAGCTGGGCTAGAACAGATAAAAGGAAGTACTTCTTCACCCAAAGAGTGATTAACACATGGAATTCACTGCCACAGGAGGTGGTGGCAGCTACAAGCATGGACAGCTTCAAGAGGGACTTAGATAAACATATGGAGCAGAAGTCCATCAGTGGCTATTAGCCACAAGGTATAGATAGGAACTCTCAGTCTGGGGCAGGTGATGCACTCTATCCTTGGTGCTGGGGGGGGGGCCAACAGTGGGAGAGCTTCTAGTGTCCTGACCCCACTGGTGGACCTCCTGATGGCACCTGGTATTTTTGGCCGCTGTGTGACAGAGTGTTGGACTAGATGGGCCCCTGTAAGAAGAGCTCTGTAAGCTCTTAGAGGATTGGCTACATTAGGGGTTGTGTCGCCTAATATGCAAAGAAGTTCCTGCTACAAAAAGAGCCCTGGACAGAATAGTGACAGGTGGATGTTGGCTTGGGATGCCGACTGCCAAGAAACATCCCTTCCATTGTCACTCCGTTCTGTAAGTAAGGAACCCGCCAAGTGGCAATTAAGACGAGGCGGCTGCTTGCAGGGGACAGGAGGCAGGCCACAGTTACGTCTCTCGGTAATCAAGGCAGACAATGCTGGCCTCTCTCATCTCGCTGTGAATTCAGCGAAAGTGCTAAATCCTGCTTCGAGATCTGACAAACGTCTCATCCCTACAGACGCGCTTTAGCAACATTTACACAAATGGAGTGCGAGAGCTCGGAGAGATGTTGTTGGTCTCCAGCACAAAGGCCCATTTAGGCTGTTCCTGCAAGCGATGTTTACAGTGGTTGCTGTATTTCCCACGTAGGCATTCGTACTGGTAGGGATGCAACAAATTACCCAGTGCAGGTCGGAATGTCATACAGTCACAAGCTAAAGTCTGAAAACCTTCTGGGTTTTGTGGTAACCGACAAGTTTGCAAACTGCACCGTGCCGATATGTCTGAACTCTGTAATTTGGAGAGAAATTGCTGTGCCGTGTTTGGAAACCCGACTTCATTTTGCTGTTTCCCCATCCTCTCGCATCTCACATGATGCTCTATTGCAAAATATAAATAAATCAATCCCCCAGGCTGCTAATATTCATTTTGCAGTTATATGCAGAGGAGAAACTGACTTGTTTAGGTACGGTTGCTCATGCTGCTGTAGGTTCACTCTCAAATCTTACCCAGTTAGCCCCTTTGCACCCACCCATGGCTTCTTTAAACAAAGAGATGGTGCCTCCAGTCACCTTTTTCTGGCACCTGCCAAGTGTTTTTAGAAAGTGGGTGAGGCCAGATTTGGGGTTTGCTGAGCCATGTTTCTGATTGACTGTTGAAGGTCCAATTGGCTGTGCAGATTTTTTTAAAAAATGTTGCTTTGGCAATAGCTGCCACCACAGCACAAGGATCTGCACAGTGTCAGAGAAGTTAACCAGTTAGCCAGGTGTAGTGGTTAAGTATGCAGACTCTAATCTGGGAGAACCGGGTTTGATTCCCCACTCCTCTAGTTGCCGCTGCTGGATGACCTCGGGCAAGCTATAGTTCTGTCAGAGGTGTTCTCTCAAGGACAGTTCTCTCAGAGCTCTCGCAGCCCCACCTACCTCACAGGGTGTCTGTTGTGGGGAGGGGAAGAGAATGGTGTTTGTAAGCCGCTCTGAGACTCCAAGTGAAGGGCGGGGTATAAATCCAATCTCCTCCTCCTCCTCTTTTCTGTTTGGTCTAGTGGTTAAGTGTGCGGACTCTAATCTGAGAGAACCGGGTTTGATTCCCCACTTCTCCACTTGCAGCTGCTGGATGATCTTGGGCAAGCCATAGTTCTGGCAGAGCTGTCCTTGAAAGGGTGTCTGTTGTGGGGAGGGGAAGGGAAAGGAGATTGTCAGCCTCTCCGAGACTCCAAGTGAAGGGCGGAGTGTAAATCCAATCTCCTCCTCCTCCTCCTCCTCTTCCTCCTCCTCTTCCTCTTCTTTTTCACCTGTGCCAATCATTTTGTGGCTGGCTCCACCTCCCATGGCAGGCATTTTGTGGCAGCCGTTTTGTTGCTGCTCCTACCGTGCCATGTCAAAATTCCAAATGTGCCTGCCGGCTGAAAAGGGCTGGGGACCGCCGATGCGTGGAACAAGCACTCGTCTTTGCAGGGTTTCCAAGCACGTGCCTAACCCCCACCACTTCTCTGCTTAATTTTTCTTTTTTTAATGGCATCCACCTCCAACATCTCACGGAGGTCAAAAATGCTTCCCCCCCCTTTCTGGGAACCACTGTGGCAGCTTACAGCTTCATTTCCTGAGCGCTGAGGCCGCCACACCCCACTGTACCCGGCCGTGCTCCTCGCGGGTCTTCTTCCCAATCTCAGCTTCCCAATTTCATGCTGGTGATTCTCTTAGCTTCAGGAAGGAAGCCGCTCTCCCTTGGAGCAGGCCAGGCAGGGGCTGCAGGAGGGAGGCTACGCCCGAGCGGCTGTGGCGATGAAGTCGATGGGATGTGGCATTTCCGCTGTCGGAGACAAGGGGTCAGGCCATTAATCAGAGGGCGGTGTGGGAATGGCAGGAGACAGGAGCAGGCCCCAGCAGTAATTCCTTACCTTTTACCTGCTCCCTCCTCGCAAAGTCCCTTGCTTGCTGCAGGTAACTGTGGACAGATGCGGCACCTGGCAGCTTTCTATACTTGACACACTTTTTGCCAGCCAAGACTAGCAAATACCGTGACAGTATGAGCAGGATATATCAAGGAAATATATTTAAATAATTTTCAAATACTTTTTTTCTATTTTTAGTTACTTACAGTAATTAAATGGAGCTGCGGTGGCTCAAGTGGTTAAGATGTTGAACTGCAGGCTGTGGAAGGTCAGTAGTTCAGCAGTTCAAGACCCAGGTGCCGCAAGACGGAGTGAGCTCCCATCTCTGGCCCCAGCTCCTGCCAACCTAGCAGTTCGAAAGCAAGAAATTGCAAGTAGATAAATAGGTACCACTTCGGTGGGAAGGTAACAGCGTTCCGTGCGCCTTGGTGTTTAGTCATGCCGGCCACATGACCACGGAAACGTCTTCGGACAGTGCTGGCTCTTCGGCTTTGAAACAGAGATGAGCACCGCAACCCTAGAGTCAGATTCGACTGGCTTTCAAGCAAGGGAACCTTTACCTTTACCTTTACAGTAATTAATCAGACAGTTGTCTTAAAGGACAAGGACAGAGACAGTCTTTTTAACAATGCTAAGGACAAACAAAACTTGCATCTCAGGTACAGTTAGGCACATAAGCAGGGCTCTTTTTGTAGCAGGAACTCCTTTGCCTATTAGGCGACACACCCCAATGTAGCCAATCCTCCAAGAGCTTCCGAGGATTTCCGTGACTGACCACTGAAAATCTGATTGGCTGGGCAGATTAGAACAACATTGTTTTAGTGGCAGCGGCCACTGCAGCATTGATTGTATTCTCTTTCACTCCTCTTTCCCAGAGTAGGTTTTAAATTACCCCTCTTCCCCCCTATGCCTGGGTTTCCTCTCTGTGTCTGGCTCCGCCCCCTGTTGCAGTCATATTTCAGCTGCGCTCCCCACCCTGTGCCAGAATTCCGAAGGTGCTCAGAGAGGTAAACCTGGGAAACCTGGGGTAAAACAAAATCACAGTTGTGAGCGAGAAACAACTGGAGTAGCCCTATTGGTCCTATCCCCCAGAATTTGCAGAGGAGTTACACCCTGGAGGCGGGTGTGTGTGTGTGTAATCTGGATGCATCTTGTTTCTGCTAATAGACATGAAATTGTCTGTACACGAAATGTGGACAGGTAGTGGACAGCTGGGGAGGTTCATTTTGAACAGCAAGACAACACCTAGTGGGCTTAATCTACAGGGAGATGAAGGAGAAGGAGGAGGAGAAGAGGAGGAAGAGGAGGAGGAGATTGGATTTATATCTCGCCTTTCACCCGGAGTCTCAGAGCAGCTTACAATCTCTTTTTCCCTTCCCCTCCCCACAATAGACACCCTGTGAGGTAGGTGGGGCTGAGAGAGCTCTTTCAGGAACTGCTCTTGAGAGAACAGCTCTGAAAGAACTTGTGATTGACTCAAGGTCACACCAGCAGCCGCATGTGGAGGAGTGGGGAATCAAACCCAGTTATCCCAGATTAGATTCCACGCTCCTAACCACGACACCGAACGGAAGGACCATTTTGGTTGACCGTGAAGAGACACTTCCTAACACTGAGAGCAGATCTTCCTAACTGTGAGCATGGTTCAGCAATGGAAGCCGTTACCTGGGAGGGCAAACCTCCATTTCAGGTTTTCAAGCAGAGGCTATCAAGGATGCTTTTCAGCTTTGGATTTCTTGTCTCGAAAAGGACTTGGACTAGATGGCCTGTCAGACCCTTCCAACTGTGCCTCTGTGTTAACATTTTCTTTCCCCGTATATTCTCTTAGGCAATCCTCACTCCCCTGGGGGTAAGAAGTTCCAGGGGCTACCTGGATTAATTTCCTCTGGAACACTGAGACTTGGCGGATTCTGAAATAGTTGCTTCATTTACACACGGACACAGAAGGGTACTCCTACAAGGCTTCAGATCTGCTGCCCCACAAGTGACCCCTTAGAGAGGGAGAAGAGCCCCAGAGCTCCAATGCACACAGCTCTGTGTGCATCTCCCCCCCTTCCAAACTCCAGCTGTTCCTTCTTTACATTCCTGCTGCCCTCTACATCGTTAAGATGGATCACCTTTTCCAGGTGATCCTCACAGGTACTGAGGAAAGACCTATCTGGAGATCTCCTGAATATCCATAGCTATTAAAGAATTTTAATTCTATTTCTTTTTTGTCTTAATCCCTGATTATCATGAAGTACATCACTTCAGGCCAAATCCCCAGTGCCAAACCTATTCAGAGGTCCAGGCTATATGATAAGCCTGATACGTGTTGGGTCAGGAGTGCGTGACTGGATTTGCAGTGAGATGTACATCGGGGGAACTCACTCATGTTAAAAAACAAAAACACACAACACTCATTTGCTGGATGCTGTGAGGGGAAAGAAGAAGAACAGAAGAAGAAGAGGAGGAGGAGGAGGAGATTGGATTTATACCCCGCCCTTCACTCAGAGTCTCAGAGCAGTTTACAAACTCCTTTCCCTTCCCCTCCCCACAACAGACACCCTGTGAGGTAGGTGGGGCTGAGAGAGTTCTTTCCAGAACTGCTCTTTCAAGGACAGCTCTTGTCAGAACTATGGCTTGCCCAAGGTCATCCAGCAGCTGCAAGTGGAGGAGTGGGGAATCAAATGTGGTTCTCCCAGATTAGAGTCCATGCACTTAACCACTACACCAAACTGGAGCTTCCAGTTTCCCTTAGATTGCTGGTGGAAAGGGGGGCGAGGGGCGGGCTCTTGTGCCCTTTTCCTCTTGCTCCAGAGCAAAAGCCCCATGCCCCTTCCACTGGAGAAAGTGGGCTGGGAGGGAAACCAGACTCTCCTTCTCCCTCCTCACCGTGCAAACAAGCACTTCTTAAAGTGAGCTCCTCCTGGTGTATATTTGACTGCGCTCATGACCCAATACGCGTCAGGCGTATCGTGCAGTTCCACTCAACGTTCTCGATTTCATAGCAGTAGCTTCAAACCAGGACATCTGTTTGTCAGCAAAACCGGGACAAACGCATTTGAAATATCACTTGAAAAAGAACTCACACTCTGTTTTCTTTAAAAGCGGTGCAGGACAGATTCTTGCAGGAAGGAGAAATTCTGCCAAGAGCAGGCAGCCTTCAGCAAGAAGCCATAGCTGGGAAGGGCGGGTGCACACCCAGGAAGCGATCCTTGACATCAGGATAGGAATGTTCACACATTTCGTTTTGGGAAGCGGGGATCAGGCGCCCGGCTTGCATGCGGCAGGCATGAGCATACCGCTCCCCCTCCCCCCTCCTGCTTGTCAACAGCAAGTCCATTTGACTCTTTTGATAAAGACACACACACACACACACAAAAAGGCTTAGAGAATGAGAGCCTCCTGCTGGACAGCTGGGAGAGATTCCTCCCGAACGGGCAGGGCTCAGGGCTCCGGATGCAGCCGCTGGAAAATTTACTTCTCTTCTGAAGTTCAAACAGAGACTGCAACGTACTCTTGGCGCTATTGATTTTATGTCCTCCAAACATATGTGCCACCTTAATTGTGATTTGTGCGATAGTTCAGGGGCTGAAAGCTTTCGTTTATCTCTACCTGGTTAAACAACTTTAAATAATAACAGGTCAATATATCTGTCCATTGGCGGGCTCATCTGCCCCTCTAACTTCGGTGGTGGGGAAGAGTGTTAATCTCCCAGAGCTCTACAGTCACATCTGAATGGCTTTAAGCCCAGGAAGATGCTCCTTCTTTAACAAGGCCAGCACCTTCTACTAGCTCACTGTTATGTATTAAGTCAATAAAGCATTGATGAAGTTCAGCAGTTCTATATTTAAACGGAGTATTACAAGGACTGGCAAAGAGGCCAATCAGAGGAGCCTTGCCTTCGGAGGGAACCAATCTCATTGGCTCCAAGCTCCGTATTCCGATTGGTTGTCATCTCTTTGTGGGGGTGTGGTTCTGTCTGTTCAAAACATATATAAGCCAGCTTTGTTCTATGCATTTTCCTCCTGTGTTAAGTTATGAGATGAATAAACTAAGTCACTTGTTTAAGAGCTGCCTGGGTCTCAGTTCATAATACTCACTTGCACTTGGAAGCGACCAGCCCTGCTAGAGGGTGCTGTAGGCCACCAGGAAGACAAGGAACTGCAGAGGTTGGTAGCCCCTGAGTTCTCCAGCACATCTGCTCTAAATTCATCCCAACCCAATGAGCAAAAGCAAAGCTTCAAAACCGAATCATCCCTCGAAAGAGAACGATGTTGCTAGCCACGACACACGTGCTAACCAATAGGCACTGATGACCAACACCACTGCATTTACTAGTTTGTATGGGAGTGGCGTTCTCCCCTTCCCAAGTGATAAAATTAAAGCCTTTTAAAAAGTTTCCTTTGCTGGGGTTTTGTGGCAGCTTTGAAGTCCCGTCTTTCAAAACATTTGCATATGTCTTCCATCACAATGGAACAAAGACTGTGCCTCAGCGAGTGAAATACGGTAAGCCGGGAATCCTCCCAAGTGTGCTTGAAGCTGAACAATGTCCGTGAGGCTTCCAATGCACCCTAGAAACCACCGGCTACCTGGGATTCCCCTCTAATGTCTCCAGATTGTTCCCCGTTTGTTGTACTCTTCCTCCAAACAGGCGTTTTACATGCCCCCTCTTTATCCCCCAAGTTTAGATATGCGGGGGATGGTCACTCTGCCTGCTCAGTTTTGCACTCAAGTGGAGGATTTAGACACTCTCTCGTCTTGTTACTGAACTTCAGTCAAGTGGTTGTTCTCTCCCCCACCCCACTTCTATTCTATTGCTCTTCTTTCACCAATCAATGGCGATTTCATTAGCATGCAATCACTGTCTAATTAACTCTGCATTCAATCACCACCACTAAGTGGTGTGGTCAGGAAGCTCAAAGCTAGGGCTGCTGCCAGCCGTACGCATGTCTGTCTTGGAGGGCGGAGGGGGGTGGGGAGAGAACCTTGGGATATCTAGTTCATCTAGCAGAGTTCTGCCCAGTCATAGACGCGCGATCCAGAGTGCAGGAAATAAATCTCCCAAGAAGTATACTGCAAAAAAGGAAACTTACATTTTTTCAAGGAGATCCAGCTCACATTCAGGTTGCAGTCGAAAGGAGAGAGAGAAGCCTGATCTAAAGAGTACTTTCCCTCTTACAAAGGGCCAGCTTGTCCAGCATCATGTCCATGGGAGTCTGAGGGCATTGCCTCTACAGGAGAGGCTTGCAGAGATCTGTGTCTCCATGGAAGGCCATGTGAAGGGAGGGAGAGGACAAAACGAGAGAGAAGAGGGTCAGAGGGCAGCTCCCGGGTTAAAACAAAGAGAGGTATCCCATTCAAGGAGATAACACCTGTACACACTTGCAGTGAGGTAGGGGGCCCCTCCCCCGGGGTCCAGGCATGCCCAGTGGCTCCAACAGACAACACAATGACGTGGCAGGGAATGTTGAGGAGCATGAATCTTTGCTGGGCAAAGGAAAAACAGGCATCAGGAATCCAGCCACATTTTGCCTAGCAGTCCCTTTTCCTGTATCTCCCTCCAAAATCCCAGTATCCCAATTGTTGTGAAAAGTTGGAAGTGAGAAACCGGAGAGAGCTTCTCAAGTAGGGATGTGGGAATGCACCTTCTTCCATGTTGTTGCTGTTGTTGTCCCCCCCCTTTCCCCCCCTTCCATATGCTGTCACTGTGAACATTTTGGGCAACCACATTTTAAACGCTGGAATTTCCAATGTTATTTTTTTATGCCAACACCCCCTCCCCCGCACACATACTTATACACTGAAAAAATGTGGCTCATTCCAACAGACAACACAAGGACATGGCGGTGAATGCCGAGGAGCATGAATCTTTGCTGAGAACTGATTCTAATGGGGAGAATGTAATGCGTGGAAACAAAAAATGGCACAAAAATAGAGGCTCAGGGTATCAGTTTGCACAAGGGAAAACACCACCGAGACAGGGTTTTTTTGAGTTGAATCATTGGCACTACGGAATTGGATGGCATCCCTGTTCCCCAGAGATCCTGCACCATCACTCCTGGGAATGCGCAGGGCCACCTTGGCATGCTTGCAAGCTTGAGAAGGAAGAATTAGGCAAGGGGTCCCCAACGTGGTGCCCAGGAGCGCCATGGCACCCATCAACACCTTTCCTGATGCCCACCAGGTGTTTTTAGAAAGGTGGGTGGGGCCAGCTGGGGCTTTTGCCCAGGAAAGCTTCTGACTGGTTGCTAGAAGTTTGATTGGCTGTGCAATTTTTTTTTTAAAAAAAACCCATTGCTTTGGCAGCATCTGCTGCTACAGCACAAGAATCTACACTGTGTGGATGAAGGTAAACCGCAGCCATTGTGTGGTTCCCTCGGACATCATTGTATTTATTTATTTTATTTTATTTATGTTATTTGTAGTCCACCTTTCTCACAGGGACTCAAGATGGATTGTGTTGAAAGAAAAGGACTTGACGTTGTCTCTTAGTTTCAGACTCCCGAGGGGGTTTCACAAGAGAGTTAGTTAGCTTTGTGGGTTTCTGTAGGAAACTGGGTTTCTTCCTGTTTGCTCTTCCGTGTCTGTCCCTTTGATGTGTAGACTGATACCACTCAGGGAAATTTCCTTCCTTCTTTCCGTTCTCTCTCTTGCACGTACACAAAGAAGGAGCACGTTGCTCTCTTCTTTGGCACGATGGAGGCAGGATGCCCCTCTGCATCCAGATCCATCCAAGCCAGTTAGATTAGACTCTATCCCTATCTCTCAGCTTTACTATCTAGAACGTAGTTCCTAAATAAAAGGACTATTATTAGTCTTGAAGCTGACAAGTGGCTCTGTGTAACTCTGTAACTCTGCCAGCACACTGAGAGCAAAGGGTTTCTGTTGCAGGTAGCCAAGGAACGCTCTGCTAAATTGAGACGGGATACTGGATTAAGTAGGCCAGTGACTCCGAACAGATTACACTTAGTGAGACAGTACGATCAGCAAAATGGGATGTTCAGTAACCAATGCATGAGGATTTTGGAACTCTGGAGTCACCAGAAAGAACCGAAGCACAGCAGAAGTGCTCACATGAGCACATTAAGTGATGCAGAAATCACATAAATAAGAGCCTACTTACAATAAACTATGCACAGCAGTTCAGAACACGGCCCTTAACCCTTTATCCAAGCAACGGTGGCTCAGTTTATATGGATCATATAACAAGAGGATTCAGCTTCCCTCCAAGAAAGCAATAATACTCTTTGTAGATCACAGTCCAGGTATTTAAGTTTTGGGTGTACCTTGAGGCTAAGGTTGCCAATGGCAGTGGCTGGGGATCTCCTGGGGTTACAACTGATCTCCAGGCTACAGAGATTGATGATGATGATGATGATGATGATGATGGCAAAGAAGAAGAAGAGATTGAATTTATACCCCACCCTTCACTACCCAAAAGGAGCCTCAGAGTGGCTTACAATCCCTTTCCCTTCCCCACAACAGACACCCTGTGAGGTAGGTGGGGCTGAGAGAGCTCTCCCAAGAATTGCCCTTGAGAAAACAGCTCTGAAAAGACTTGTGACTGACCCAAAGTCACACCAGCAGCTGTATGTGGAGGAGTGGGGAATCAAACCTGGTTCTTCCAGATTAGAGCCCGCACTCTTAACCACAACACCAAACTGACTCCCCTGTAGAAAATGTCTGCTTTGGAAGGTGGGCTGTAAGGCATTGTGCTACAATGACATCCCTCCCCTGCCCAAACCCTGCTCTCCTCGGGCACTACCCCCCAAATTCTCCAGGTATTTCCCACCCCAGAGCTGGCAACCCTAACAGGGGCACAAGCCAAGGGGCTCTTAGCTTGAGAACCACAGCCCAGAGTCGGGTGGGAGTTGAGTCAACAGAGAGAAATCCAGCTCTGTACTTAGACGCCTCCCCCTTCCCCACTTCTCTATTCTCATTGTTGTTGGGGGAGACGTATTGTAACCCAGTCTGGGTCCCCTACTTGGGAGAAAAGTAGGATACTAATAAACAAATACGAAATATAAGTTGTGCTCTTTTGAGGCACATTTTATGGGCAAAGCAGAGATTCTAATTAAGCAGCGACCGCCGCATATATGAAACCGGTGCACGCTTGTATATGTGTTAGTTCTTCCAGATTAATTAAAATACTACCACACCACTGGGTTTCACATATGTGGTAAATCTGTGACAAGAGGGTTGTTGGGGATTTTTCCTCCCTCTTTGCTGTGGTTTTCTACACACGGGCAATTAGGAGAAGCAACGTGGGCCTTGGAAACAACAGGTCAAAGCTGTTGACGTTTTTGCAGGTTGTAGTAGAAAACTGCAGTCACCTTATTAGACTCTGTGAACATAAAGAGGTTGGTGTTAGGATCTAGCAGTCAGAAGCAAATGCATTTCTTTATTTGCCTCTTTTTTTGGCTTTTATCCTCTTCAGTTCTGCAAAAGTACAAGAAGAATGGGGAACTGGGAAACCAGACACAGGATTCAACTTCCCAGCAACCGTGCCTCCGTTTGCATTTTTTGTTTCTGAAAGCCAGTTGGCTGCATCTGGAGGACCCCCACCCACCCCAAACACATGTGTACATTCAAGGCTAAAAATCTCAAAAATTGGAGAGATGGCTGAATAAAGTTTCTGGCAGTCACTGTATGGGGCTCCTCAACTAACCCTGTGGCTCATACAAAATAATTACATGCGCTAATGTACATGATTTATGCAGAATGTAACTTTTCTGGGACAGAATTTGCCCCGGCGCAGTGTTCAATTTTAAACCCACATAATATGTGAACACAGTCCTGTCTACGTTCTCAGGATCAACCAAAGTATAAGTGATACTAATTCTAATATTCTAGGGGTATCCTAGGTCAAGAAAGGATACTTAAATTGAACCAATTATGTGTTTCCCAAGGGCAGCAAGGTATGTAGCAAGCCTGGTTTTGCAAGCAGAAATTCCAGCTGGGTTGCTTTGTATTCCCCCGTATGACAGAGAAGCATAATACTCCCTCTGTGAGGACAGTGGAGATCCATCCAGCGCAATCCACACCCAACTCCCCCTCAATTAACAATTGCTGCAAGATATATTATTTTCAACAGTGTATTAATTTACTCTGCAATAGCCTTCCTTCCACAGATCTAAAAACCATGGTGCTGTTCATTCATTTGGTTAAAGCTGTATCAGAAAAAATATATAATTGTCCAATAGCATATCTCACTATTTGTAATGTTTTCAGTCCTGTGCAGTGCATTGGGCCTTAGTGTTCATGTGCACAACATTTCCAGGGGTGTGTGCTAGAGAGACCAGGTGCATCCTCCATGCTCAGAAATGCAGCCTCCATAGGTGGGAGGTGCAGCTTGAAGGACAAGACTAACAAGGCATCCCCAGAGGTAAATAGCCAGTGATTTGCCAGGGGCCGTCCCCAGTAAACCGAGACCTTTGGAGAGAAACCGCCCTTATTGATTGTTTCGTATGATTTTACTAAAAGCTCTTTGTATCAGAGGCACATGGTATTCTCACCATGGGCTGATAAGCCTGGAAGGAAATACAGGCTGGTGGTCTCTTCCATTTGGTTTTGGCCCTTTCTGTACTCTCCATGTTCACCACGGTGTCCTCCAAGCAATTCTGCACTAAAATCAAATTCAACTTGCTTTTTAATCCAGGTTCTCCCCGCCCCATTCTGCACTAAAATTGAGTTCAACCTTCTTTCTATTCCAGGTCCCTCCCCCCCATTCTGCATTAAGGGAGTGGTGGCACAGGTGGTAAACCACACCTGTTATAACAACAGCGAACAGCCACTATGGTGGTTCGAGTCCCACCGCGACCGGGGTGAGCTCCCGGTCCTAATCCCAGCTCCTGCCCACCCAGCGGTTTGAAAGCATTTGCAAGTAGATAAATGGTTACCTGCCTGTAGAGAGGTGGGGGGCACCCTCCCTTCAGGGGGTGTGTAGCAGCGGCGACATCAGTAGCGGCGGCAGCGGCGGCAATGGCGGCGATAGCAGCAGCGGCGGCAGGCGGAGCAGATGGCCGAACCTGGCAGTGGGCAGAGCCATGATGTGCAGGCAGCATGACGGCACGGTGCGGCGGAGCCTACTGGACGTGGACTGGAAGCTGAAGCCAACGCGGGCCTGTGCATCAAAGAGAGGCCTGCCGCGGAAGTCTCCTGGTCCAGGGGAAAAAAAGATCTTCGCCAGGGACTTGAGTACACCGAAGCTGCAGTGCGGACGCCTGGAGCCCTGCCGCAAGAGAACGGGAAGCCCTGCTCGGGGTGCTGGTAGGATGTCCCTCCCCCCATTGATTATGGCCCTAGTTAGGGAAGGATCAAATATCATGTAAACCGCTCTGAGACCCCTCGGGGCTTGAGTGGTATATAAGCTGAATAAATAAATAAATAAATAAATTACGCTACCTCCCTTCAGTGGTCAGCCCAGTTTCAGCCCGCTTGGGTTATTTGGATGCTGGTTTGCTCTGGACTTGAGTTGCCTCGACTCAAACACTGAGAAAATCCAGAGTGGCAGGCGGATGCAGAAAGGACCGTCGATTGAGATGGTTCTTTGAATAAGCCCCAAGTGCAGGAAATGGCCAAGGTTTGGGAATGGCCGGAACATCATACCTACAGTACTGTGAGTGTTTCAGATAGAGGTTAATTCATCTGACCTGTGATAAAAAAGGTTTGCAGGTACGGTCCCAGGGATGTGAAAAGGGGCACAAGGAAGGGGGTCCGTGGTCGTCCTCGGTGACAGTCTGGAAACGAACTTCAATACACATTGCCCCTTCACCTTGCCCCCTGCTAAATTTCTTTTCAGGCTTTCGCTCTGATTCATGACACCAAATGAAAAGTAAAGATGGCCTTTGCCCAGCAGTTGATAGAGCAAATAGGTTTTTCTCCAACGTCTTGTGAATGTATGACGCCACTCATTTCAAGTGACTGCATGTGTTTGTGCATGAGAGAGAGAGAGAGAGAGAGAGAGAGAGAGAGAGAGAGAGAGAGAGAGAGAGAGAGAGAGAGAGAGAGAGAGAGAGAGAGAGAGAGGGGGGAGGGATTCTAGCCTCCCTCCCATCTCTTGGATTATTTTATGAAAAAGGAAATAGATTGAAATTTATGATCCATTGGGTGCACGGAAAGGCTCGGCAGATAAACTGGGATTGATGGCTGCAATCCGGAACTGCTTGCTGCCAAGGGCTCCTTCTGACACCTCTAGGACTCGTCCACAGGAAGAGACTCGGGGACTGTGTGCCGGTGGCCCAATCCTGAGTGCAGATCTTCTTCCGCTGCAATCAGAGTCTTATTTTGCTTGCTGCAAGGACTGTAGAGGTGGATGGGACCAAAAGGGACAGGCTAATCCCACATCCTGTTCCCAGGAGGCTCTCCAGATGCCTCTTGGCATTCACAAGGGGGAGGCAACGGCTCCCCCCCCCATCCTTTATCCCAAACACCGAGTGGTCAGGGAGATGCTCTTTGGAGGTTCTGGTTGTCTAATATGGTGAATTGTTGCAAGTAGACTCATCCTCCAATAATTTATCTGCTCCCTTTTTAAATCTCTCTTGAGGTTTGCTTTCCACTTGCTGCACTTTGCTTTGTGTGTGTGTGTGTGTGTTAGGTGCCATCAAACAGGGAGACCCAGGGTGGTATAGCGGTCAGAGTGTTGGATGAGGACCTGGGCAACGCAGGTTCGGATCCACACTCTGTCATGGAAGCTTGCTTGCTGGGTGACCTTGGGCCAGTCACAGGCTCTTGGCGTTGTGGTCAGCAGTGTTCCCTCTAAGCTGAGTCAGGGTGAGCTGGCTCACAGTTTTTTAGCCTCTGGCTCACACATTAGCTGGCTCCCAACGCCTGATAACCCTGTGGATGAATGTCCTCCGAAACGCCCTCTCCTTAACAGCCTTGCTCAGGTCTTGTCTTTGCTTTAAGGCATCGACTTTTGCATGAAGAACACAGCCCTGCAAGGGGGACTCGTGTCAGCAACGTGCCTGCACAAACGTGGCGGCTCATGTATGAGTCTCTCAACCAGCTATCGCCTATGCTCTCTTGTGGTGAGCAACTGCTCTGCATGGAAATAGCTCCCATTCTCTGGAGGTACATGTGGCAAGGCTGAAGCTAAGGGGTTTCCGCCACATCATGCATCGGGGAGTTCCATCAGTCAGGTTAGTCTGAAGACATCCCTTTGAGCCTGCTGCCAATACAGTTTGTTGGGTGATTATGAGACGGGGGAAATTTGCTTACTTCATTTATACCCTGCCTTCCCCCCCTCAGTTGGGACCCAAAGCAGCTTATACTGTTCTCCTCTCTTCCGTTTTACACTCACCAACAATGCTCCCTCTGAGCTGTGGAGTCCTGTGAGCAAAAATTCTACCTTGTGAGCGACTGGCATTAAAGCGGTGAGCGGGCGGATTTGGCTGCTGCATAAGTGAGTTTGCTCTGGAGCCGTCCTTCCTGAGACAAGACAAAAATATGTGAGCTGGAGGCTAAAATACTGTGAGCTGGCTCACACTGACTCAGCTCAGAGGGAACACTGCTGACCACAACGCCAAGAGCCTGCGACTGGCCCAAGGTCACCCAGAAAACAAGCTTCCATGACAGAGTGCGGATCCGAACCTGCGTTGCCCAGATCCTTGTCCAACACACTGACCACTAGACCACATTGGATCTCCCTATTTGGTTCCCTTTCCCCAGGCTCTCTGTCCCTTTATATGCTTCTATCATCCCTTCCCCTTTTTATGTTTTCCCTTAACGCTTTTATGCACACCAAATAACGCACTTTCAATCCACGTTCAATGCATTTTCCAACGGGATTTTTACTGTGCGGAATGGCAAAATCCGCTTGCAAACAATTGCTGAAGTGGACGGAAATTGCATTATTTCGCATGTGTGAAAGCCCCCTAATGAAATGGCCCAGGGGTATCCTCTTCAAGGTGCTCCAGCCCTTTGTTTGCAGTTTATTACATTTATGTCTTACTCTGTCTTCTGGGCTTGGAGTGGTTCGCAGGTGATTTTCCACATGCAAATACCCCCACGGGACTCTCAGTCTAAAGCACAATAACCTGCGGATTTTAAAATGCCCCAAAGAAAAAAAATGACATAATACTCCAAATCCAAACCAAACATTGAGACCATTTTTAACCAGCCCAAACAGCCCCTGGAAAGGTACCGTTTTCTGCAGTCTGTATCTCATCAATCAACACAACAGAGAGCCCTCTTTTCATACAAACGGTTAGTGATACCAACTCGATGCCAGAAGAGCAAGATTTGTGAATTTTACGTCTCCCCAGGGGGGATACCGATTCTCAGTGTTTGTTATTTATGCAAAGTGGTGAGACGAGGCCTTAGCAGAACAGACAAAAGGATTCAGGCGGAATCTGGTTCAGAATTTGCAGCCCTGTTAAACCCAAATAATGTTCAAAGACTTCAGGAAAGAAACAATTTCTGTTCAAGCTGCAAGATGCTCAATTATCCACAAAGTACTATATTAATGCATCCCACTTTACGATGCAGCGAGCGTACTACACTTTCATCGTAATTTTATCCTGACGTGATTTTAGTCTAACCATCTGCTTAGGCAATCTTAAGACTACAAAACCTATGATGGGGCATGTGAAGACATGCATTTTCTCCTCGGAGGCTGGCAAGGAGCAAAGCCTCCACTGTACATTTTACCAGGGGTATTTTTGCTCTAGGCAAAGGAGGAAATCAGTTCGTTTGTACCTCAGCCCACCTTCACACAAATGCTAATTGGTCTAGAAAAAAGGGGTGGTTAGGCATCCTCCTTTCCCCCTTCTGGCAGGGAACAGAGAATTGTGGGTGAGAAGAAGAAGAAGAAGAAGAAGAAGAAGAAGAAGAAGAAGAAGAAGAAGAAGAAGAAGAAGAAGAAGAAGAAGAAGAAGAAGAAGAAGAAGAAGAAGAAGAAGAAGAAGAGAGGAGGAGACTGGATTTATACCCCATCCTTCACTCAGCGTCTCAGAGTGGCTTACAAATTCCTTTCCCTTCCCCTCCCCATAACAGACACCCTGTGAGGTAGGTGGGGCTGAGAGAGCTCTGACAGAAACTTCTCTTTCAAGGACAGCTCTTGTCAGAACTATGGCTTGCCCAAGGTCATCCAGCAGCTGCAAGTGGAGGAGTGGGGGATCCAGCCTGGTTCTCTCAGACTAGAGTCTGCACACTTAACCACTACACCAAACTAGAGAGTCTCAAGAGAGGAACTTTCTGGAGATGACAGGAAAAGCTTCCTTGACCTGGCCTGACCTGTGTCAGGGGGGTGGGGAAAGGAAGATTATAAAAACTCCTGGCAGCAGGAAGTAGTGTGTGTCCCCCCCATACTGACATGAGAACACACACACAGCTCTCTCCTCTGGGATGGCAGCTATTGACCATGTGCTCTCCTACAGAAGGAGGGATCTTCAAGGTAACGGAGAGACTTTGGAGATTTGTAACTTCTTAAGCAAAGGAGCTTGCCATATTGTAACATCTGTTGGGGCATGTACAGCGAGAGAGACAGAGGATTTGCATTTTTACCCATTTCTTTGGGTTCCCTTGCTCAGATCTGGTGCTGTGATAAAAGTATGCTTGTGAACACTTTCTTTTTTAATAAATACTTTAAACTTTTGATTCTGGAAGTGGTTCTCTGTACCACGTGGACCTTCACCATCCTGGAGAGGCTATTTTAAGAGGAGTGCCAGGGGGAAGGCTGGCAGTTGGCAAGGGGCTATCCCCCAAGGGGCACACAAAGCAGTGAACTGTCCCCACAGGGACCAGGCATTAGGCAAGGCCTCAGATCTGGGAAGGGAAGCTGGGAGTCCCGAAACTCCCAGTGGAAAATCCCCAAAATGATCAGGTGGTGGTGGCAAGCTACCATAGGGGAAAGGAAAAGCCCCTCCTGGGAGTTGGGAACCCCTAGGAAGAAGGCAGGACGGAATAGGGCTTGCAGGCCAGAGGAGGCACATTCTGCCACAGGGTGCAACTGAGAACTGGTCCCTGAGGCTTACTTCCTTATCAATGAAGCCTGTTTCACCCAGTGAGTGCTCCCCATTCACATGGTATCTAAAACCTCCCCTCTGTTACATACAGAACATTATGAGGGTAAGCAGCTACTGTATCCAGAAGCCCCATTCATGCAAACTCCCTTCCATGAACCTTTAAGTCCATTAAAGGAGAGCATCCGACTTGTGATGACCAGTAATACTCAACTGTTGATGACCCACAATTAAGCAAGTGGACCAGTTCCTTTGGAAGGCATTGCATTTCAGATGACATTGGTGGAAAACATCGTCAAGTCACAGCCAGCTTTTGGCAACCCCTTAGGGGTTTCAAGGCAAGAGATAGACTGCCTCCATGTAGCAAACCTGGACTTCCTTGGTGATCTCCCATCCAAGTACTGAACAAGGCTGACACTGCTTAGCTTCTGAGATCTACTGAGATTGGGCCAGCCATAGATGTCATGTGCCTAATTAAAGGTAAAGGTTTCCCTTGATCGAAAGCCAGTTGAATTCAACTCTAGGGGGCGGTGCTCATCTCAGTTTCCAAGCCAAAGAGCCAATGTTGTCCAACGACTTTTCCGTGGTCGTGTGGCTAAACACAGAGGTGCACGGAATGCTGTTACCTTCCCACCAAAGTGATACCTATTTATCTACTTGCAATTTCTTGCTTTCAAACTGCTAGGTTGGCAGGAGCTGGAACTAGAGACGGGAGCTCACTCTGTCATGCGGCACTCAGGTCTCAAACTGCTGAGCTACTGATCTTCCGGTCTGCAGCCCAGCGTCTTAATCTCTGAGCCACTGCAGCCATATATGCCTAATTAGGTGTATGCAAAGTCTATATGCGATTCTGGAGACATGATGATTTATTTGACACCTACCTCACAGGGTGTCTGTTGTGGGGAGGGGAAGGGAAAGGAGTTTGTAAACCACTCTGAGACTCCTTCAGGTAGTGAAGGGTGGGGTATAAATCCAATCTATTATTATTATAATTATTATTTGCATACACAAGTCAGCACTTTTGACAACGCAGTCATTGAACACTAAATGCAGCAGAGTCATTTGCCTCTAGAACACACTTGGACCAGTTTGTTGTAGTAGTTAGGAGCACGGACTCTAATCTGGAAGAACCGGGTTTGATTCCCCACTGCTCCACATGCAGCTGCTGGTGTGACCTTGGGTCAGCCACAAGTTCTTTCAGAGCTGTTTCGCACCAACAGGTCTCAAAAGAGCTCTCTCAGCCCCACCTACCTCACAGGGTGTCTGTTGTGGGGAAGGGAAGGGAAAGGACATTGTAAGCTGCTCTGAGACTCCTTCGGGTAATGAAGGGTGGGGTCTAAATCCAATCTCTTCTCTTCTCATGTGTGTGTGTGTGTGTTTTTTTAACATCCCTGATTCCCTGTCCAGTTTACCAATGGGGGAAGGGACAAGATCCTATCATGTGATATAGCTCCTACCCAAACCAGAAAACAGAGTAATTCATCACTACAAACAATCTCCTCTCCGGACTCTCTAAATCCACAAGGCATCTCTCAAACCTTCCATAGTACGTAACAGTCACCAGCTTATGGTTCCCACTGCTTGGCGTGCTGCTAACTCAAGATTCATCACGATTGAAGGGCTAATGCCATGGAACGACTTAGATTCCATTGCCCAGGTACTTCCCCGAGAAGCAAATCCTGTGCAGCACTCCTAGCCTAGTCGAGAAGCCCAGCGATTCCCTAAGCTACTTAAAGACTGTGGTTTATAGAAAGACACTCTCCAGGGAAGCAGCCCGGAGCTTAAACTCCTTAAGGAAACGGCATTCAGAACATGACAAAAATGTGACCAGGTCCTTTTCTGATTTCAAAATTAATCTGGAAACTGGTTACACTTATGAACCGCGATTATACGAGGGTCCTGCTAGAAGGAAGCACACGGATGGTCATAATCGAATGAGCCTTTGAGATCCCCTCTTCACATTTAGGGCCTATGTACAGTGTTACTATGTACAGTGTTTTTTGGGGCTGCGGTGGCTCAAGTGGTTAAGACGCTGAACTGCAGGCTGTGGAAGGTCAGTAGTTCAGCAGTTCAAGACCCGGGTGCCGCAAGACAGAGTGAGCTCCCGTCTCTAGTTCCAGCTCCTGCCAACCTGGCAGTTCGAAAGCAAGAAATTGCAAGTAGATCAATAGGTACCACTTCGGTGGGAAGGTAACAGCGTTCCGTGCACCTTGGTGTTTAGTCATGCCGGCCACATGACCACGGAAACATCTTCGGACAGCGCTGGCTCTTTGGCTTTGAAACGGAGATGAGCACCGCAACCCTAGAGTCGGATTCGACTGGCTTTCAAGCAAGGGAACCTTTACCTTTACCTTACAGTGTTACTTTAACTGGCATGACTGGTATATTTACTCCATACATGTAACAAGCAACGTGGCAGACTCCGAAATGGAGCAGGGAGACTGATGAACACTTGAAGCTGCCTGGTACTGAATCAGACTCGCGGTCCCAGAAGTTCAGCATTGTCCACTCTGGCTGGCAGTAGATCTCCAGGGTCACAGACAGAGGTCTTTCACATCACTCAGGAGCTGATCCTTTTAACTGGAGATGCTGGGGACTGAACCGGGGGCCTTCCAGCTGCCAAGAAGATGTTGTATCACTAAACCACAGAATCTCCCCAGTTTTGGACCTAGTTTTGTCCAGAATATCCCAGTCTGGCCCAATCCAAAGCTTGCCCCATGACCTGCCACCAATTTCCCGCACTCCGTTCTCCAGTACTGACTTCAAGAGTCAGTTCGGTGAGGCTGTTTGAGAGCCAGTTTGAGAGCCAGTTTGTTGTAGTGGTTAGGAGCACGGGCCCTAATCTGGGAGAACTGGGTTTGATCCCCCTCTCCTCCACATGCAGCTGCTGGTGTGACCTTGGCTCAGTCCCAAGTTCTTTCAGAGCTGTTCTCTCAAGGGCAGTCCTCGAAAGAGCTCTCTCAAACCCACCTACCTCACAGGTTGTCTGTTGTGGGGAGGGGAAGGGCAAGGAGATTGTAAGCTGCTCTAAGACTCCTTTGGGTAGTGAAGGGCGGGGTATAAATCCAATCTCTTCTTATTCTTATTCAGCTTGCTGGAGATGACCAAATGACTGCTGGGACTGCAGTTCTGGACTCCACAGCACATATTCACAGTGGCATTTATGGACGCTGGGAATTATGAGAACCCCCCTATTCCCAGGCTTTCATCCTTGCCTTGGCATTGTCTAAAGCCATGGAGGTCATTGGTTGGATCCAGACGACATTGGCATTTTGCAAAGATTCTCCATTTTTGCTTCAGACCCCTCAAGGTCCCAAATCCTACAGGAACAGCATTTCATGGAGATCAGTGGGTTGCAAGGGGGGGGGGGAGGAAAGAGAAAGGAAAGTTCTGTTCCACAGATGGAAAATTTGCCTGGATCCAGCCCAACCTCTCTAACATCCACAAAGTGGTGTTTTGCAGACCGCATCTGCCTTTCGTGTTTTTGTCAGTGTTGTGACGGTTCCAATGATCGTGCTATCGGTGCGAGCAGTTCACACCTGTTTCAGAGTGGGTGTCTTCCAGCGCTGAAATGTTTTGCCGCTGCCATGCAAATTTTTAAAAAAGCAAATACCCAAACCTGTCCTTTCTGGGTGGGTTTGGGTGGCCATCCTCAAGGCGGCGGGGGGGGCGGGAATGTTCACATTCCAAGGGAGAGGCTTTCTTGTGAATTCATTTCACCGTGAAAATAAAATGTATGGGAGAAACTAGTTTTCAAAGGAATGGGGAGGGGGGATGGACAAGAATGGGGACAGCACTGGGATGTTTACGGAGTTGTCTAGACACACGAAAAACAACAGTAACATCGGGGAACGAAGATAGATCCAGGTGGTGAGCCGTGTTGGTTTGAAGCAGTAGAACAAATTTAGAGTCCAGTTGGAACCTTTAAGACCTACAAAGTTTTATTCAAGGTATGAGCTTCCATGTGCATGCACACTTTTTCAAATACCGTTTGAAAAATATTTGAAAATATATTTGAAAAAGCGTGCATGCACACGAAAAGCTCACACCTGGAATAAAACCTTGTTGGTCTTAAAGATGCCCCACTGGACTCTAAATTTGTTCTATTGGGGAATGAAAGTGGGAAATTAAGGCCATCTGGAAAATGCCAGGGAGAAGAGAAAGACTCCTGGGACTAAGCAAACTCAAAGGTTGCTACCCTCTGGAGTATGAAACAACACTCTGAGACCGAGTGAACCCAGGGGCTTGGTTTGCTCCTGTCCTCATCCAGAGCCTGGGCAATTATTTTCCAGGTATCCAAAAGACATAATGACAGTCCCATCCTAAACCCCCTTCTCAATCCATTGAACTTAATTAGAAGGGTGTCATTCTGTTTAGGATGGTACTGTTAATCTGGCTTTTTGGGACAAATAGCCAAGTGTACTAGGATGGGTCCACTCGTTATTTCTGAATTAGATGAATCTCTGGCAGGGTGTCAAGCTCAGGCCTCACTTTCATTTCCTTCAGTTCTGCTTTCCCTTCCTTTTGCTTGTCATGTTGAATTATGGGGTGTGTGTGTGTTGTATGAGTGCATGGGGGTAGTAGCCATAAACATTCCTCAAGTTGTGCCCCCAAGAGTTGGTTCTCATGAGATCAGCCTTGGAGATCTCTTTGTGCTTAGCCTCAGTTAGATAGGGCACTATATATCTGTCTGTGTTGCCACAGAAACGCTAGGGGGTAGGTGTGATGTGTGAGAATATGGAATTTTATGCTTTTACCTATAACCTGTAAGTTCCCGCAGTTTTCTTCAGTCATAACAAAAGTTCTTGTACCTACAGCAACATATCTTTAATAAAGCATTACACTGCCAATAGAAGAAGAAGAATCTCCAATCTCCTCCTCCTCCTCCTCTTCTTCTTGTATTCTTCTGGAAAGTAAGGAGGGAAGTATTTTGTTGGGGGGGATTGATATTTGTGTGTGTGCATGTGTGCACTTGGAAGTCATGGTGACCTCTGGTAACTGATCCCTACTGGAACCTGGAGGATACTGAGGTTGGTGAATACAGCCTGCCTCCGTTCTCCCGACTTGGTATTCTAAGGAAGTCTCCCATCCAAGTACTAACCATAGTCAACCCTGCTTAGCTTCTGAGATCTGACAAGGTCCGGCTTGCCTGGGCTATCCAGGTCAGGGCAAGGAGGGAAGTATTTTGTTTGGCTCTGCCTCTGCAGGCATTTTGAGGCGGAACTCACCACCCCTTCTCAAAATTCCAGATGCACCCACGGGTTCGAAAAGGTTGGGGTGTGTATGTCTGTGGTATTCCAATGACTGGCATAATCACCGTGATGAAAGTGGCCAAAGGCATCCAATAAGCTGACCGGACACTGCCCCTCTATGGTAGGATTTGGAAAGGGAGGTGTTCCGGCCCTCCATGGCCTGTGAGGCCCATTCAAAGGCATTGGTGCGCAAATGAAGTTAAGACCCATTTTAGCACTTCTTAAAAAAAATGAAAAGGTGCAATAAGGTGAAGACTTTTGCCAGCTTCTCCAATTCACCGTAAAAACAATCTTTTAAAACCAAAATGACATCGTGTGGGAAGGCTGATCCTATAGACGGAGCATGAACTTAAGGAGATGGAGGGGCCGAAAATTCCCTTCCCCAGACGATAAGTACCAAGATATCAATGGCTGATCGCAGGGACCGCTTCTCCCCCTGAAAGCCAGCAAAAACCATGCCGCTTTTCTCTTCCTTAATCGGTGACCACTTTGTTTAAAAAGCATGAAATTACCACTTTGCTTCTCCAAAGTACTGGTTACTGGGGAGAAGACGATTATTATATCAGAAGCGATGGGACTCAACAAGGCCAGAAACTCTTGCAAGAAATAATCAAGCAGAAATCACATGGGTTTCTTAGGCATTTGTCAAGTCTGGGCAACTCTTAAAGAGGTATCAGCCAGCTCACCCAGTTCTTTCTCTACAAAGGTGGGGCAAATTCACACGTTGCATTTTTAGGACTATACCTGGCAATGTAATATGTTACATTGTGCCAGGACGGGCTGCCCTTCCAGTCCAGGGTTCACACACAGGCAAGCTTCAGTTGGGGACCGGGTATCAGATCCCTAGTTAAAACACTCTCCACCACACTTTTGGCAGTGATGCTTTATTAGAGGTATGCTTACTACAGGAACTGCTTCTTTGTCAGGACTAAAGAAAGTGCGTGAAATTCAGAAGTTATAGGTAAAACCCAATGCACCCCACACCCCATGCATACGTCAGCATTCAGCCACTAGCGTTTCTATGACAACCGAGACAGATATACGGTGTTTTACCTAGTCCAGCCTAGCAAAAGCGTCTCCAAGGCCAAATTCCATGAGAACAGGCCAACTTGGGGACTCATTATGGCTACTACATGCAGGCACTCACCCCCACACACACTCCCCGCAGGAATTCCCTCCCCCCTAAAACATGGCAAGGTGAACAATGGAGCGGAACGAAGAGAAGTGAAACTAAAACCTTGACACCATGCAACATGCAGTGGCCCCTCAAGTTTGTCATATTGGACCAGCTTGAGGTTGATTCACAGGTCCATGCTTGCTATTTCCTAAGAAGAAGAAGAAGAAGAAGAAGAAGAAGAAGAAGAAGAAGAAGAAGAAGAAGAAGAAGAAGAAGAAGAAGAAGAAGAAGAAGAAGAAGAAGAAGAAGAAGAAGAAGAAGAAGAAGAAGAAGAAGAAGAAGAAGAAGAAGAAGAAGAAGAAGAAGAAGAAGAAGAAGAAGAAGAAGAAGAGTTTGGATTTATACCCCACCCTTCACTGCCCAAAGGCGTCTCAGAGCGGCTTACAAACTCCTTTCCCTTCCCCTCCCCACAACAGACACCCTGTGAGGTAGGTGGGGCTGAGAGAACTTCTGACAGAAACTGTCCTTGAGAGAACAGCTGTGCCAGAGCTTGTGACTGACCCAAGGTCACATCAGCAGGTGCAAGTGGAGGAGCGGGGAATCAAACCCGGTTCTCCCAGATAAGAGTCTGCGCACTTAACCATTACACCAGACTGGCTCATTTCCTAACCACCCACTGAATGAACGAACAGGCTCATCATGGTGGCAGCAGCTCTTTTCCCTTCTGCTAGAATGCCACGGGTGGAAATTCAGCAGATGGATGCCATCGAAGCAGTACAGCCCTGCTACTGGTCCTTGTCACATCGGACTGCTGATCATGCGTAGCAGCCTTAATAGATTAGTTATTAAAAGAGGAACATTCATGTGTGAACAAACTCCATTGTAACTTTAGAGGAGTTTTTTTTGGGGGGAACATATTGCACATGCACGAAACTGGCTTACTTTGAATGAGATCTTTGGTCCATCAAGTTCAGTATTGCTTACTCAGACCGGCAGCAGCTCTCCAGGGACTCAGGAAGAGGTCTTTCACATCACCTCCTGCCTGACCCTTTTAGCTGGAGGTGCTGGGGATTGAACCTGGGGGACCTTCGGTGTGCCAAGCAGATGTTTTGCCACTGAGCTAAAGCTCCTCTCTGCTTGGATTTCCTTTCTATTGGATGCATGGAGGGGCCGGGCCCACCTTTCCATTCCTTAACATTTTGCTGAAACCCTTCAGGTATGCAAGGCTCTTCAGACATATCACCCTGGCTAGTTCCCTGAAGTGGCAAGAGGTTATGAATCCTGTCCCACACTCTACACGTGTGCAAAAGCACAAGAAGATGTTCCAGTTCTCCCACCTCCACATACGAACATGACTTACCAAAGTGCACCTTGTCTAAAACAACCCAGAGGATTTAATTTATACCCCAAGAATCCATGAGGGCTAGAAACTTATTCAGAGCAAAATTAAAGGACCCAGGTAGCCAACTGATTCTGCATTGTGTAGAGTGTCCAGGGTTAGGCAGATAGCTTTCATTCCATGCCCACCGATATTGGCATGTGGACCACCCCCTCTCTCTCTCTCTCTCTCTCTCTCTCTCTCTCTCTCTCTCTCTCTCTCTCTCTCTCTCTCTCTCATTAGCTCCCCATCCTACTCTTCCAACTCCACAAATCCTTTTTTTCCTCCCAGCGGCTCTCAGTTCTTTGGCCTTCCTGCATTATGCACGGGGTTGGACTAGATGACCCTTGAGGTCCCTTCCAGCTGTATGTCTCTATGCAGTGACTAAATGCTTTTCTTCTTGTGCCACACAAGCCGCTTCCCGCGATTTATACGAGGGACCACGGCATTGTCGCTCCTGCCATACCATAACTCTGGGAAGCAGGCTGCAGATTGCTGGCTGCATGGAGGACAGTATACAAAACAGACTTGTAGCGTATTGATTGTGCTGTTAGCAAAGCGCTCTCCTGTGCAATATCCAGACACAGGCTGTTAAAAAATGATCTCTTGAAACCCAGCCAGTGGAACAAAAGAAAAGAAAAACCGCTAAAAGACAATGCAAGCTGCTATGATCATAACAACACCTATTTTGAAGCACTGACAAGGGTAACCGGCTGGTTTCCAGGCCCGTGTAAAGGTGGTGGAGTTAACTTTTCAAGTCCTAAACGGTCTGGGCCGATTGGAAGCCTCCCCTCCCCTTGAATCAAGTTGAAACGCTGGTCTTTTTAACTCTGCGTTCATTTGGACTGGCAGTAGCTCTCCAAGGTCCTGAGCAGGGAAAGGTCTCCCTCAGCACCTGCTATCAGAGCTCTTTCAACTGTAGACACCCAGGATCCAGTCAAGGTCCTTCTGGATGCATAGCGCAGGTTCTACCACTGAACCATGCCACACCACATTCTTTGGTTCTTATGCTCCATCTTTATCACGTTTTTCTCTGTGAGCCACCATGGAGTTTGGGAAGGTGGCATGGTACAGCCTGATCTTGTCAGATCTCAGAAGCTAAGCAGGTTCAGTACTCATATGGGAGAGAACCAAGGAAGTTTCTGCAGAGGAAGGCCGGGGCAAACCACCTCTGCTTCTCAGTTGCCCTCAAACCCCCTGGCTGGGGTCACCATCAGTCAGCTATGACTTGACAGTACTTTACACACATAGTAATGATTTCCCTTGCTCGAAAGCCAGCCGAATCTGACTCTAGGGTGCAGTGCTCATCTCCGTTTCCAAACCGAAGAGCCAGCACTGTCCGAAGACTTTTTCCATGGTCATGTGGTTGGCATGACTAAACGCTGAGGCACACGGAACGCTGTTACCTTCCCACCAAAGTGGTACCTATTTATCTACTTGCAATTTCTTGCTTTCGAACTGCTAGGTTGGCAGGAGCTGGGGCCAGAGACGGGAGCTCACTGAGTCACATGGCACTTGAGTCTCAAACTGCCGAGCTGCCAACCTTCCGGTCTGCAGCTCAGCATCTTAACCTCTGAGCCACCACGGCCCCTTTGCTTTATACACATAAGCCACCTTAAAATAGTTTATGCCTGTGGCCATCATTACACCCCCCGGCAGCGAATACCACATTTTAATCACTTGGAATGCAGACGTTTTTCCTTTTGTCTGTGTTGAATCTACTGCCTGCCATCCTCATTGGATGCCCCTGAGTTCTAGTATGTCTGGAGAGGGAGGGAGAGTTATTTCTGCCCACTCTCTCCACCCTGTGCATAATTGCACAAACCCGTACCATTTGCATATCAACTGTATAAGCCTATTATCACGTCCATTTTTTACAGTATCTTTTCTAAACTGAAAAGTCCTACGCTCTCCAACCTCTCCTTCTAGGAAAGGTGCTCCAACCCTGAAAACATCTTGGTTGCCCTCTTCCAATGCTCCCTCTAAGCTGTGGCGTCTTGTGAGCAAAAATCCTACTTTGTGAGCTGCTGGCATTAAAGCTGTGAGCGAGCGATTTGGCTCCTGCATAAATCAGTTTGGTCTGGAGCCATCCTTCCTGAGCTAAGGCAAAAATGTGCGAGCTGGAGGCTAAAAAACTGCGAGCTGGCTCACACTAACTCAGCTTAGAGGGAACACTGTTGCCTTCGGTGCTTTTTCCAGCTCGGCAACGTCCTTTTTGAGACACGGCGACCAGAATTGCACACAGTATTCCACATAACGCCACGCCATTGATCTATGCCACTGGAGGGTGTCAAAGGGAGCCCCTTCCCTCCGCCCTGCAGCTGGCTTGCAGCCGGTGCTTGGGTGAGATCTCTCATTACCATTGTTTGCACAGCAGAGAGGGCAGTGGCAGCTCACAGTCAGGGCAGCTGGGCAGTTGTCCCACCCTCCGACACATGGCCCCGGCTGCCCCGTAGCTAGGGACCCCTATGATTTCACTGAGCCCCCATCCAGCACCCTCACTCTGCCCCACGCTATGCTACTATTAGTACTGGGAAGGGACAGAGACAGTCAAAGAATGAGCATCGCTCCTTGTCCTCGCCCTCCGAGGCCAACAACAGGCCGAACACATTCTTCGATTCCAATCAGGAATACAGCATGAGGTGAACCCCTCTTCTTCTACAGCATGACCCCCACTGGCTCTGCACCCCAGCTGCAATTCTCCTAGACCTCCCAGTTACTTGTCTTAGATATAAGGAGTGTACAAATTCGTAGAGGATAATGGGTGACAGGTCTTGTAGCCACAATAGTCAAATGCAACCACCAAATCCAGATGCAGTACAGGTTTGATTATTATTTTTTTTGCCATCAAGACACAGCTGACTTATGGCAACCTCGTGGGGCTGTCAAGGCAAGAGAATAGCAGAGGTGGTTGGCCATTGCCTGCCTCTGCATCACAACCCTATATCTCCTCGGAGGTCTCCCATCCAAATACTAACCAAGGCCAAGCCTGCTTAGCTTCCAAGATCTGACAAGATTAGCCTAGCTTGGGCTACCCAGGTCAGGGCTCAGGTTTGAATTACTGGGATGTAAACAGCCGGAGAGTTTCCCCAGGCATCCAACTACTTTCTGCTGGAAACTGAATATGGACTAGATGGATCTTTCAGCCAAGATTCAATAGGGTGATGCTGATTTATACCACCAGAGGAGCTGGCACTTCTTGTTGGAATATGCAAGGTCTATTGTACATCGATAAAGAAAGTGACAAGAACATCCTGTGGGGGGCAGCAGAGGGGACAACTAGTTAGCACAGTGAGATTAGGGACTTCCTACTATTTTCAAATACTCTTCTGCCTGTCTCCTGATGGGCTCAATTAAGGTTTTCCTTGCTCCTGGGGAGAACAGTTAATTACGGACTCTTCTTTTAGCTAGTTAGTCAGTTAGATCTTTCTCTCTCTCTCTGCTCTTTCTTACAAACTTTGTTCTTTTCTTAATAAACCGACTTTATCCTTTAAACAGCCTGTGTTCCTCATTACTGCATATCTACACTCTACCAACACTTCCTAGGCTCTTAAACAAACCTATATTCAACTGTGAAATCTGCACTAACTGGACTTCTCTTTAGCATTCTAGTTAAGGACATAAGAAGTGCCCTGCTGGATCAGACCAATGGTCCTCTAGTCCAGCATCCTGTTGCACAGAGTGGCCAAACAGCTCCTCTGGACAGCCAACAACAGGTCAGAGAGGCTGAGGCCTTCCCCTGATGTTGCTTCCTGGCACGGAGATTCAGAAGTTGACTGCCTCTGAATCTGGAGGTTCCCCTCTGTCACCATGGCTAGTAGCTACTGATAGACTTATCTTCCATGAATCTATCTAATCCCCTTTTAAAGCTGTTTATTCCAGTGGCAACAGATTCCACATTTTAACCACCCTCACTAACAACGTTTAGACTGAGTGCAAACTGTGCAAGGGAGATGTAGACATCCTTCAGTTTCATGCCTAATAACCGTCTTAGTTTTGGGGATGAAGACGGATAAAGAGGAGGACTCCTTTTCTTCATATAAAAATCACACACCCATCTCCGACTGCTTTGTGCAACACTCCTAATGCCAGGTAAAGGCTGAATACCCGGAAATGTGCAAAAACTCAGGCCGTCGTCTGTCTTGCGAAGGAGAGCATGTGTTTAGAAGCCGCCTCGAGTCACTAAACACCCTCTCTTGAATGGCCCAGATTGATGGCGTGACCTCAGCCGCCTTCATTGTTACGTGCCTGGAGAACAAGGAGGAGACGCCACGGCAGCCCGGATGGCTGACGAGGACTCACAAGCGATGGAAGTTAATACAGCTACATTCCCGGGTCAGTGCAAATTACACCTCATTAGCTGCATTGCGCTCTTTTGTATAAACATCCTGTGCGGAAGAGAGACGCCGGAGCCTATCCTCTGCGGTGTAAGGACGGGAGTCAATAGGGTGATGCTGATTTATACCACCGGAGGAGCTGGCCCGGTGTTTTCGATATTACATTTTAAATATTAGATTAATGGAGTTATGACCCCAGAAGGGAGCTCAAAGGAGCTGAACGCCGACGGGAGATCGCATGTCAATTCCAGTTTAATCAGGAGTTTCTCTTCCACTTTGCATTCCCTATGAAGAGAATAAGTAACTAGTGGCAGGGGAAAGTGTGTGTGTGTGTGAGGTTGATCATAGAATCATAGAATTGGAAGGGACCTCCAGGGTCATCTAGTCCAACCCCCTGCACAATGCAGGAAATTCAC
Source organism: Gekko gecko (assembly GCA_029375565.1). Classification (NCBI taxonomy): domain Eukaryota; kingdom Metazoa; phylum Chordata; class Lepidosauria; order Squamata; family Gekkonidae; genus Gekko; species Gekko gecko. The sequence continues at coordinate 62,758,188 of JAPDNY010000013.1, read as the reverse complement.
AAATACTTCCACCTCCACACCCACAGTGACGGCCATTCCATGCCCAGAAGATGACAAAAAAAACCCCTCCAGGATCCCTGGCCAAACCAGCCTGGAGAAAAATTGCTTCCTGACCCCAAAGTGGCAATCAGGATTTCCCTGGGCATGTAAGAAAGGGCCACAAGGACTAAGCACCGAGGCAACCCTTCCTGCCCTCCCTTCCCGTGATCTGCCTAAGTTCACAGAATCAGCGTTGCTGTCAGATGGTCATCTAGCCTCTGTTTGACAACCTCCAAAGAAGGAGAGCCTACCGACACTTCCCGAGGAAGCCTGTTCCACTGAGGAACCACCCTAACTGTCAGGAAGTTCTTCCTAATGTTTAGCCGAAAACTCTTCGGATTTAATTTCAACCCGTTGGTTCTGGTGATCCAACCTTCTGGGACAACAGAAAACAACTCTGTACCATCCTCTATATGGCAGCCCTTCAAGTACTTGAAGATGGTTATCATATCAACAGCTGTCACCGCAGGTATGGCGGGAGAGGTATTTATGAATTTCTTGCACTGTGCAGGGGGTTGGAGTAGATGACCCTGGAGGCAATGCGCCCTCTAAGCTGTGGGGTCGTGTGAGCAAAAATTCTACTTTGTGAGTTACTAGTATTAAAGTTGTGAGCAAACGATTTGTCTACTGCATAAATGAGTTTGCTCAGGAGCCATCCTTCCAGAGCTAAGACCAAAACCTGTGAGCTGGAGGCTAAAAAACTCAGCTTAGAGGGAACACTGCCTGGAGGTCCCTTCCAACTCTATGATTCTATGATTCTCAGGCGTCTCCTCTCCAGGCAAAACATACACAGCCCCTTCAGCCTTTCCTCATAGGACTTGGTCTCCAGACCCCTCACCAGATCCTGTCTTTTTACACAAGAAGCAGTGGTATTGTCCCGACTTTGGCCAAAGCCATGACTATTTGTGCAGGGCCTTTTCAAGTGTTGAGACCAAATTTCTAAAGTCCCTAGGCGCCATTAGAACATTCTCATTTCAATTTTCTCCTTGAAATAAAAACCAAGCCCACAAGGAAGCTTTATTTTCAAACTAGTTTGTCTTCCTTTACACCCTGTTCCCCCCCCATTAAAACCAACACATTTGTCAATGCTGTTTTGCTCACCACTTGTATATAAACGGCATACAAGAAAGGAAGGAAGGAAACGTCAGATTGGGAAAATGTGGTGGATTGAAGCCAGTGAGAACACACAATAAACAAAAAGGGTGCCCTGACTCGGACAGCCCAGGCAAGCGCAATCTCATCCGATCTTGGAAGCTAAGCAGGGCCACCCCTGACAAATATTTGGATGGGAGACCTCCAGAGAATACCAAGGCCGGGAGGCCAGAGGCAGGCTATCAGGCCACTTCTCTGAATGTTCTCCGTGCCCCAGCAGGAATCGCCAGCGGTCGCCATGACTTCCAGGCACGGGCACACACAAACACAAATGCAAAAATACTTTTTAAAAAAACCCAAAATGGCCATGCCCACTCTACCCTAGAGCATGCAGATGGATCTTCTTTTCACTGAGCCAGCAGACTACAGATGAAGTCACATGATATTGCAACCAGTGTTCCCTCTAAGCTGAGTTAGTGTCAGCTAGCTCACAGTTTTTTAGCCTTCGGCTCACACATTTTTGTCTGAGCTCAGGACGGATGGCTCCAGAGCAGACTAATTTCTGCAGTAGCCAAACTGCTTGCTCACAACTTTAATGCCAGTAGCTCACAATGTAGAATCTTTGCTCACAAGACTTCAACAGCTCAGAGGGAGCACTGATAGCAACCTTCTTGAAGATCTAGGGCTGGTCGATGCCCGGATGATGCTGGTCCGTGCTTCCTGAGAACCCTACACATGTCTCCCTGAGATCTATAAGGGGGGAGAGCAGACATTATAGAAACGAGAAGACCTGTGTGGGGGCTGAACGACATTCAAAGGACCAAAATTTCCCACCATAAAAAATAAAAAGTCCTGCCCATCAAAAACGAGCATGTCAGAGGTTCTACCTTAGGGCTCTTACTGGCACCAGTATGGTGTAGTGATTAGGAGTGTGGACTTTAATCTGGGGGAACCGGGTTTGATTCCCCACTCCTCCTCCACAAGCAGCTGCTGGTGTGACCTTGGGTCAATCACAAGTTCTTTCAGAGCTGTTCCCTCAAGGACAGTCCTGGAAAGAGTCACACCCACCTCATGGGGTGACTGTTGTGGGGAGGGGAAGGGAAAGGAGTTTGTAAGCCGCTCTGAGACTCTGAGTGAAGGGCAGGGTGTAAACCCAGTCTCCTCCTCCTTCTTCTTCTCTCCTCTCCCCTTTTCTCTCCTCTCCTCTTCTTCTTCCCAGTTTGCTACATGCAATTCAAGGCTATTCTTCTTATACAGACACAGAGGCTAGTTGTGTCAGCCTGCAGTAGAACAGCCAGATTCAAGTCCAGCAGGGTCTTAGAGACCAACAAGATTTCCTGGGTCAGAGCTCTCAAAAGCTCCCTTCATCAGGTACGAAGGGATCTTTGCCTTGCAAAAACTCCTACCTGAAAATCTTGTTCGTCTCCAAGGTGCTGCTGGACTCAAATCTACCCTTTTACACAGTCTAGAATTTCCTACAGTCTAGAATTTCCAGCCCAGGCATAAGTTTGCCACTTTGGTGAGAACCCTGCAAAGTTGAGAGTATGTACAACACAGACACACACAGAAAGAGGCGGAGGTTTTTGCACTGGCATTGTTAGCCTAACACAACAATCACATCCACGTCAAAAGCCTCTGGCAGATTCTCTTGGGCAAGTCACAGCTCGTTCTGTTTTTCCAAAGAACTATGCCCCAAAGAGAACACATGGACCCAACTTTCTGTTGCTCATCATGGGGCAAAGTAAAGTAAAGGTAAAGGTTCCCTTGCTCGAAAGCCAGTCGAATCCGACTCTAGGGTTGCGGTGCTCATCTCCGTTTCAAAGCCGAAGAGCCAGCGCTATCCGAAGATGTTTCCGTGGGCATGTGGCCGGCATGACTAAACACGAAGGCGCACGGAACGCTGTTACCTTCCCACCAAAGTGGTACCTATTTATCTACTTAGAATTTCTTGCTTCCGAACTGCTAGGTTGGCAGGAGCTGGAACTAGAGACGGGAGCTCACTCTGTCATGCGGCTACTCGGGTCTCGAACTGCTGAACTACTGACCTTCCACAGCCTGCAGTTCAGCGTCTTAACCACTTGAGCCACCGCAGCTCCTTTACATGGGGCAAAAGCAGCCCATTAAAGAGATGCTGATGTTATAGGAGTCGGGTATGCTGCCGTTTCATTTTTCAAGGGCTGGAAGGAATGACGTGGACATATACATGTCTCTGCTTCCACAGCCCAATGCCTGGAAAAGTAACAGCCTCCCCATCCAGGATAAATCTCAACTCTTTACTCCCGCATTCATAATTTGCCAACATTATTAACCAGGGCTGGCACCTGCGTGCCCTCAGGAGGAGGGGCAGCTGCCAGGGTCCAAGGGTTCTGGCAGAGCCCACTGCCACCAGCCCTTGCAAGATGCCATTTCCCCGCCTGCTCACTTGTGAGTGCTTCACTGCCCATGTGTCCAGCCATGCACACTGCCAGGGGCCATCAGGGAAAGGGCTGGAGGCAGTGCAGACGGCTGGGAGCATGGGGATCAGGAGGGCTGGTGAGCCGGGCAAGGAGGAATGGCACAGGGTGAGTGGGTGGGGACCCAGGAACTCTCGGCCCAGAGCCCCCCAGAGTTTGGAACTGGCCCTATTATTACCCCTATAAAAACCCTGCTTGAAAGCAACTCCCACAGAATTCAGGGAAACTTGAGGTCAAAATGGAAAAAGAGCTGGGAGATCTGTGAACTGATCTTCACAGCATTTTTAGTAAGTAAATTTCAAGTATGTGTGCCCCCGTTCAGGGCCACGCAAGGGTGCGGAGACGTGGTTTAATCCTTCTACCTCCATACGGTTTCATCTATCTCAACGGTTTCCTCTCTCATGCTGCTGTCAGAATCATAGAATCCTAGAGTTGGAAGGGACCGCCAGTGTCATCTTGTCCAACCCCCTGCACAATGCAGGAAATTCACAACTGCTTCCTCCCCACATCCCCAGTGACCCCTGCTCCATGCCCAGAAGATGGGGGGGAACCCTCCAGGATCCCCGGTGTTGTTTTGATAGGGGGAAAGCTGCAAGAGGAGAGCAATTAAATTCTCTCTCTGTTCCCTTAGCGGCTATGATCCAAAATCAGAGTCATTCCTGGGATTCTGTTTGCTGGGCTTCTTAGCGAAGGACCAGGTACCTAGACCTTCTTCTTATCCAGCCAGATACAGCTTTTTACAAGAAAAGACAAAATAAACTTACTTTATTTTTAAAACAGCATGTACCTCTTCATAACCGTAATTGCTCTGTGCCCTACCACTCCACTGAGTCCAAAGCCTTCCTGGGAGCATTCCTCCAACTTAAGTATCTTTTCCGCTAATGGCGGAAAGACCACTTGGCAAAAGAACCATACTAATGGAGGAAGAACCACTTGAGGCTGGAGAAAGGCTCCTTCAGCTGAAGGCAGGCTTCAGACTTCGCTGAGTCGAATGGCAGGATATGGACGGAGCACTATGTCTAATATCCATTAAGTTATATAAAAGGAGACCAAGGTTTTTCGAGTGTCTCTGTGCATTTTGCAGGGCACTTCCTAACAGTGATTTCTCCTTTGCTAATTTTCTCCCCAGATGTCAGAGTTCCATTATGACCAGCAATATTTACTGGACTGAACTTAGAATCTGGGGCTTAATGTTGTATTCCCAGAATGCGTTCGGGGGGGTGGGGGAGAATCCAGCTGAAAGGTAAGTGTGTTTTTAGGGCATAAAAGAGCATTTTTGTTGTCTTGTGCAATATAAAAACAAACCCTTTCAAAATGAACATTCTGTGTGCTGAAACACACTTAATTTTTATTCGATTTTCATATTGCACCAGAGTGCAATTGGGTGCTTCAACTGCGCTCTTGAGCAAGAAAGAAATTGTTTTAAGGAGTGTGTTTTCCGGGTGACTGTAGTGAGTCTTGATTTCTTTATCATGTTTTTATGCGGCACAGGTGTGCTGTTGTCCTTCTCTGGAAAGGTAACACAAAGTTTGCTTTCTGAAAAGCATCTTATTTAATTAAAAAAAATACATTTATCAGTCTCAAAGGAATAAATGCTTGTCCTTGTACAGAATCTGTTATTAGCTCTCTGAAATGTCCATTTCTTCCTGGAAAATAATTAATGCAGAACTCCAAACATGACAGAACCACAGAATAAGAGCACAGAATAAGAGCACAGGATCTGATCATCCCAATTTCTTATGTTCTGAAGCACGCATACATACAATCTCCTAACACAGACTAGTTATAACTTCATTATTAAAGGGATTCTACATTTATATGCTAGCTTGTCATGTTTCATACACATCTGGTCTGGTAAAAGAAAATCATTATTATATACCATTGATGTGTGTGTGTGTGCACGCGCGCATGCGTGCGTGTTACATAATATCAAGACCCTATGAATTACCAACCTCCAAAATGTCCTATCATGAACAGCCTTGTGCAGGTCTTGTAGACTGAAGGCTTCATTTATTGAGTCAATCCATCTTAATGTTGGGTCTTCCTTTTTTGCTGCTGCCTTCAACCTTTCCTAGAATTGTTGTCTACTAGGATTAAGGCCTGTTGTGGAAATAAATGCAACGAGATCTAGGAAGAGGCTCTGGGAGAGTGCCCTGACCCTGTCAATTTGCCGTAGCAACCTCAGCAGGGTATAATGACACAGAGTCCACCACTTTCTCCAGAGGAACTGATCTCGGCTACCTGAAGAGCAGGTTTAATTTTGAGTAATCTCCAGCCCCCACCTGGAGATTGGCAATGGTGGTTCTCCAGGAGGAAATGGCTGGTTTGGAAGGTGAAGTCTATGGCATTGTACCTGTCTGAGGTCCCATCCCTCCTCAAACCTCATCCTATCCAGGCTCCACCCCTCAAATCTCCAGGAATTGGAAACTCTTATTTCTTTCCCAGCCAAGCATCAATCTGCCATTACCTGCCCCACACTCTTCAGCTTTCCATCTGCCCCCCACTTGTAGCATCTACCGTGCTCTGAAGCCCTGACTGCTGGATCACATTGGCTGTCATGGGGGGCCATCTCAGCAGAGCAACAGATTCCACCCTTTTCTCCAGGGGAACTGATCTCTGCCATCTGGAGAGCAGTTGTTATTCTGAGTGATCTCCAGCCCTCACCTGGAGACTGGCAACAATGGTTCCCCTGGAGGAAACATTGTGCAAAATAAACATATTTGGTGTAGTGGTTAGGGGCATGGACTCTAATCTGGGAGAACCAGGTTTGATTCCCCACTCCTCCACTTGCAGCTGCTGGATGACTTTGGAAAGAGCTCTTTCAGCCCCGCCTACCTCACAAGGTTTCTGTTGTAGGGAGGGGAAGGGAAAGGAGTTTGTAAGCCTCTCTGAGACTCCAAGTGAAGGGCAAAGGTATAACTCCAGTCTCTTCTTCTTCTGATGACTGAGCCAAAGAACAGAAAACCCATCGAGGGCTGAAGCAAAGTAAATCAGCTAAGTAAATTAGCTCATGTCTATCATACATGTTCTGATTTTTGTTTTGAGACGTGGATCCTCAGGAGAAGACCTGCTGCACCTTATTTTTCAACTTGCCCACAGATCAAGCTTTTTTGGCATCAAATTTTCAAACACATATGTCAGATGACATGTTAAATTCCTCCAGAGGGCAGCTGTATTGGCCTGCAGCAAAAACGCTAAATCTTGTCTGTGGTAAAGCAGCTAGATTGGAGCACCAACTGGCACCTTACCCCCCAAATCTTGTTGGTCTCCAAGGTGCTACCAGACCTGAATCTGGTGAAATTCCTGATAGCTTGAGGGATACTTTTCAATGTGACCTGAAATATATTATTGAGAAAACAGATCTAGAACTGGCAGTCAGCTTAAGGAGGGCTGCTAGGCAATGTACAGCTGCTCACTTGACCATGGCTGCGGTCACATGTGCCAGATAACGTGGTGGGGGGAAAGCAAGGCTATTTGCTCCGTAGCAATTTGACCCACATTTGTGCGATCACACCATCCGTGGGAGCTGCGGGGGCAGCCCACCGCTGCACGATCAGATGCAAACCACGGGTGAGTCGGGGGGGGGTGTTGCTGGGTGTTTCCGATACGCTTAAACGGGGGATCAATGAATCACATCTCCACACTGAGGGCTTCCTATGGCAGTATGCGATGATGCACATACTGGGAAGGGGGGAAAAATGGCACAGAGTCAGGATGGCCTGATCAGACCATCCTGACGCCATGAGAGCGCGCTGGCACAATCACACAGGGAAAAGTCCATCCGTGGCCCGTAGCGACCCATTTGATAGTGGACTTTCCCTAGTGTCTTTTAACTCCGCTCTTGCAGTGGAGCACAACGGGTTGCCGACGGGTGCGGGGCGCTGGACAGATGTTCATGTCTGACCGCGCCCGTGAAATCTGCCCAGCATTCACACCTATGGCGTGGCTAATTGTACGTGTGATCGCAGGCCTTATGTCTTTTTAAAGTTACGTATGGAACATGATCGTGTCTTTTTTTAACTTGTTGTAATTTTGTACAAGCCTGACATGCAGGGCTATTTTTGGGCAGGAACGCACAGGAATGGAGTTCCGGCTGGCTTCAGAGTTGGCCATGCCCACTAAAGCCAAAAGCTCTGTGTGCGTGGCTACAGAGGGAAGGCCTGGAGACAACCCCCCCCTCCCAGCGACTCCAAGGTGGGCAGGCCAGGGGAGGCCCTGGAAGGATTGGGGAAGAAGAAGAGATTGGATTTATACCCCACCCTTAACTACCAAAAGGTGTCTCAGAGGGGCTTACAATCTCCTTTCCCTTCCCCTCCCCACAACAGACACCCTGTGAGGTAGGTGGGGCTGAGAGAGCTCTGACAGAAACTGCTCTTTTTTCAAGAACAGCTCTTATCAGAACTATGGCTTCCCCAAGGTCATCCAGCCAGGTGCAAGTGGAGGAGCAGGGAATCAAACCTGGTTCTCCCAGATTAGAGTCCGCGCACTTAACCACTGCACCAAACTGGCATTTAAATGCTTCCCCGTGCCTTCCCCGGCCTGTCCAAGGGCTGGCTTGCCCGGGCTCCCCACAGCTGCAGGGCACCCGGGCAAGCCAAGGGAAGGCATGGGGGTGTGGCCTAATATGCTAATGAGCTGTGCTGTCAGGGTGTGGCCTAATATACTAATGCATTTCTACTGTTGGGTGTGGCCTATTATGCTAATGAGTTCCTGCTGGGCTTTTTCTACAAAGAAAGCCCTGCTGACACGGATGGTCCAAGCTAGCCAGATCTCGTCAGAAGGCCAGTCCGGGTTAGAACTTGGATGGGAGACCACCAAGGAAGCGCAGGACTGTTACACAGAGGCAGGCCATGGCAAAGCACCTCTGTATGTCCTGTGCCTTGAAAGCCCAGTGGGGTCACCGTAAGTCAGCTGTGACTTGACGGCACTTTACAAACACGAACACACACACTTTTGGGTTGTTTTGTATTGACTTAAGAGATATTACTTAAAAATCAAAGGCAGTGGGCTGGAGGAGGAGGTGGGGTTTGGGGAGGGGCTTCAACAGGGTATAATTTATTTATTTTTATTTATTTATTTTTCATATTTATATCCTGCCCTCCCCGTAGGCTCAGGGCGGCTAACAAGAGGCATGTGCCATGCTAAAACAATTAAATCCAAATAAAATACTCCGTCCATTAACATTAAAATATCGGTGCTCGAATGCAGTTGTTGTTGAAACCAAGATGTGGTCTAAAGAGCTTCCAGTCTCCGCAACCAGCACAGTTCCCTATGTTATTCCAGCGATACTCCCCTAATATTGCCAACTCTTATGATCTTCTTCTTCCCAGGGCTGTCTCACCGCACCATTTAAGTTGACATCACAGTGGTGGTGCAGCAGGGCGGCGGCTCCTACTTGAAGGGCTGGCAGAAGAGCTCTGTCTTGCAGGTTCTGCGGAACTGCATAAGGTCCCACAGGGCCTGGATCTCCCCTGGGAGCTCATTCCACCAGGTAGGAGTCGCCACAGAAAAAGCCCTGGCCCTGGCCACAGCATATTTGATGTCCTTGGGGCCTGGGACAACCAGAAGATGTTGTGCCCCAGACTGTAGTGCTCTTGGGGGAACATACGGGGAAAGGTGGTCCCTTAGGTAAGCTGGACCCTGGCCATATAGGGCTTTATAGGTAAGAAACAGCACTTTGAAGTGGATCCAGTACGCTATCGGCAGCCAGTGCAGCACCTTCAGCACAGGCTGGATATGGTCCCTCCTAGTGAGACCCATCAACAGCCTGGCTGATCTGTGTCTGCTGGAGACCAGTTGTGATTCCAAGAGATCTCCAGCCAGCCAGCCACCACCTAGCAGGTGGCAATCCTAGTTCTACCACAGCTAACAACCACAATAAGGGAGAAGAAGTGCACTTGTAGGCAAACATGAGGAAAGCCCTGGCTATACAAACATTGGCATTTCAACAGTAAATCATTAACCGTTCTTCTAGCACAGCCATAGAAGGGGAAGACCACAGTGGAATACTGTAAACCATTTCCTGATGGCCTTATTAGATCATTTTTATTACAGGAGCAAGGGGAGGTGGAGCAGAGGGCAACCATTGTAATGATACAGGGAGCTGGGGAGCACCTTGTTATTCAAAAAGGTTACGGGGAAAAAATGCTTCTGTGTTCACTAGCAAAGAGGAGATTAAGAGGAGAGTTTTGCAAGGGGTAAGAGGGTAAGAAGAGAGGAAGCAACAGATAATACGCGTGGCTATCAGAGCCTGCACGAAGAGCGACAACAAAGAGGTGAGAGCAGAAGCCGAAAAAGACCCAACCTCAAAGGGAATTTATAGAGCTTTTTTGGGAAGGGGAGTAGAAAAGATGAAGATATGACTGTTTGTGAATTCACAAGGCCCCATTCCCCCCCCCCCATACTACAGTAGACCTCATCAGAAATTAATATACATGAAGCTTCCTATGGTGATCTTGCCCTCTTCCCTCCCACAGGATTTTCCCTTTGTTCCTTCTTTCTTGCTGAGCAGCCCCATATCTATTTTCTTCTTTTTTGTTGGTCTATGGCTGTCCCACCCTTTTACATTATTATATATTTTGATGCTGGCCCAAACCAGGGACTTGAGGGAAGAGACAAAATCACTTGCTTCTGTTCTGCTTCTGTAATGGCACGCAAGAGGCTTTCAAAATTTCAAAAATAAACAAAATATTTTATATAACTTGAATGGGGAAAAGGTGGATTCAGGGGTAGGAGGTATGAGGTGAACAGGTGATAATTGAGGTAATTTTGTAATCACACTAAATACAGGATATATATCGCCAACAAGTAGGTATTTCTGCTTTTCCACAAGGTCTTTGAAACTTTGAGGAGAGAGGCTTTCTTTTCAGTGTCTGCTTAAATACTCAAGTAAAAGTGCCTAAGTTTCCCTGACTCTTAAGGTTTTGAAGGCACAGACATACAACCAAGCTCCCCAAATCCTTCTCTATTCACCAACCAAGTGATCATTCCTCTCTTAAGAGATATCTCCCTTTTCATTGTGCAGGGATTATTTCACTAGACTAGAAGCTCTGTCCCTTTAACGGCTTGAATGGGGATCTTCTGTGATCCTCCCAGTCCACTTTTAGCCTCCTTCCCAGGCCTCAGTCATTGCTAAACTGATCTTCTTCAACTGTCTGTTCCCAACTGTCATTTCTTAACTGACACTCTTCACAGAATTCCATTTGAACAGCCTGTCACTCAAAGGATCTCAGACTCTGTGAGGCATTAACCCTTGACAGTGTTCACACTGCCCTATCCTGAATCAAACCATCGGTCTATTAATGTCAGTATTGTCTACTCAGACTGGCAGCAGCTCCCCAGTGTCTCAGAAAGACATCTTTCATATCACCTACTACCGGTACTTTTTTATTAACTGGAGATTCCAGGGACTGAACCTGGGACCTTTTGCATGCAAAGCAGAGATTCTTCCACTGAGCCACAGCCCCTCCCGGGGACAGTATTCTAAAATGATGAGAATTAAAAGGTCACCAATGTTGCCTCTGCCCTTTCGCTCAGATCAATAGCCAAGTCACAGGCCAATGTCTGTTTAGCCCTTTCCAGACACTCTAACTGGGGGGGGGATAAATAGTGGGGGAATGGGATCATGGCGACAACCTTTGACCTCACTTATTGAAACACATATCTGAAAGAGCTTCTGTGTGCATACGCACATGTACACACACACAAACACCCTTGTACAAATGGAGCTACTTTATACTGAATCAGACCCCTGGTCCATGAAGGTTGGTCTTGTCTACTTGGACTCTAAGGTCTCAGGTAGAGGTCGTTTTAGCTGGAGATGCTGGGGATTGAACCTGGGACCCTTTGTAAGCAAAGCAAATGCTCCATCACTGAGCCATAGCCCCTCCCTGTACATGTCACATGGAGAAATGTCATGGCTACAGATCTGGAATTTCCAGAAATTGTGAAGCCATGTGAGAAAAGAAAAAGGTGGGGAGGACTGAAATATATTGGAAAATATTTAGATAATAAGCTAAGCTCTAAAATAGGCATGTCAAACATGCGGCCCTGGAGGGCTTCCATCAGGCCCGCAGTGGAACTGGCTGTCTTCTGCTTCTTCTTCCAGTTCTGCTGCTGCTGCGTCATTGTAGGTTTGCCGCTTACAGATACGCATCTGAACAGCATACTCAGGATTGCAACAGCACAGGCATTTTGATGCAATATTTCAGAGCAAGAGGGGTCAGTTATCAGACACTGTTATATAAACAAAATTTAAAGAGTGCTAATGTTTTAAGCATATTTTTATTTTAAGTAAAAAAAACACCACTTTGTGTTTGTGTCCTTTATAAAGTTCATATCTCCGCTGCCTGGCATTACATTTTAGGACACGCGTGGCCCAGCCCAACAAGGTCTCATTTATGTCAGATCCAGCCCTCATAACAAATGAGTTCGACACCCCTGCTTTAAAACATCAAATTATTTTAAAAATATTAAACACATCCTATAATTCATATATATATGGCAAGCCGTGCTGGCTATGACTCACCTACTCTCCCATTGGCCACTGGGGAACCTGCCTTGGTGTCCTACTGGCCCATCCTGCTGGCTTCTCCATTCTTACACCCCCACTTTTGACACATTGCCCCTTGGGAGTTGTAGTTCTCAACTGGCCTTATTGCAACCATAGCAAAGGGAATTAGAACTACAACTCTCAAGTTGGGAGTCCCAAAAAGCAGTGGGGTATTAGCAGGAAGTCAGTTAAACAGTTAATCAGTTAAAGTGTTAAACGGGAAGCAGCTTTGGAGTTGAAAGGAGTGGTGGGGGGGGGAAGGCCTGGACATCTCTCTGAATTACAATTGATCTCCAGACTACAGAGATCAGTCCTCGTGGAGGAAATAGTTGCTTTGGAGCTCTATGGCGTTATACCTTACTGAAGTCCTTCAACAAACCTGGCCCTCCTCAAAGTATTGCCAACCTCCAGGTGGCACTTGGAGATCTCCAAGTTCAGTTCTCCTGGAGAAAATGGCTGCTTCGGCAGTGGACTCTATGGCATCTTATCCTGCTGGGGTCCCTCTCTACCCCAAGCCCTGCCCTCCCCAGGCTCAACCCCTCAGATCTACAGATCTGTCCCAACACAGAGTTGGCAACCCCTTAACTGGCTATGAAACCGCTTTCCAGACCCTTTGAACCCAGAAAACATGGCATAGGAGGAGGTGCTTTTCTACCTTAGCTGCCACTGCATAGCCCCAAATCAACATAAGTCAAGGCAGGGTGGAGGGAAGCATACCTCTTAGCATGTGGCTCTTCTAAACATGCCTGGCCCTCCCTCTGTTTTTCCCTTTCCTCCACCGCCCCACCAGCCACAGCTGGGACACTCACCTGGAGCCTCTTTCTAAGGCCTGCCGTCTTTCTTCCCACAACAGGCCTTACTCCTAGTTAGATCATATTACCTGTTGGCAAAGGTTTTCACATACGAACAAAAGAAAATGTATATGCCTACAGTATGAGGGTTTATAGTGACTTTTCCATGTTATATACATATTTGAGTGTGAACAATCTTGCCTTTCAAAGCATTTTATTCATTCTAGAAAGGGGGGGAATATTGTTTTCTTCCGAGCTTCCCCAAATTTTCCACCACCCCCCCCGTGGAAAAATAGGAACAAAGTCCTTGGAAGGGAATGCTGCTTCCCCCACACACACACCTCCGCCCCTGGGTTTTCACACCTCTAGTCATGTCTTTCCTGAAATAATTCTAGGAACTAGGGTTCCCAAGTACTTACCGCATGGGAGCGGGGGACGCATGCTACCCGGCCGGACCAGTCCTCCTTTGAACGCACGTCCAGGATGTGACGCCAAGCGACGCTCTGGCAATGGGGCTGAAAACTCGATGGTACCATCAAATTTCCAGCTGCATTGCCAGAGTGTCGCCTAGCATCACTTCTTGGTGACAGCATGGTGCTCCGCGCCTGTCCTTCCCCCAGGGATGGTCCTGTGAGGACGTATCCATCCCCCGCCGGCATGCGGTAAGTTCTTGGCAAGCCTACTAGGAACTGTAGTTGGACTCAAGGTGGATTACATAGAGTGAGTCCATACAATGGACAGGATGGACATTCAATAAACAATATGAGGCCAGGTTTTTCTAGACGTGGAGGTGCATGGCTACTGGGCTAAGAGCAGCTGATAAATCCATGAGGCCGGGGTCTATGCTGGGAAGCAACTGGAGTCACAGGGTTGCCAGCTCTGGGTTAGGAAATACCCGGAGATATTGGGGGCGGAGCCTGGGGAGAGTGAGGCTTGTGGAGAGAAGGGACTGAAGCAGAGGACAATGCCACTGAGTCAGGCCTGTAGCCAGGATTTTCTTTTAATTCAGGGGGCATTTAAATAAGTGGGGGGCACCCCCACACACCCCCAAGTGAGGGCCATAAATAAAATAGAAAATTGAAAGTGGGGGGCGGCTGGGCTGGATGGGGGGCCTTGGTGATAAGTCAGGGGGCCGAGCCCCAAGAGGCCCCACTGTAGCTACAGGCCTGCATTGAGTCCACTCTTCAAAGCAGCCATTTTCTCCATGGGAACTGATTGTTATCATCTGCAGATCAACTATAATAGTAGGAGATCTCTGTAATGTCTTAACTGTAACTAAGCCTATTCCTTACCATGTAAAGCTTGATTCTATGCAGAGGATCGTAAGCTGTAACATTTCTATTGGTCGTTCCTATGGAATGGTTTGAAGCAACCAATCACAATTGTAAATATATTTATGGAGGGAACAGACCTGATTGGCCTTTCATCTCTGTGATGCCATTGGATGCTAACTTTTCTATGGGCGTGGCTTTGACAGCCCGGACTGTTTAAAAGAAGGAGCTGTGCTCCACTTGTTTTGGGGTTTTTTCGTTGTGTTCTGATCGTCTAGTCGCTGTTACCAATAAAGCTGAATCATTTTGCTGAAATCACTGCCTCTTGTTGAGTTGCATATTTAACCATCTCCATGCCCCACCTGGAGGCTGGCAACCCTAACCGGAAGGTAGATTGTTCCCACACTGCATACCCTTCTCTTTTTTTGGTAATTTTTGTGTGTGTGTTTGCATGCCTGGAAGTCATGGTGACTTCTAGGGTTGCCAGGTCCCCCAGGCTTGCCAGTGGGAGGATTTGGGGGGCATTCCAGGGTTGGGAGGGGACATCATGCAGCAAGGCTCTGCATTTTGGGCAAAACTCTATGGGCTTTTTTTGGCCTAAACCAGGGGTGGCCAAACTTCCTTAACGTAACAGCCACACAGAATAAACACCAGATGTTTGAGAGCCGCAAGACATGAACAAATATTATAACACACGTTTATATTGAAAAAAATATGCAGATTTGCTTTTTATTAACATTAAATTAGGCTGCGTGAAAGAGCCGCATGCAGCTCCCAAACTGCCGTTTGGCCACCCCTGGCCTAAACCATAGAGTTTTGCCCCAAAAAGCAGAGCATAGCCATGCAACGTCCCGATGTGATGACATCACTTCTGTGTGATGCCATCATGGTGGGGACATCGCTGTGCTATATCCCTGTTTGGAGGCGGGGCTTCCCCAGCTGGCCGGCAGCAGGCAGAAGTCTGAAAAATTGGAGGAACCCTCCCCCGGACTGGGGGCCTGGCAACCCTAGTGACTTCTGGTGACCCCTGCTGCAATGCACCCTCTAAGCTGTGAGCAAAAATTCTACTTTGTGAGCTACTGGCATTAAAGTTGTGAGCCAGTGATTTGGCTGTGGCATCAATGAGTTTGCTCTGGAGCCATCCCTTCCTGAGCTAAGACAAAAATCTGTGAGCTGGAGGCTAAAAAACTGTGAGCTAGCTCACACTAATGCACAGCTTAGAGGGAACACGCTTCAGAGAGTTGGCTTGATTGCCTGCCTCTGCATCCCGAGCCCTGGTATTCCTTGGAGGTCTCCCTTCCAATTACTTGCCAAGGTTGGCCCCACTTAGCTTTCGAGATCTGACGTGATCGGGCTCGCCTGGGCTATCCAGGTCAAGGCCATATCCTTCGATAGACTTTCCATCACCCACTTTCTATCCTGGGTGTTCACTTTTGCTGTCCACATAAACTCCCAGAAATTCTGAGGCAGTGAGCTTCCTCATTCACTTCAGTGGAGGAAATTACACAAATCTAGATTTCATGAACGAGAGGCTGTGGCTCAGTGGTAGAGCATGCAGAAAGTCCCAGGTCCAATCCCTGGCATCTCCCAAGACCCTGCCAGTTAAGATTAGACCATGACAGAGCTGCCAATAATATAGGGCAGCTTCATGTGTCCAAAAAGTGGCATTTAAGCGTAATTTCTCTCTTGCAAGGAGGCCCTTGAAAATATGCCAACAGAGACTTTCTAACACCCTGCAGCTGAAAATGAGGACTCACCCTCAACACTTCCAACGAGTTCTGTCCTCACACCGAGCACCCCGTCCAATCACCCCTTCCCAGCGCAGTGCAGAAGGATACTCTCGACTGGCTAGTTCCTGTATTCATTTCAGCTGCAACAGCCTGCCTGCCTCCTGATTTTAATAACGTACTTCACACCCCAGCCATTTGGAACTCTTGCAGAATAACTGCAATTCGAAGGCACTCAATATTTGAATTCCTGTAGCTTGTTTTTGTGCGCCTGACTTGGCCTACCAATGCATCGGAGTCAAGATTCATCCCTCGGCACCCCACACCAGGATTTAATTACTAGAGGTGTGAGGCAGATCCTTGGCACATGGAGATATTAAACACACACACACACACACAAAGTTAACCCCCAAATGCAAAATGAAGAAAACCTGGGAATGGTGGTGTTTAACCAGGGCATAGACCAGGAAACAGCGGCCTGTCCAAGTCAACAGGGGCAGTAAAAACACACACAAAAAACCATCAGAATTTCTCTGTGGTTTGCCCAAGGAAAGCATTTCAAGTTTCAGCCAGGAATCGAAAGACAATTTCAAAGCTATTTCAGTAAGGAGGAGAAGATCCATAAAAAAAAATAATGCAAAAGCTCCCTCTTTGCTATCTTCAAGAAATAAATTGCATGCAGGCAAATGAAGCAGTTTTGGCTACTTTTGGTACCTTATAACAGGCAGACAGAGCAGTAACCAAGGGCAGAACCACCCAAGGCACAATCACCTGCAGCCTGAAAAATATGGGAGGCGAAAATGCCCCTCTGGACCTACCTTGTCTACAAACTTACCTGATTTTCAGGTTGTGCTGCTCAAGCGCTCAGTCAGGAGTAGAGAGGGAAATGTAGGTTCTGCTTTCCATTGACTCCATCAGGAGTTAGAGAAATTTAGAATATCCTCACAGGCCCAAGCCAAGAATCCAAAAACGAGCAGCCTTATTTTCTTCCTTCCGTGTAAAAATAGGTTTCTTTTCAGCCTAGCTTTGGATCCCAGTTTAGGGTTGCCAACGTCCAGGTGGGGCCGGGAGGTCTCCCTGAATTGCAACTGATCTCCAGGCAACAGAGGTCAGTTCCCCTGGAGAAAATGGCTGCTTTGGAGAGTAGAGGATATGGAATCACATCACATCCCCATGGAGCCCCCTCCCCAAACCCTTCCCTCCCCAGACTCTACTCCCAAACCTCTAGGAATTTCCTTGCCCAGAGGTGGCAACCTACCAGTAAGCCAGCACCTGCTCCCTGTCTGCATTTGCACTACAAGCTCAAACTGGATTAACAGACATGCCCCCCGCCCCCTTAGAACTGTAGTTCTGAGAAGGGCTTGGAGGACTATTGGGAGAACAGCAAAAGCTCACACACTACAAAAGCAACAAGGTGTTGGTTTTTTAAATATGTGAATGTGTGGGTGTGTGCACACCTGGAAGTCATGGCAACCTCTGGTGACTGACCCCTACTGGGGGTTTGGAGGATATCCAGAGAGGTGGCTGAATAAAGCCTGCCCCCGCCTCCCGCCTCTGGTATTCCAAGGAGGTCTCCCACCCAAGTATTTGCCAGAGTTGACCCTGCTTAGTTTCTGAGATCAGGCTTGGCTGGGCTATCCAGGTCAGGGCCACAATGAGGTATTTAAAGGGTTTATCTGCAAGGTTATCTAGTACATATAGGGAGCATATTAGGGAGAAAGGTGTCTTTTTTCGTTTCTGCTAGCTTTTCCCTTGTAGGGGATTATTGACTTAGGAATTTTGAAAACAAAACGGGGAATGAAGTCCATTCTATTCCGCCCCCCCCCCATGCAACCCTGCATACTTGGAAGCCAACTGCTTCTCCTCCAGAAACAATGGCACAGCTGTGTCTCCCTTATTTTTTTTTTTTGGGGGGGGGAATGTGCCTCAAGGGAATTCTACTAGGGATGCCAGGCTCCAGGTGGGGTTTGGGGATTTCCCAGAATTACAACTCAGCTCTGGACTACAGAGGTCAGTCCCCCTGGAGAAAATGGCTGCTTTGGAAGGTGGATTCCATGGCATTGTAGCCCACTAAGGCCCCTGCACTCCACAGGCTCCATCCCCAAATCTCCAGGAATTTCACAGACAGACAGACAGACAGACAGACAGACAGACAGACAGACAGACAGACAGACACACACACACACACACACACACACAGAGTGACCTAGAGATCCTTGGGGCGGTGATG
The DNA here is from genome assembly GCA_029375565.1 of Gekko gecko. Classification (NCBI taxonomy): domain Eukaryota; kingdom Metazoa; phylum Chordata; class Lepidosauria; order Squamata; family Gekkonidae; genus Gekko; species Gekko gecko. Next base: position 62,740,034 of record JAPDNY010000013.1, on the reverse strand, counting down.
CTCTGTATTCTTGGTGCTTGGGGGGCAACAGTGGCAGGGCTCCTGGAGTTCTGGCTCCACTGGTGGACCTCCTGATGGCAACTGAGTTTTGGCCACTGTGTGACACGAGAGTGTTGGACTGGATGGGCCATTGGCCTGATCCAACATGGTTTCTCTTATGTTTTTATCCTCCAGCATAGCCCTTGCTGCTGCTCTCAAGGTCTACCCCCACTCTGCAACAGATTTAAGCATCAATTCCATACTAACCAAGACACTGACTTTCTGTCTCCCACATGCACATGTAGCTGTTAACAGCCACAGGGTGTCTCAGGTTGCAATCCCATGAAGAGATATGCATGAGTAAACCTAAGAATCGTGTAGGGAACCCAGTCTAAGATGGGTGGCTACAGTGTTGGACTAGGATCTGGGAGAGCCAGATTCGAATCCCCACCCTGCCATGGAAACTTGTAGGTGACCTTGAGCCTTGCAGGGCTGCTGTGAGGAAAACTGGGCACAAGGGAAACAGTGTGGGTTGCTCTGGTTCCCCCTTGGGGAGAGAAGTGGGATAGAAGTGAAGTTAATTAATTGTCTGGGAGTTTGCTCTAACTACCCAGACCTTCTGCCAAATCCTTCTCCAGTATCCTTTGTCTGTATAAGGCTGTTCTGTAGCTTTTCTGAGAATCTAAAATTCTCCCTCAGAGCAATTTTAATATATTTAGACAATGGGGTTTCTCTTCTTTCTGTAGAAGCACTTTTCAGGCTTTCAGAAAACACTGACTCCCAAATGTCTCTTCCCTCAGAAGTCACCGTCTGGCTCCTGATTAAGACATTAGATTTCAAAAGACCAAACAGAGGAAGACCCATTTGCAAAAGATTTATTTTCCCTCCAGAACAGCTGTTTTATTTTCTTTCTCAGGTGATGCTGGCCAATCAGAGAGTGAGCGGACTGGCCAATCATCTAAGCTCTTCTCTCTAGGGAAGATTAATTTGTGAACTCTCCAACTCTCTACCAAGTAGCATTTTTTTAAAAAAAAACAACAACCCACCCTGCTTTTCTGTGCAATACATCACACCTACCTTATAGGGCTGTTGTGAGGGGAAATGGGCATGAGGAAAACCGTATAGGGTGCTTTGGATCCCTCATGGGGAGAAAGCTGGGATATAAATGAAGTTAATTAATTAATAATTTGAGGACCTTAGGACTGTCCTGAAGAGCATAAGGAAAAAGGACACTCCTCAAGTTGCTGCTGCTAATGGGGAGCTTGTGTGTATGGTGTGTATGGTGAAACAGCCCCTCCCCACCTTTTATTTCACATAAACATGGTTAGGATGCTGGACTAGGACTGGGGAGACCAAGATTCAAATACTTGCTCAGCTGCAAAACACATTTGGTGATCTTGGCCTACCTTAGAGGGATGTTGTGAAGACAGAGGAGCCAACTATGTAAGTTGTCCTGGGCTGTTTGGAAGGCGGGTGCAATCTCTCCTTATAATATAATTATCTTTTGGTTTCATAAGATTCCATGCACTCCCATTGGCTGTAAAATGCCCTCCCTCAGCCATTGGCCCATCAGCCGCCACTCAAGAGTACTCGCGTGCCATTGGCCGGGTGCTGGGTCTGCTCCTCTTCCCCACCCAATCCCCCTGGCAGACAGCTCTCTCTCCTGAGGAAGACAGTTCTCTTGACTCCTGTGAGGGACTGGCCCCTCAGTGGCTGTTGGTTGGCACCCAAACTCGGTTCTGTGAGTAAAAAAACAAAGGACTTTCAGCATAACCCCCTCCCCAGCCCATAACCTCCTCCTCAAGGGCCACTTTCCTGTCAGAATAAATGGAAAAAAGCTCTTTCTCTTGCTTAGCTTCAGCATGGCTGGCTGGCTAACGAGGTGGGCCAGCGACCATCAAACCATTTTCTTCAACTCCCCGCTGTGTGGCTGACTTTCCCCTAGGGTTGCCAATCTCCAGGTAGGACCTGGGGATCTCCCACTGTTACAATTGACCTCCAGATGACAGTTCCCCGGGAGAAAATGGTTGCTTTGGAGGGTAGACTCTATGGCATTATACGCTGCTGAGTCCTTCCACCCCCCCCCAAATGCTGCCCTCCACAGGATCCACCCCCCAAATCTCCAGGTGTTTCCCTAATCAGAGTTGGCATCTGTACTTTCTCCTCTGTCAGTAAAAGGCCTTTTCCACACCTATGTTGGCCTTTGGGAGAAAACTCATTGGGCCCAGTCCTGATCAGGTTGCCAACTCCAGGTGGGCAATTCCTGGAGATTTGAGGGATGGAGCCTAGAGAGGGTGAGGTTTGAGGAGGGGTGGCACCTCAGACAGGTATGATGCCATAGACTCCACCCTCCAATCCAGCCATTCCCTGATGTGGAACCATTGTTGCCAATCTCCAGGTGGGGGCTGGAGATCACTCAAAATTACAACTGCTCTTCAGGTAGCAAAGATCAGTTCCTCTGGAGAAAATGGTGGACTCTGTCATTATACCCTGCTGAGATTGACACAGCAAATTGTCACTGAGTGCCCAAAGCCGGGGCACTCTCCCAGAGCCTCTTTCTAGAGCCCGTTGTATTTATTTCCACAACGGGCCTTATTCCTAGTAGAAAGATAATACATTGAAGTGAATCCTAATTGACTGAATTCTGCTGTCGTCTTAGCATTGGGGCCTTATCAAAACTGCAGATACACAGGCTATGCTCCTGGTATGTTTTGATTTGAGCTTAAGCCCTACTGAACACAGCGGGACTTACTTTTGAGTAAGGAAAGGATCAAGTTGCACGCATCTCCAAAGTATTTTGTCATGGCTCCCCAAGTGGCAACCAGTGGCTCAAACAGATTTTTCTCATTTTAAAAGTGTGTTCGTAGCTGAACAATTAGAGGACCTGGATTGCCAGTAAAAGAAAATAGAACATTGCTTTATTAAACAGACAGGCTTAACTCTAGGCTTTCCCTCTGGCTCCTCAAAAAATGCTTCCTATCCAGGGTTCCCTTTGACCCCTGAACCAGGAACTATTCTCACACACAGGCGCCTCAATGCCAATTGGTTAGAGCAGAGGGTGTTTTTTTTGTGTGTGGCCATCTTCCACCCACTCATCTTGGGCACAATAAGGAAGGAAAATGCCACTTAGAGACATGTCAGCCTACTCTAGAATTCCATCTTAAATACTCATCAGCCAGATAGGGCTCATAAGTAGAATTTGATAGGGAAAGCTATTTACCCCCAGCATCTGGTTCATCAGTGGTACAGTTCCTCTGAACCATTAGGTCCCATTTTTTAAAGTTGTCACGTTAATACAGCGGTCCTATAAATCTGTCAGATTCACTTCCAAATGTCAGCTTAGGTCCTGGTTAGTACAACATCCTGGGGCACTTGAATACTTTTAAACTGTTTATGAACCGTGACCAAACTTTAATTAGTCTGCAGCCAATCCATGTGAAATCATCTTTGTGTCCACGTGTAGTAGAAACAATTCAGGGGACTATATATTTAAGCACAGAAATAGGGACGGGGGGGGGGATGAGGCTGCAGCTGGTAGAGTGCTGCTGCCCAAACACAAAATCGAATTTGCCTGGTATCTTGACAGAAAAACTTGTTTTAATCTCATTAAACATCCCCCAGATCCAGCATACATCACAGACACCTCCTCCCAAGTTGCCTGTACCAAGAGCAGCTAACATCACTGCTGGACCCATAACCTTTGTTAGGGACTTCACTGCAAAAAAACAGTAATTTCTTACATATCAGTCTCATTTTTGGCAACAGTTACCCCTTGAACTCAAGTATCTGTGTCAGATTCAGGAAGGTACAAAGAAAAGTATCCTTATAAGTTTTCCTCTTTCCCACTATAGACTTACCTGGGCACCCATTGGAAGCGTTGCAAGACCTACTGCCTGTTTGGTCTGGCCTTTCATGCTCAAAAAGTCAGGAAAAGGTACAGAAATTCCCATGAACTGGGGAGGAAAATTCATAAACACACTGATCTGGTTGTGTTAACTGCTTTGTTATTGACCCGTGCTAGAGAGTACAATTCACATAATTCACAGCAAGACAGAGGGAAGGCGGCATTGTATAGTCCAAGCTCATCAGGTTTTGGAAGCTAAGCAGGGTCGGTGCTTGGATGGGAGACCACTAAGAAAGACTCTGCAGAGGAAGGCAATGGCATACCACCTCTGCTTCTCAGTCGCCTTCAAAGCCCCTGGCTGAGGTTGCCATAAATTGGTTGCAAATTGATGGCACTTACGTACATATGTGCACCAGGATATGGGGTTATCCCATAACCTGGTACACCTCCTTTTCTTAGTGAACCACACTGATTAGATCAGACATGAGGGAACTTGCTAAATGCTGGTCTTCCGTGACTTTAGTCTAAACAACACATTGAATGCTGCCCCTTGGCCAGTGCCACCGATAGACTGTCTCACGCTTGCCCTGTAAAGAAATCATGTATTGTCAACATGGACTAGGTCATGCATTTCATTCCGTGCTTTCTGTGGCTCTGTTCTCTCGGGTGTGCTCCTTTGCAGAATGCTAAATGACAGAAATGGAATGGAACAGCAGTCAGGAGTCTAGCAAGCTTTTCTACACCCCCCCATGCGCATTCAACATGGATGGGCTCATGACCTTTGTGTCTTTGCTATTGCTCACCCTTCCTAGCCTAGAGGGAATGCCAAAGCATTGCACCAATCAAAAGTCTACGACCTGCAATTGAGAAGAAGATCAGACAGGGAGGTTAAAAGTCCCTTCCAGCGCTCACCATTGAAGCATCTATAAAGGGACAGAGAAGAGATTGTAAAAAAAAATAATAATCCCAATTGCAACCTTTATGTCTTTCCCAGATCTCATTACTTGCAGCTCTGCATCTTATATGCTCTTACAGCTTTGCTTTTGAAGGACACACTGCCCTGTTTTAACCACTCCCCTTAACTAGCAAACTGCGGCCATTCCTATCTGAGGAGTCCTATTACTTGAGAGTTACAAAGGGAAGCCATCAGCCGCATATGGTGGCCTGCCGGATGTGTGCCAGCCTCTCCACACAAATTGTTTTTGCAGTCCCGGGCAAGTAGCCAAAGCCAAAGATTTATTGATTTATTTAACGGTTCACCATATATGGAGGTAAGAACGTAGGAAACTCCAGTTGGTTTGTTAGTATGATGAAATATATCAAGACGGCTACTGGATTCTTCTCTCTCTCTGTTTTTGTGGGATTACTCATGACACACTGATCCTTGGAGGGAAAACAAATTTTGTTGGGCATGTTGGGTTTTGAAGACACTCTTATGTCCTGTATGATACCTCCAAAGCAACACGTAGATTTCTGAGGGTTTCCCCCTTCCATACTGCAAAATTTAAAACACATTCCTCTTCCACAGTTAATTACAAAGTATTATTAAGAGTCATACATCCCAAGTTGCAGTTAATCATACCAAAGTAATAGGATGGTGCATAAACAGTACAATCCTAAATAGAGTTAGGTAAAGGTAAAGGTTTCCCTTGCTCGAAAGCCAGTCGAATCTGACTCTAGGGTGTGATGTTCATCTCCGTTTCCAAACCGAAGAGCCAGTGCTGTCTGGAGACATTTCCGTGGTCATGTGGCCAGTATAACTAGATGCCGAGGCACATGGAATGCTGTTACCTTCCCACCAAAGCAGTACCTGTTGATCTACTTGCAACTTCTTGCTTTCAAACTGCTAGGTTGGCAGGAGCTGGGAGCTCACTCTGTCATGTGGTATTCAAGTCTTGAACTGCTGAACTACCGACCTTCCAGTCTGCAGTTCGGCATCTTAACCACTGAGCCACTGCAGCTTATATCCTGCTAATTCCATTGAAATTAATGGATTTAGAAGGGTGGAGCTCTGATTAGGACTGCACTGTAAGCACGGGACCCTTCCAAGGGACTGGCATACCAGTTTGGTTCCCCAAACCAGACCTCAACATTCAACAATCTTTTGAAGACCAACTCAATGCAATAACTGGATGTGTGTGTGTGTGTGTGTATATATATATATATATAGCACATCTGTCTGGACAACCCGCTTAAGAATGAGATCTCACAATCAACCTGAAGGGCAACATGAATCATATTCTCTCTAATATCAAATCAGAGACAACCTCCTAGTTTTGGCATCCAGGCCAACCAGAGACCAAGGAGGCTTTCATCTGCTGGGCATCCCAAAACCACACCAAAGCACATTCCTCCAGTTCTGTCCGCTGAAAAGGAAATTTGAGGGGTAAATTAAAGCAAGTTGATTTCCCATGTAGCCACAGGAAAATACTTTAGTTTTTCAAAAAAAGACGTGTGATTATTTGAAACTTCTTTCATTTTATTGTGTGTCCCTATCTGAAGGTGTGTGTGGAGCAGGGAAAATGAAGAAAATGTATTGATTAACATTAGCTTTCCCCTCCCTCATATCCATCCAAATTCAGAATGAGAGGCTGCAGAATTTTTTTTTTCATTCTTTCTTTTCTTTTCTTTTTTTATAAATGTCTCCAACATGTAAATAACCCACGGGAAGGCCAAAAAAAAAAAAAAAAAGTAGGCAGGAATTAATTACACAATTACCGATAAAACTCTATCCTTGTGTCCGAGAAGACCAATACACAGCTAACTCCATATACAGCATGCAGTAATGTCAGAAAAAGGACCTGGCTGAGAAATAATGTGCTCGAATGCTAACCAAAAAAAAAGAAAATAATTATAATTATAATATATATATATGTATATTTATATATATACTGTATATATATATTTATATATATAAGCTCATAAAAAAGAATAAGCATATCCATCTAACTCAACATACAGTGAGTGTCAACCTTTCGTACTTCCAAACAGTATGAAGACATCAAAAAATCTTCTCGACTTGGAACACCAGAATCGTGAATGAAAACTCGAGAATGCTGGCGGAGGCAGTGCTTGTTCATCTTCTCTTCATTTTTTTTTTTTTTTTGTTCGCCACTGGACTCGTCCACTCTTATCCAGACGGATCACGCAGACAACCGGAGACAAGTTGACCTTCCACCTCTTGTAAACCTAGTTTAAGAAGCCCACTACTCGATTGGTTTGTAATGCTCAATAAACTTCTCTCCCTCCCCCGTTTTGTTTGTTTTTGTTCTTTTTTTTGTTGTTGTTGCTGTTTTTTTTTATGAACTAACAAGTTCTAGGCTCATATCAGAAAATATAATTAATAAAATTAATAATGAATCGGAATCCCTTATTATCCGTGATATCCATGTAGTACAATGAATCAATGTCTCAACAACCGTGTATTTGTGGTGTTTTGTCGTCGTCGTCGTTCCTCATGGTTGAAGTGGTTGCGGTCTGCAGTTGTTTCAGTGGTAGCTCGCAACCAAACAAAATGACAGTATTGTCCATGAAGAAGAAGGGGAAATGGAGGGGGGGATGAAGAAGCCATGAATTTCTTGCGCATGGGGGCAGCCAACCTTGTAATCCTCCATACAGGGGAACCGAGCAGAGAAAGACAGAAAGACTGACAGAGAGCGAGAGAGAGAAAGAGAGAGAGAACGAGTGAAAGTCTGCCTTGGCAGGGTGAGGACAGGAAACAATGGTCACTCAGCCAAATGCACTGGTTAGTCCCCAACAGCTGCATACTTGTCCATGGCAGGGAAAAAAGTGTAAGAAAAAAATGAGAAGGAAAGAAAAACAAAACACTCAGTCGTGTTCAGACATCAGCAGGACAATTTAGACTCTTCTTGTGTTTTCAGAATTCCCTTTCTTTCCCTCCCAGATTTCCTCATAATATACTCTCTTTACTATTATGATTATTTTTTAAAAATTTTAATATTCTTCTTTTTTTTTTCTCTTTTCCCCCCCTTTCTTTCTTCTTCCTTTCACCATCGTTGACGGGGTCAAAACTTGGGCAGCAGGTGAAACAGAAGGACGGAAAGCAGCCAAACACTGGCAACTGTTCTGGATCCATCACTGTTCCCATCATGCACTGCTCCAGGTCCTGTGGGAAGAGAGGAGTCACCATGTCAGCTGAGGGAATAAACAGAAATAAACAGATCGGACCTAGACAGCTCCCTAAGTGAAACAATGTCTCTTACCACAGGGGACTATATTCTCTAGTGTAACAGTAACAGGTCTGTGAAGGAAATCCTTGAAGTAAAGGAAAAGCAAAGGTATATCGCTGCATGCTTCATGGTCCCTGTATCCTGAATCACAATAGCATCCCAACTAGGTTCCAGGTAGAAGAGAACCACAAAAAGAGTTTGTTTTGAAAAATCAGAGTGTTGAATCTTCTGAATAACTAAAAAAAAAGTCTAAGGATGAGTGCCAGGTTTCCAAGAAGGAGTCTTGGCCAAAAGAACATAAGAACATAAGAGAAGCCAATGTTGAAGGCAGCCTCTACCCAAGCACCTCGCTGTGGATGGAGAGATCCACAATGAAGGGAAAGCCTGCTAAATCGTTCCAACAATATTCGCTTATAATCCACGCAGCATGGCCTAGTCTAGCCTGATCTCGTCAGATCTTGGAACCAAAGCAAGGTTGGTCCTGGTTAACACTTGGATGGGAGACCACCAAGGAAGTCTAGGATTGCTAGGCAGAGGCAGGCAATGGCAATGGCAAACCAACGCTGCTAGTCTCTTGCCTTGAAAACCCTATGGGGTCACCATACGTTGGCTGCGCCTTGTCAGCACTGTCCACCACCATTCCACGTAACTGCTGCTCAGCTCCACTGGATAACACTACTCTAAGTGGCCACATTATTGCCTATCATATAGGCATATGTTGAGGCTTTCTGTTAAATGTATACATGATGGCAAACCTCACTCTGAAATGGGAGTAGGGATGGACGTATAAAAGCAGCCAAATTATCTGCAGATTTCAAGGTATCTGGCAAATGAAAACCAGCTTGTGCTGTGTTTGCGTTCTCCATCTTCCGGAGAAGGTTGCGGCTGTCACACCCCCTTCTAGACTGTTCTGTTTCTACACCCAAATAAATCCCAACTTTATAATTTCTCTCCCTCTCCCCAAAACAAACATAAAAACCCAGTCAGTAAAAGAAATATTCCATGAAATGTCCTTCATCTTCCAGAGAAGGCTGCGGCTGTCATGCTTCCTTCTAGAACGTTCTGTTAATATACTCCAATAAATCCCAACTTTATAATTTCTTCCCCCCCTCTCCCAAACAAACACAAACTGTTAAGTGAAAGAAATATTTTTCCCAGCCCTGTTAGATCAACTGAGTTTATCATAATACAGTTGGACCAGCGACTCGGTAAAGCGGAAACCACCAGATTCTTGAAAGCGAAGTTGGACGCTTTGAAATTTCGTAACGAGCTTTGGAGGGAGCCAAGCACAGAGCTGCATGGAAGAAGATAATGGAGCTCCAGCTGCCAAAGCTGCCATCAATGGCAGCGGAGCCAACAAAGAAGCCGGAGTGGCCCTGCCTGGCCTTCGCTATGGCTTCTCTCCAACATTCATTCCTTGGAGCTCATTAAGGAGGCATGTGACAATCCAAAGTGGCCAATAAACAAGCCCTGCGGTATCCCGGAGAAAAAAGGCTATTAAGCGTCAATTATCCAGTGAGAGCAACTGAGAACAAAGACAAATCATCGGAGAATAAGTGGCCCAGAATACCCTCGTGAGTTGACTATACAGGAGCCAAGTTTGGACTACACAGGCGGCTGAGATACCACTGGTGGCTCCCCACACTAGTGGAACTCCCCTCCTATGGTGGCTCCCCACAGGGCAGCAACCACTAGCAAGTTCTGTTTACTAGATTCTCTTTGCATGTGCCGTTTGCTACAGATTTCTGTTCCTTTCGTTCATTCAAAGGTTTTTATACTACTGATGCCCACATGTGCATTAATAAAACTGTGCAAAAATGCAACCTTGATCGGGCTGCTGGTGCAGCTGTGCTTTTGTGTGGTGTTTAACTGGAAGGACCACCCCCCCTCCCACACACACTGTCCTGCTCATTCGTTAAGATCTTCACATCAAGACCTGCTCTCTGCACCCACAGTAGTGAGCCAGCTGGGAACCAGAGATGAGTTTCTTTTTTTTGGGGGGGGGGGAATGGAGTAGTGGCATTCTTGCTTTTTGAACACAACCATTGTGAGGTCCATCTAGCACCTTCTCTTCTGACAAGTTGCTTTTTTGGAGTGTCTTATTAATGCCCACGTGCACTGGGTAATGTAAAGAGGATGGAAAGATGGAAATAATCTGGAGGAACGCTGTGACAAACTGTATGTGATTCGGTTCAAGAATGAACTGTTAAAAATTCCCCTGAACTGGAATCAAAGATGACTGGAATGCAGTAACAGAAAGAAATGCTGGGGACGAAGATGGGGTTGGAGCAATGGGAACCTGTTCCACCCTATTCCTCTGGAAAGAAACCCCACTGAAATCCATCAGGCAGCTACTAAGTGATATGATCCAGAGAATACGTTCCTTTTCCTCGGAGCTTTTACTTGTAGATGCACATTTTTGTTGCAAATGTGAATTGATCCACTAAAACCATAATGTGACAGCACTGTTTGGGAGGAATCCCTGTGAGAATCAGCAGGATTTACTTCCAAATAAACATGAATAGAAACGAACTGTAAGTAAGGACATACATTTGCATGCCCCATAGTAGGGTTGCCAACCTCCAGGTGCAGCCTGGGGATTCCCCAGAATTATAATTGTTCTCCAGACTACATACTTTGCACCAAATGGCATTATACCTTTCAGAAGTTCCTCCCCTACCTCAACCTAGCCCTCCCCAGAGTCCAACCCCAAATTTCCAGGAATTTCTCAACCTGCAGGTGGCAACCATACCTAAAAGCTTCCTGTTGTAGTTATGCCTATTGGTTTTCCCATGGATTCAATTACTGTGTCATTTGGCCACAGACAATAATAATAACATTAATAATAATAATAATGATAATGATAACGATAACGATAATGATAATACACTCCTAAGCAGAGGTACACCTTTCCAAACCCATAAAATCAATAGAAGAGAGTAACTCTATTTTTAGGACTACACTGTACATTTTCCATTATGGCACAATTTTATTTTTGTTTAGTTTCATCTAAATCCCACCAATGGCCAAGTACTTCCTTCAGAGACACCCTCCCTCCAGGTTGAGACGTACCCTTCCAAACATAAATTAAAATCATCCTTGTCACTCTCTACAAAAAAAGTAAGGAACTGAATTATTGATTAAAACTGATAACACCAGTTATGTTTTATAGCGTAATGTGAGGTGTGAATAGATTTGTTGATTTTCATTGGACAATACCACATCTCGACTATGGAGGAAAGATTCCTGATCTAGCCCGGTTAATCAGTGATCTCCAAGGGGTTGCCCCCCACCCACTTTCCATGGCACATGCAGGCTTAGCAACTTTGCATAATCTGTTTCCCTTGAGGACACCTTTGGATGGGTATCTGTGGTTTTCTCCCTTACTATAGGAGCTGCAGTTTATGCCAGTTGTTATATGTATTACCCTGTTCTTCCTAAGTTGTTTTCTATTTCTGTCATTCCTGCATTGTTTGACCTATTCTAACCGATCGTTTTTTGCACTGTTTCAACTTTGAAATTTTGGTCCCATTGCATTGCTCATGCCTCTGGATCGTATTGTTTTACACTGCGTACTCCGCCTTTGCCTCTCAGCAAGAAAATGGGGGCTAGAAACAGAGTCAGTCAGTCAGTAAATAAATAAATTCATAAGCAGCATATCACCCAAGTGGCTTTGCTCATTCCTATTGTTGATATTATGACTGAGAGTCGAACGTGCAAACTTGTCCCGTCGGAAAGCATTGTGTCGGAAAGTGAGGCAAGGAGCCAGAACTTGGCATAGTATCTGTAATGGGCACAGACTGTGCCATGATATGGTAACCACCGAACAAGGACCTTGTATGTATGAACCAAGCCTGAGCTTCTAAACAAAGGTAAACCTGAAACTTGACCCTTCTCACACAAATAAGGAGGGCTAAAGAGAGGTTTGGAAGAGAAGTGGCAAAGCAAGGGGGCGGGGGTCCACAGTGAATGAAAGTGTAAGCTCAGTAAGGATCGCTACGACACATTAGGCTGCAGGGAATGAGGGCTAGCCACATTATCCCACGCTAAAGATGGCCGGCGACAGGCAGCACCTTGCTACCAAAGCAGATCTTTCGCAGCAGGCACAGGGAGACCTTCGGGGATTCAGTGGAACAGAGGCAGGGGATGCGAGAAAGAAGCTGAGAAAGGAGGATGATCGCCATTGCTATTAAGTCCTTGATGTTAGCTTAGCTGCAGGGGAAAGGAAAAGAGCTGCAGGGAGGTGGGCGGGGTTCGAGGCCAGCACTGGGAAGCAATCAGCAGGGTTTGCATGGCTTTTTTTTTTTTTACTGACCTTGCCGAGTTGTCTGGAGTGCAGTTGTTTCTTCTACAAAATTAAAGAACATGTTATCAATAAGGCACGAGGAAGGCCGGCAATGGTTTCTGGCCTACTTGGGACACACAAAGCTGCCGTACTTCTTCACCCAAAGAGCGATCAACACATGGAATTCACTGTCACAGGAGGTGGCGGCGGCTACAAGCATGGATGGCTTCAAGAGGGAATTAGATAAGCATATGGAGCAGAAGTCCATTCAGTGGCTATGAGCCACAAGATATAGATGGGAACTCTCAGTCTGTGGTGAAGTGATGCTCTGTATTCTTGGTGCTTGGGGGGGGTCAACAGTGGGAGGGCTTCTAGTGTCCTGGCCCCACTGCTGGACCTCCTGATGGCACCTGGTATTTTTGGACACTGTGTGACACAGAGTGTGACAGAGTGTTGGACTAGATGGGCCATTGGCCTGATCCATCATTGGCTTCTCTTATGTTCTTATGAATCAGACCATGGGTCCATCAGAGTCAGTACTGTGTCTACTCAGACGGGCAACAACTCTCCAGGATCTCAGGCAGAGGTGTTTCACGTCACCTCCTCTCTGATTGTTTTAACTGCCGGGGATTGAACCTGGGGCCTTCTGCATGTCAAGAGGATGCCATTCCACTGAACCATGGTCCCTTGAGGTGGTGCCCTTGCAGGCAGTTTACAATCAACTTGTCTATCAATTTCTGCCACGTTTTCTCCAAGGGGGCCTTCTGTGTGCTCCACCCACAAGCTGTTTCAGGAGAAGTTAATCAATGGCTAATCAATGGCTGCAACAACGTGACTGAAATGCAGATCATGGTGGCTCAAATATCATTCCAAATTGGTAAAAAAAACACCCTCATATGCATCTCCGATCCTACAGAAGGAACTACTGCCCCCCAAAAAGATTGTAAAGGATTCATACCTGACTCTACCATAGGGTGAATCAGTTTGTTGGATGTGAAGAGCTGCTTCACATATGTGAAAGTGGAAGAAAACAAGGTCTAAGAAAGGAAAGCCAAGAGTGCAGATCCAAAAAATATGTGAAATAGTGTGGCAGCCCATCCTTCGTATACACAGACCAAAGAATCCCAATATTAAAACATGTCCAAAATGCTCTATTAATTATAGATCAGAGCATTTCGGCTAACATTTGGATCAACTGGATGACACAGAACATTTTATCTCATGATCCCATTCTGTATGGATTCCTCAGCAGAAAGGACTTCAGGAGTTAGTGCGGCAGCTACTATTGTGGGCAAGATTTGAAACGGTGTAAAGGCCCCCTTGGAGAAAATGTGGCAGAAATTGACAGACAATAAAACCCAACATAAACCTTTGTAACACCTTGGGGGTCAGATCCTACTACCTTTTCTTACCCAATTGGCCTCTGTTGTAACACCCATCTAGGGATGCCAGCCTTTGGTTACGACCTGGGGACCCCCCAGAGTTACAGTTCATTTCCAGACTACAGAGCTTAGTTTCCCCAGAGAAAATGGATGCTTTGGCATTGTACACCACTGAGCCAGTTTGGTGTAGTGGCTAAGTGTGCGGACTCTAATCTGGGAGAACCAGGTTTGATTCCCCACTCCTCCACTTGCAACTGCTGGATGACCTTGGGCAAGCCATAGTTCTGTCAGAGCTGTTATCTCAAAGACAGTTCTCTTTGAGCTTTCAGCCCCACCTACCTCTGTTGTGGGGAGGGGAAGGGCAAGGAGTTTGTAAGCCGCTCTGAGACTCTGAGTGAAGGGAGGGCTATAAATCCAATCTCTTCTCTTCTTCTTCTTGAGGTCCCTGTCCTCCCCAAGCCCCATCCCCAAATCTTCAAGAGTTTCCCAACTTGAATCTGGAAACCGCACCCCATCCCCTGCCAATGGCTAGGAGGGAGCTGGCAACCCTACACCCATCCTATATGGCTTCAGGTCACGTCGGTCTCCCACTCCAGCATAGAGTCTTTGGGAAAAGAGTCCCCTTTCCTGCAGCAGAGTCCCAACCCTTAGTCCCTCTTAATTCAGTGGATGAAATCTAAATATAATTTCAACATGAAGATATACATTGGTGGTTGTTGTTTTTTTAAACGTGCTTTTAAGAAGTTCACCCTGACCTGGATGGCCCAGGATCACCCAATCTTGTCAAATCTCAGAAGTTCAGCAGGGTCAGCCCTAGTTAGCATTTTGAAGGGAGACCCCCCCCCCCCCAAGACAGCAGCTGTCTCATCTAAATGGTCACGCGGCCGGTTCCTCACTTGCAGAAGGGAGCGATGGGGACGGGGAAGGGATGTTCCCCTGCGGCTGGCATCCCATACCAGCTCCCCACCTGCCCCCATTCTGTTGGCTCTGCTGCTGAGCACTCCTCTGTGATTCGTGAGGCTTAGATCATAATCGTTCGAAAATTGTTGTTTGCCGCCACTATCGACAACTACTATCGACATCATCTGAAACCTGTAGAGCCTGGTCCCTGGTTGGTGACCGACAGGCTGTGTGCGCCGATCATATCGGAGGAAGATCAGTGAGGTGGAAATTTAAACAACATATGGAATGCACTCACGCGGTAACGCCACTGGAATGACATCAAAACAAAGTAGCTAGCGCTTTAATATTGTACGGTTTTAATGAACTGTTTTAAAATGGTTTTTTTGCTAATTTTCATTGCTGATATGTATTTTATCTTGCGTAAGCCACCCCGAGCCTGCTTCGGCGGGGTAGGGCGGGGTATAAATCGGAAAAATAAAATGAAATAAAAGACAGTCTCCAACAGAAAGCAGTCTCATTTTATCATATGCAGGGGACTGTTATGTCAATGAGCATTCTGGCCAATTCTCATTTGCTGTGATATGGATGGCCCAGGCTACCCCGATCTTAGAAACTAAGCCGGATTGGCCCTGCTTAGCACTTGGATGGGAGACCACCAAGGAAATCTAGGGTTGCTGTCTGGAGAAAGGCAATGGCAAACCGCCCCTGAACATCTCTTGCCTGGAAAACCCAACGCAGTCGCCATAAGTTGATGGCACTTTCCACCAGGGCTCTTTCTGTAGCAGGAACTCCTTTGCATATTAGGCGACACCCCCTAATGTAGCCAATCCTCCAAGAGCTTACAACAGCCCCTGTAAGAAGAGCTCTGTAAGCTCTTGGAGGATTGGCTACATTAGGGGGTGTGTCGCCTAATACGTGAAGGAATTCCTGCTACAAAAAAGAGCCCTGCTTTCCACCCCCAAAAGGTTCACAGTGCTTATGACTTGATCATTGTTTTCAATTTAGCCAGTTCTTTTTTTCTCTCTCTCACTCTGTAATTTTCTAAAAAGTGCATATGTATGTAAGGGAGGAAAACACAAAAAAACCACAGGGGCCGGGCACATGCCCGCGTTCAAAGGCAGCCTCCGTGTGTTTGACTCCCCGCCACGCTTGGGATGGGGGCCCAACACCTAGCTTCTCTTTGATAACGGCGTCCCTTCCTAATTGTTCGCCTGCACTGTTTTAAGCGCCTACCGCAGTCTCGTGTTTGCTAATAAATTGGCTTGATGATTGTTGTTGTGAACCTCGCAGAAGGCGACGGCCTCTCCGGAAGCGCTGATGGCATCATTAAAATGGCTTAATGCCTGGAAGATGAAAGATGGAGAGGCTCTCTGCAGAGAACAGGAAAGGGAGTCTGACAGCAGGCAAGGCCGACATAGAGTTTTGGGAGGAGGAGAAGGAAGCAGAGAGCCCAGTTTCTGCTGGTGCTCTTCATCTCGGGAGCCAGTGTATGCATATATCTCTGCATACAGACAAAAGCCTTTATCGCTGCTTGGTTTACTGCTATTTACTGTGGTTTTATTTCTGATTGGTCGTAAGCATATTATGTTGGCTTAGGATGTTTGATCACAGCTTTCTACTGGAAGGCTTCCCCCCCCCCAACCTGCATTCCTTGAGGCTTCTTAAAGCCTGGCAAGAGGGCCAGGGAGAGGCCAAAGGTTTGTGAGAGTGAGGAGGTTGAGCCCTGAAGAGAGCAGAATGGATTGGACCTCAGTCCAGACTGCAGATTGCACTTTGGGACATTCCCCTCCCTGCCAAGCTCCCTGCAAAGAGAAATACCTTACAGCAAGCAAAGGAAGTGGGCAGGGATCTTTGTCCCCGAAGGGCTCATTTTCTACTTGTGGGGAGTTTTGATGCAAATGAATCTTCAAAGCTGGAACGCTCCCCAGCGACAGTCTGGAGTGGTGCGAGTCCATTTTATTGACTCAGGCCTTGCCATCTCACTACACGTCATTCTCCCGCCTATGTGAACCAGGCCTGAGCAGAAGCCCGAGAACATTCCCCAGAATCCTCTGCTGTGCACAGGGATTCTCCAAGAAGAAAAGTCAATATGAAAAGTATTCCATGAAAAACAGAACTCTGGAAACTGCTGCCTTAAGAAAAAAGCTACATTTCAGTGCATTCAAAGATAATTTCTATAATAGCTGTTTGCCTTCATTGCCTAATAACTGTTCTGATACCTTCATATTTTAAACTGCTTGGTATTAAGGGCAAATACAACAGATCTCTTTCTCTGGGTCCTCCAGACTGTGGAACTCCCTGCCCCATGACGAAGCGCGTCAGGTCCCCTCACTCTTGACTTTACAGTGATTTGTCATTTTTTTTTTTTAATCCAAGCAACTTTTTAGTGTTTGTCTCCCTGGCCTGTGTTGATGTCCTGTCCTTTCACTTCAAATTTCGTTTCTTCTTTTCTGTTTGTTTTGATGACGTGAGCAGCTTTCAGTATTATAATCACGGGGAATAAATAAGGTACATAAATGTCATATGCTGTTTTGTAGGATGACTTATTCATAATTTTGGCGCTGCATTGTAAACCCTACCTTTTCTCCAAGGAATGTACATAAGTCTTCCTCTGCTCCATTTTATCCTCATATCAACCTTGTGAGGTAGACCAGGCTAAGAAAGAATGGCTGGTTGGCCACTGAGGTCTATAGCTGAGTGAGGAATGCAGCTCCCTGCTCTTATCTGACATTCTAACTACTATACTGTCCTGACCTGGGTGGCCTGGGATAGCCCCATCTCGTCAGATCTCAGAAGCTAAGTAGGGTCGGCCCTGGCTAGTATTTGGATGGGTGACCTCCAAGGAATACCAGAGGTGTGATGCAGAGGCAGGCAATGGCAAATCACCTCTGAAATGACTCTTGCCTTAAAAACAAGTCTAGCTCACCATCTTGTGGTGTATAACGCTAAAAGAGCTGGAACTTCTGGCTGCCAGGCAATCTTAGGATCTCCTGGCTATACTACACACACATTGCCACATGATAATTATTATTATTAATTACCACCAAGTACTTTACCACATGGGCTTTAATACCAACATGCAACAATAATCCTCCTTAGCATTCACATAGTGCTTATTTATTTATTTAAAACACTTATTAGCCATCTTTCTGCTATACAGGAATCATCGAGTCATAGAGTTGGAAGGGACCTCCAAGGTCATCTAGCCCAACCCCCTGCACAATGCAGGAAATTCACAAATACCCGCCTCCACACCCCCAGTGACACCCTCCACACGCCCAGAAGATGACCGAAATCCTCCAAAATGTCCGTCCAAACTGGCCTGGAGAAAAATTGCTTCCTGACCCCAAAGTGGCGATCAGCTTTCCCTGGGCATGTCTGAAAGGGCCACAAGAGCTAAGCCCTGAGGCAACCCTTCCTGCCCTCCCTCTCATGATCTGCCTAAGTTCACAGAATCAGCATTCAGACTCAAAGGGGCTTACAATATAAAGAGTAATAAACACAATAAAATACATAAAACTACTAATTTAAAATTAATAATTTAAAACTTGCCGGTAGGCAGAAGAGCTCTAATCCAAATCCATCAAGCGCTGTCATGAATAAAACCGTCTTCGGCTGCCTCCTAAAGGCAGAGAGTGAGGGGGCCAGGCATGCCTCCCAGGGGAGGTTGTTTCACCGGCCATGGGGCTGCCACTGAAGAGGCCCTGTCTTGTATATTCACCCAACGAGCTTCTCTGTTTGATGGGACAGTCCAGACAGAGGGCCCCTCCTTGTGATCTTAGTTCCCGGGTGGGAATACAGGGGAGAAGATGGGCCAATCCCAAGCTACGTAGGTCTTTAAACTATTCAAAACACTTCACACGCATCATACGGTAATAACCAGTGTTCCCTCTAAGCTGAGTTAGTGTGAGCTAGCTCACAGTTCTTTAGCCTCCAGCTCACAGATTTTTTTTTTTGTCTCAGCTCAGGAAGGAGGGCTCCAGAACAAAGTGATTTATGCAGGAGCCAAATCGTCAAGACTTTCATGCCAGTCACTCACAGAGTAGAATTTCTTTGCTCACAAGACTCCACAGCTTAGAGGGAGAACTGGTTATAACCCTTCTAAACCCCCTGTGGGTTAGGTGGCGATTTTTAATCAGCCTCGGATTGCAAATGAGGCGCTGAGGTCGAGAGAGGAAGAGGCCCAGTGCGCACTCCCATGCTTGTCCGCCTGCTACTCAGTATGAGGATATCGGTGGTTTCCACATTGCTTGTGCATTTTTCCGCATTGCTGGGATGGCTGCTGATACAGCACATGAGCAAGGGGCTTCCGCACGGCCGGCTTCCCTGGAGTTTCCGTGCCCCAATCCTCCAGAAGGTGCCATCGCTCCATTTAAAAACAAATGGCAAGTGAATCTTGGTATATCGATATAATGTGATAGGAATATCTGTAATGGGTTCTCTGAATTCTGAGCTTTCATTTTTTTAATAAAGTAAGAATAATTTAGCTCTTGCGCAAGTATCTAGGTCTTCTAGCCCTTTTATAAATATGATATTGAATTGTCACCATATTTTAAAAAGTGGTGGGAAGAGAAAGTGACTGCTGCAGGGACAGCATCAAGGAAAATGGTTACCATGTAGGTGGGGAAATCTGAACTTTCCCACCCACACGGCGAGCATCCAGGCTTTCCGAAGACCGATTTCCCACAAACAGCTGTACCGCCCTCGCTCTTCCCTTCCTCCGATTGTATTTGTCAATTTCCCACCACTCGCTGCACAGCCGCATTTTGACCCGCGTGTTCTCAATCTCAAAAAACAAGGATCTTGAAGATGCGGGGAAAATTGGGGGGTGCTGCGGGTCAAAATGCAGCCACACAGTGTGTGGTGGGAAATTGACGAATACAATCAGGGGAAGGGAAGAGTGAGGGCAGTGCAGCTGCTTGTGGTAAATCGGCCTGAGAATGTTTCCAAAACTTTGCATCAATGCGGGTTTGAGAAAGATTGGAGAAAAGCTGGGGGGAACCCTGGGAGGTACAGGACTGTAAGGTAAAGGTAAAGGTTCCCTTGCTCGAAAGCCAGTCATGTACCATGATGCTAAAGGGAACCAGGGGGAAAAAATCCCTGGTTCCCAACAGTATGGAACTGGGGGCGGATAACCTTTATGGAAATGAACACAGCAATTAAAGTACTATACGGTACTGGAACCAGGAGAGGAATACAAGACAACATCTGATTCCCCAGGGTTGCCAGTCTCCAGGTGGGGCCTGAAGATCTGTCAGAATTACAAATGGATCTCCAGACGATAATGATCAGTTCCCCTGGAGAAAATGGCTGCTTTGGAGGGTGAACTGTATGGCATTATAACTGCTAAGGTCTCCTCCCCTCCCAAACCCCGCTTATCCCAAGCTCCGCCCCCAAATCTCCAGGAATTTCCCAACCTGGATTTCATAACCTTACCACCCACTGCCCCCTTCTAAAACCACATGCATAGAAAAATGCCATCTGTCCTCTGCTCCTATTTCCCCTGATAGGTATGGGTCAGTGGACTTGCGTTGTGAGGAGGCAGAGTTCCATGCAGAAATTCAATGTGAATCCCAGAGTTTTCTGTGCTGGGGAGCATTCCAACCTTCCAGGTCCTGAGTGATGAGAGGGTGAAGACTCTGCCAGCCTCTGGAGCTGAATCCTCTAGGAAATGTCAGCTTGCCAACCTCCAGGTGGGGCCTGGAGATCCCCTGGAATTACAACTGATCTCCAGACGACACAGACTGGTTTCACTGGAGAAAACTGCTGCTTTGCAGGGTGTCCTCTGTGACATTATGCCCTGAAGAGGTCTCTTCCATCCTCAAATCCCATTGACCTTAGGCTCCACCCCCAAATCTCCAGGAATCTCACAACCTGGAGTTGGCAACCCTTTGTTACACACCCTTCAGAACTTCTGCACCCTGCCCACATGAGGTGCTCACTCAAGTCTGAGAACTTACTCTACTGCTTCAGAGAACAGACAGCACCACAAGGGGTGGGTAAGACTCAAGAGGGTAGGCCTGATCATAGGCTGCAGCCAGGTTCATGGGCCTAGCGCCTTCTCCCTGGGCATCACACAACTATCCATTGCTAGTGGCACCCATACAAAATTGGGCCACCCACGAAAATGACGTATTCCCTCCAACTTTCCCTCCCATCATTCTGGTGATAGATCAAGATGGGTAGCCTCGTTAGCCTGTCCGTAGCAGTAGAAAAGAGCAAGAGTCCAGCAGCGTCTTAGAAGACTAACAAAATTTGTGGCAGGGGAGGAGCCTCCGTGAGTCACTGCTCACTTCTTCAGGTATCTGAAGATATCACAAAAGTTCATACCCTGCCACAAATGTTGTTAGTCTTTGGCCGTGGTCACATGGTCATTTTGATCGGGTTTCACCGCTGTTCCCTCTTACATTTAAAATTGTGGATCAGACGGCCGCATCCGTCTCCCGCACCGAAGTGGGCTCACTCGCGCAATCCTCCTGGTTCCCTAGCGAGTTTTCCTACACCCGGAAAATCAAGTACTTTCTGGATATTTGCACTCTGAATCCGCGATTTCGCCGATCTGGACAGCCATCCCTTGTAATGATCGCAATTAGGTCATCTGATCATCCTTCTTGTGATTTTTTTACAGGCTTCTGTCATTGTGCACACAAGCAATCCTGCGCTGAATAAAATCAATGTTTAAACGTTCAAGTGCACATATAGACTCCAATGCTCAGTTGTACATCGCAGGTTAATTTTGTTTGCTGTTGGGGGGTGGGGGACCTGCAAGAACAAGGGAGTACGGTGCGTCCCAGTGGGAGTGGTGATTTGGCCATGTGTATATGTGCATGTGCAAAGCCAATTTTTTTTTTTAAAAAAACCCCAAGCTGTGCCACCCAAGCGGCGGCGCGGCTATCTGAACGGTGCCCAGAGCCTCGTTGCGCGATGCAAGCAGTTCGGGGAGGGATGTGTGGTCACCCCAACCCCTTCCAAAATATTCTCGATCAAATCTACAGTGGGAACAAATCGCTGTAAGCTTGCTGTGTGTAAAGGTAAAGGTCAAGGTTCCCTTGCTCGAAAGCCAGTCGAATCCGACTCTAGGGTTGCGGTGCTCATCTCCGTTTCAAAGCCGAAGAGCCAGCCACCAAGGAGTCTTGGTGACTAAACACCAAGGCGCACGGAATGCTGTTACCTTCCCACCAAAGTGGTACCTATTTATCTACTTGCAATTTCTTGCTTTTGAACTGCTAGGTTGGCAGGAGCTGGAACTAGAGACGGGAGCTCACCCCGCCATGCGGCACCCGGGTCTCGAACTGCCAAACTACTGACCTTCCACAGCCTGCAGTTCAGCGTCTTAACCACTTGAGCCACCGCAGCTGTGTGACCACACCCTTTAAGGTGCTACTGGACTCTTGCTCTTTTTTAAGTCTGGCATAATTCCCATCAATCTCTACAGTTTTCAACCGTTTATTCCTCCCTCCCCCCAAATACCTGGGATTGCTTGGTAGCCCAGAAAATCTGTGTAAGCCAAGAACTCCTAATTTCTAAAAAAAAAAAAACAAATTCCAGCCAACCACTTCCCGAACCTTGTCTTCTGACTACCTTCCACCCCACCCATCCCCTTACACCCCTGCTTCAGTACATTTTTAAAAAGGCTGCAATATTGTTAGAAGCTGGTAGAGAAGCTGGCGGTACTTACATGGCAGAATGTAGGGAGGCATGAGGAGGAGACACACAGGGAAGCCATGCAGGAAGGAGGAAAAAAAAAACAGAAGAAGAAAAGAAAAGGGAAAAAAGAAGAGATGAGTTAATAAATAAGCTCTGCTTTTTTTCAAAATGAGGCAGTCGCGTATCAAGTGTCGAGTCCGTAAGGGGGAAAGGGAGATGCAGAGAGAGAGAGAGAGAGAGACGACACTCATTTCCTGGGAATGGTGATGGGATCTGATGGGAGGTCCAAGGAGCAAAAGGATAAGTTAGGTCCATTCCTTAGATGCGTCTTCGATGGAGATGGGAGGGAGGTTGGAGAGTTGTCTGAGTGGCTAAAAATCCTTCCTCATCGGCATTCTGTTAGCTTGACTTTTCTTTTTTGGTAAGCTCGTTCAAACACCTGGATTTGGGACAGTTTGGTGTAGTAGTTAAGTGCGTGGACGCTAATCTGGGAGAATGGGGTTTGATTCCCCACTCCTCCACTTGCAGCTGCTGGATGACCTTGGGCAAGCCATAGTTCTGTCAGAGCTGTTCTCTCAAGGACAGCTCTGGAAAGAGCTCTCTCAGCCCCACTTACCTCACAGGGTGTCTGTTGTGGGGAGGGGAAGGGAAAGGAGTCTGGACGCCGCTCTGAGTGAAGGGCAGGGTATAAATCCAATCTCCTCCTTCTCCTCCCCCCTCCCTCCCTACAATCATGCCTCTCCATCTGCCAGAGGCTGCAAATTCTTACCTTTAAATCTTTCGGGAAGGAGGAAGAGGGGCTGTTGAGGGTCTTTTTGCAAGCAGAGCTGTGACTGGTGACAGCCCCACCCTTCACCCTGAAAGATTTAAAGGGCCCTCCAGCTGATCGGCAGGCCACGTGCTCCCCACCGGTCAGCTGAAAACCTTTAAATCCCGCAGGAGGGGAGGGAGAGGGGTGGCTGTGAGCGGCCACTCTTGGGGGCGGGGCTTGGGGTGGGGCTTTCCCCACCGGCCAGCTGGAACCCCCAAAAGCGGGGGGACCCCCGCCCTGACCTGGGGACTGGCGACCCTATTCCCAAGGTGCATCATTTTGCACACTTTTTTGCAGTGACAGTTTTTGACCCCTGGCAAAACCCTAAGGAGGGAGCAGCCGCTATCTCATTTGAAGTGCTCCGCTGAGCACAGCAGCAAAAAAAAAAAAGAAAATTCGCACGCCACATCAGGAGCACAGTGCTAACACGGAGTTTAATTCCATGTAGTAGAAACTGCTGCTCTTCTTGTGCCTCTGAATGACGGGCTTGCATGCACTGATATACGCAGGCCGGTACACGCTTGTCGAAAGGGCAGCTCATTCAACAGGAGGCCAGGTCACATGGCTGCATCCCGCCCTTCTCTGCTGACCTTCACCCTGGCCAAGGAATCTGAGTGAGTGCACCGAGAAAGAAATGGGGTGGGGGAAGGGAGAGAAGAGCTCCAAGTGGCTCTAATTCTATAGACTTGTCTACTCTGCAAACGTGGATTTGTTTTGTATTAGTCAATACAGAATGGCTTCTCCCCAAAGAATCCTGGGAATAGTAGTTGAGGGAGGTCGCTAAGAAGAATTCATTAGGAATCTTTGGCCTCACTCATAAAACTACAACTCCCAGAGTTCTCTTGTGAAATATTCTCTAGGTACAATCCCTGGAAAATGAGCACTCAGGATAGGGTTGCCAGGTCCTTACCAACTGCCGGCGGGGGGCTCCTGCCTGCTCATCGGGATCTTTTGCCCTCAAAACCACAGAGTTTGCCCAAAAACTAGAGTGGCACCCCCAACATCAGCAATGCAACAATGTCACTTCTGGGTGACAGGGAATGGTGGTGTTCGGTGGTGGGGCTTTCCCGAAAATCATTTGGTAACCCTAACTCGGGTCCAAAATAGATGAGATGGTGTTCTCATGGGTAAGGTTGCCAGGTCTCTGGTATCGAACCAGACAGTCAAGCATTCACCTGGGCAGTCTAGTATTTTCACTGACTGGCTGGCTGGGGGAAAATGAAAAAAAACCTGGACATTTAAATGGCCAGTATTCCTGCCCCCCAGTTTTGCCCTGAACAGTTAGTGAAAAGCTTGAACTGTGCAGGTCAATGAGCAAGCTTACCAAGCCAAAACTGCACGAAGCACGCTCTCTGGGCTTGAAGGAGGTGGCACCAAGCCCAAGGAAGAAGCAAGCAGTCTCCGCTTTGGGTCCTATCGGGCACTCTTGTGGCACTTTAAGATCCCTTTAAAATGGTGGCAGCCCCCTCACGGCAGCCACAAGGATGCCATCACAACTAGCTGGGCCCTCAGACTGGGTTATACACATTACTGATTGGAAGAAAGTCCCAGCATCCATGGATCGGGGAATGATTTTCAACACCATCATCAAACTAGAACCCTCCAAGATGCTAAAAATGGCATATAGATGACATAGACATGCTCTTAGTTGCTTGGAAACCAGTCTAACTCAACTTCCTGATAGGAGGAGATCTGGAACGGGATGCTGTAGCTCTGAACCAAGGGTTGACCGATCAAACATGACAAGGTAGAGAGCAGGTGGGCCAGTCGGAAGCTGTGCTCTCCTTGGTGGTCTTGCCGGAAACGGGGCCGTCCTCCATGCAAATCGGACAGGGGAACAGGCAATGCGTAACAGAGGGGTGATGGTGGCGGTGGTGGCAGGGGGGGGCTGCAATTCAGGGAGGCAGAGCAGATGTGACATACAGCAAGCACAATACTGACCTTGGAACAAGGTTGAGCTTGTGGGCTCACTTATTTCTAAACCAGGGGAGGAAACAATGGAAGAGAAAGAAAAAGTGAAGATAAAAATAAAAATACTGTTTCATAAAAATTACCACTCCATGAACACAGTGCTGTGCAAAAGAAAACAGAAGAAAATGGGATGGAGAAGGTGGGCCTTGAGGTGGATGGACGGACCAGAAAACAGCAGACGCTTTCCGGAAGTGAAACGAAGCAAAGCATGGAAGGAAGATGCGAGTGATGACTCCGTCGTCGATGCATGAGACCAGCCTTGCAAAAGAGCCCTTCTTCACAGAGGAGCCGGGTCATGACCTGTCCAGGTGGTTGGCCTAACTTTCATCTCACCTGAGACCCATTTGAAGAACATCATGGAGCCCCATTTGATAACTAACACATTTATCTTTATCAGGGGCGTGATCCAGGGCCAAGCAGGTCATGCGACAGAAAAGAAGTAGTAGGTGGTGGAAGGGTGTGTGTATGTTTAACCTTTCTAGCAGCCGCTGTCTGTCCCCTGCAATTTCTTCTCACTCTCCCCCCACTCTTTCCCTCCCCCAGCTTGCATCTTGTTGTTGTTAGCCATTCAGTCGTGTTCGACTCTTGGCGATTCTACGGGCAAGCTCTCCACGTTTTCTGATCTTGTACTGTTTCTCTGAGTTGTTCCATGCTCAGGCTAGTGTCGACTTTTATCTTGCATCTTAGGAAACAGCAATTAGGGCGGGTGGATCTCAGAAACGGGAGGTAAGGATGAAGCACGCCATCCCTGACTGCTGATTCTCTGCAAATTGTGATCTCCCTCACTATACCTTGCACCAGTTTAAATGCAACTGGGGGCGAAACGACTCATTCGGATTTTTAAAGAGTTGGGAATGGCTTACCTGGACCTAACTCGGGTTCACCACAGCCACGCAGCAGCTGCAGGGAATGCAGAGAGCCCAAACAGATCTGGAATGCCACCACAGGAAGAGGAAACACTCCTGCCTTCCCGCCGAGCCCTTTTCCTGTGCTGAAACAGCACATTTGTGTGTGTGTGTGTGTATCTGTGAATTATTTCCCTGTTTTTGCTGCTCCATGAGAAGTGTTTGCTGCTCCATGAGAAAACCCCCCACAAACACTGTGACATTTGAGGGGAGACATATTAATGGCAAAATAATTCAAGTGGATGAGAGGTGTTCTTTCCACTCTACCTCTCCTCATAAGAAAACAAGAACATTGTCGGATCACACTGATAGTACATCTAGTCCAAGGGTGGGCAAACTTGCTTAACATAAGAGACACATAGAATAAACTTCAGATGACTGTGAGCCACAAGACATGAACACACGTTTTTATTGAAAAATATGCAAATTTGCATATTAAATTAAAGAGACAAATGCCTTCTCCTAGCCAAGCCAGTGGGGCTTGGAGAACACATTTAACTTTAGAGAGGGAGGGAGGGAGGGTGGGAGGGAAGGAAGGAAAGGAAGGAAGGAAGGAAATGGGAAAAAAAACAAGTAGATGGGGGAGGGAGGGAGGGAGAGGTGGAAAGAAAACAACTTCAAATGCATCCTCCAAGCCTCCCACACCCCCATGCCAGCTGGCTTGGTGAAGGGATTTAAAGAGACAAATGCCTTCTCCAAGCTGGCTGGCAGTGGAGGGGGGGTGCTTTGAAAATGCATTTAAAGTTAAAGTTGCTTTCTTTCTCTGCTTCCCCCCACCTCAAGGCTACCCAGGGAGAGAAACACTGGCTGGGGAAGGGAAGACTGATCAGGGAGGCATGCCTCCCCTTCGCTTCCCCAGCCACCCTCCCGGGAGCCTCACATTATGTCTGAAAGAGCCGCATGTTTGGCCACCCTGATCTAGTCCAATATCCTGTTTTCCACAATTGCCCAAAACATGGAAATCCTAAAACCGGTATTCAAAGGTATTCTGTCTCTAAACATGTAGCTGTCATGACAACCACAGATGGGTTACTCTTCCACAAAACTTCCAGTCCCCATTTAAAGCCATAAATGCTAGTGGCCATTGCCACAATTTTGTGGCAAAAAGATCCACAGGCTGTCTAATTTATTTCTGTCCTGAATCAAATACCTATTGGGCACCCCCGAGTTCTAGTATTAAGAAAGAGAGAGAGAAAATTCTATCTACTTTCTCCACATCAAGCACAATTTTGTAAGCTTTTCTTATGTCCCCCCTTTAATAATTTCCCCCTAACTGGAAAAGCCCCAAGCTCTTTCACCCTTAATCTTACGGAAAATATCATTGTCCTGTTGATGGTGCCCTTTTCAGTCGCTACAGTTCCCCTTCTGTAATGGAGATGACCAGAACTTGGGGAGACCGATTCAGATGGTATTCCCTTTCTCAAGAATTTAAGTCAAGAAACAGTTTTCACACAGATGCATCTATGGACATTGCTTTGCTTGAACTGCCTGGAAGGAGACAATCCTGTGTTCATTTATTTACATCATTTACAGTCCACCTTCCTTGCTAGGACTCAAGGCTCTCTGGGACACTTCGCATTTCTGTTGTACATTTCAAGTGGTCGAAGCTTGGAAGAATCGGCCATCTTGCTAATTCTCAGGGTGGCCAAGTCCAACTTGGAATGTTCCTGGAGATTTCCAGGGACTGCCTAAGGATGGCAGAGTTTGTGGAAGGGGAGGGAGCTCAGGGGTGGGTGTGTAGAGACCATCGGAGGAAGACGCCATTTTCTCCAGGGGAACAGATTTTGGTAGCCTGGATACCAGCTGTAATCCTGGAAGAAATACAGGCCCCAGCAGGAGAATGGTAGCCCTCTCTTGTGATGGCACATGACAGGGGAAGATCAGTAAGAGTAGGCAAAGTGACCTTGAGGAACATTTGTCTGCCATTACTAATCTTTTAATCGGGGAACCCATTATAGGCTTCTCAGGAAAGGAACTTGGAATATGGATTTATGGTGGTATCTGTCCTTGGGAAACTTCCAGGCCCCATTTTGATATTGGGAACTCTTCAAAGTATTATAAGGAAGGACAGAATTATGTTTCCTATATTCAACTAAGAGACCAGTGTCCTGCCAAAGACCACCCACCAAGAAAGAGACAACCTTTGAATCGGGGGCCTACCAGACTGAGAGCCTACTTTTACTTCTCTGTCCATTATGATTAGACTTGTCTTTTACGCTTCAAAGATGGCATTTTATTGCTACCAAAGGAATGCATTATCTGCAACGTATAACCACAAGTGCTCTGTCAATAAAGATTAATGAAGGGACTGGGATTCTGTTCTCTTGTTTTGGGCAAACCTCCAGGTCACCTGTATTGGAATGACACCTGGGCGACCTTGTCAAATCTCTTTCGCATTGATTTTTAGCATGACATGGCCCCATATTCAATGCACGGAGTCTGCGGTTGCCCCTAACAACACCGGGGCCTAGAATTCTGGCTCTCCACGGGAGACCTCTTATGAAATTAGTTTCCCCGTTAGATTAAGGGCACTATGCAGAACCAAAGTGAAGTCCCGCGGAGCTGGCGATGTAGCCAGACAAAAGGTGGGAGGGCAAAGACAGCGAAGAAAGTGGCCGGCTATCTCGGGGCTGTGTTAATGCAGGAGGCTACAAAGTGGGTCCCTGCTGCATTCATTGTTAATTCTCTGACAATGCTTTTGTGAGCAGAGTGAACCTAATTCTTGCCCCTGAGCTCGGCTCCTTTAAGAGTCCCCGCAGGTCACAAGATTTAATCCTATGACAAAGGGACCATCCTCAGGATCTCAGTCGTGGGGAGGTTTGTAACAAACAAGCCATGGAGTAAACCACAGTGCTTTTCACACTGTGGAGGAGTCTGGGTTAGGAATTTGCACAAAAAGTTCTCAGTGAGAGCAAACAAAGGAGAAATAGTGGTGGGGAGCCAAAGTCCGTATTCGCATCAAGTTTTTGCTTTCATTAATCCAGGTTTGGTTCGACTAGGAAGCCCAGTCCATCTATGGCTGCCCACCTGAGTTCTGTAGAACAATGGGACCCACCTAAAATTACTAGGCCCTTCCTGGCAGACAGCAGGGGGTGGGGGGACTTACCAGGAGTGGGAGGGGGGCCCAGGAATGTCACTGGTGATGTTCGTATGTCACTTTTGGCATGTACCGAAAGTGATGTCAACACATCATGACGTCTGTACAACGCTCTGGTATTTGGGCAAAACTCTATAGTAAAAATGGCTATTACCATAGAGTTTTTACCCAAATACCAGAGAGTTACCTGGAAAGCCATTGATCTGAGGAAAAGAAGAAGAAGAGGAGGAGGAGGAGGAGGAGGAGATTTATACCCCACCCTTCACTACCTGAAGGAGTCTCAGAGTGGCTTACAGACTCCTTTCCCTTCCCCTCCCCATAACAGATACCCTGGGAGGTAGGTGGGGCTGAGAGAGCTCTGACAGAAGCTGCTCTTTTTCAAGAACAGCTGTGCCAGAACTATGGCTTGCCGAAGGTCATCCAGCAGATGCAAGTGGAGGAGTGGGGAATCAAACCCGGTTCTCCCAGATTAACCACTACACCAAACTGGCTCTCTTACGAAATCTGATGACGTCACTTCTGGTGAATGCCAGAAGTGATGTCACCACGTTGCCAGTGATGTTGCCCGGGCCTCCCTCCCTCTCCTGGTGAGTCCACCACTGGCTAGCTGATCGGCGGCAGGGATGAGGCCTGGTGGCAGGGGACCATTGCCTTCACTGGGGTGGGGGCTGTCAACCCAAGACCCGCCAAAATTTCAAGGAAATGTTGATGAGCATTCTGGGTGCTTGTTCTCGGACTCCGCTGCATACCCCAGGATCTCTTTGACTGCGCAGGGACCCCCAGGCTCTGATTGCCTCCTGTGGTATCAGTACGTGATACAGGCAGCATAGGCTACAGCTATCACAGAGGCTTTCAGACCCAGGTGATGAAGCCACTGGCCGGAGCCACGATATATGGGTGCTGGGGCAGGACTCATGAGGCCAGGCACTGGAAATGAGTGAGAATGAACCCATTGCAGAGTTCAGCAAGTTCCTTTCCTGGCTGTCAGTGGGATTTTGTTTGGTTCCCAAGTAGCGTTGCCAACCTCCAGGTAGCGGCTGGAGATCTCCCGGATTACAGCTGATCTCCAGGTGACGGAGATCAGTTCCCCTGGAGAAAATGGCCACTGTGGAAGGTGGACTCTATGGCATTAAATCCCAAACTCTTTAAATCCCAAACTCTGCCCTCCTCAGGCTCCACAACCCAAATCTCCACATATTTTACAACATGGAGCTGGTAGCCCTATGCCCAGGCAGCCAGTTCTCTGTCTAAGCAACCGAGGCACCACCAACAGGACTGCTGGGGCCAGTGGTGTGGGAGAAGGCAACGGGCATGATTTGTGCCCATCATCACCTCCCAGACCTGCTCCGGCCAGCAGCGAAGTCCAAGGCAAATCCTTGAGATGCTGTCAACATTGCTGAGACTTGGCTTGCCCCCTGAATGGTTGGCAGGCGTATTTTGCCCCTCTGCCCTGGTTTGCCAGAACCCAAACATCTTCAAAGGTAGGTGGAACATTTTCTTTTTAACACTCAAGCAAAAAAAAAAAGTTTACTCCCCACCCCCCACTCTAGAAGTTTCCAAAACTTGAGATCCTCCATAGGACTGGCTCAAAGTCAAAGAATCAATAATGCTATGGCTGTACTTTAATTGTCACTTACTGCAAAGACGTTGCACCGGTCTCTAGCATTTCTACTTGGCAAAATCTGGCTTGCATGGAGCCAGGGTTGTTTGGGGGTTCCAAACTGGTCTCCAACAGTTTTTTTCCCCTCACCACAAATTAACTGTGGAAGTCATGAACTAGCATAAGCTGACCTTGATAACATAGTTGGGCAACACCAGTTTTGCAAGGCTGCATGCTATAAGGTTGTGATGCATGTGATGGGAAAGATGTTGTCAAGAGTTAATCAGTCAGCAGCATTATACATGGTCGCAGGTCCCAGGGTGGATGTGGATACCCCGCTGCCATATTACTCGAACAAACCGATTGGCCTTAATTTAGAGCCACACCCATCAGAAGTACTTCCCTCGAGTTTGCTGTTTCCCCCATCATGCAATGGCTGCCATGACATTAATCTCCATGCAGCTGCCCTCTAGTGGTGCCTCTCCAAAGACAGAGCCAGAACATCTCTCAAAAAAGCAGCAGGGGCCACAACATGACCGAGGGGGTGACACTGGGGTCTTTGCCTGCTTTTGTGGGCTCCGTGTCACTGGTTCTTCCTCTTCCTGGTGTCGGTAGGCCCATATCACTTCCAGCTCACCTGTTTACATTCAGGTGCATCTGTGGTGCTGAGATACTGGAGGTAGAAACCCCCAGGTGGTCCTGTCTCCCACTGTTCTGTTTTTAAAGTCATTTAACAGCATTTGACTCTTAAGCTGCTAACAGTTTTTTGAGAGAGTCAGTCACTAGCTGCAGTTTGGTGGGCTAATGTTGCAATAATTGTTAAGGAGTGCAATAACTCTATGAAAAACATGGGTTTTCCCCCATGGAATACAGGATCATTCTCCAGAGATTGAATCCCAAGGACACTGGTCAATAGGATTGTCATACATGAACACATGAAACTTCCTTTTACTGAATCAGACCCTTGGTGTATCAAGTTCAGTACAGAGATTCATCAGTGGCTATTAGCCACAAGGTATAGATAAGGACTCTCAGTCTGGGGCAAATGATACTCTGAATTCTTGGTGCCGGGGGGGGGGCAACAGTGGGAGGGCTTCTAGTGTCCTGGCCCCACTGCTGGACCTCCTGATGGCACCTGGCATTTTTGACCACTGTGTGACAGAGTGTTGGACTAGATGGGTCATTGGCCTGATCCAACATTGGCTTCTCTTATGTTCTTACTGTCTGCTCCAACTGGCAGCGGCTCTCCAGGGTCTCAGGCAGAAGTCTTCCATGACACCTACTGCTTGGTCCCTTTTCACCAGAGATTGAACCTGGGACCATTGGCATGCTAAGTAGAGGCTCTTCCACTGAGCCATGGGCCCAAGTTGTAATTTGGCCACATTGGTTTTAGAAGTTTTTTAAAAATCTGGTTCAGGGTCAAACTGTTGTGTGTGTAAGGTGGCATTCATATGTGTGCATTGCCATCTATTGTGCTTTAGCTTTTACAGTTAAATTTTTATATAGGATGTTTCATACTCTTTTCTGTTTTTGAACTCCTCTTACATGCCCTGAGTCTCTGGGCTGTGGTCGGAGGGAATATGAATTAACCCAGCAATAGAGAAACAAATGAAGAATGAGGGACCTCATTTCTCACAATCCAACCTGGGATGCAAACACAGGTAGGCAACCTGAAGCATACAAAAGCTGGGAATCAGATTTTTTTTTTAAATCTCCTAAATTGCTCTGATATCTGGGGTGCCATTTCAGATTTCAGCGGGGGAGACAGAAGAGATTTCACAAAGCGTAATGGGTCAAGAGCATCAAGATTAGAGTCCGAAACAAGCAGCGTGCTTTTAAGTACATTTGCTGTGCTTATTTTCTTTTCCAATACCTCGCAATCATGGACATAATGTTATCAAAGCAGGTCAAACAGTTGTCCTGCCCCTCCTCATTTTTAGCACAGGTATTTGTGCTTTTAGCATGCCTGTATCCAGTTACTTCATCAGTGAGTTGGCCAGAAGCAGAAATGCATGTGAAAGCCAAACAAGACTTTATATGCCAGGTGCATGTAACAGTTTCCCGACAGGCTTTTTTTTTTAAAAAAAATGTCGACATGAAAATTAGCTGCAGGAAGCGATGAGAGTTTGCGTAACCCTTTAGCCTCTTGCTATTTTTCCACCCACAGGAAACATATATATGTGTGTGTGTGTTAAGTACTGTCAAGTCACTGCCAACTTATAGTGACCTTATGAATTGCCGGCCTTCAAAATGTCCTATTGTTAACAGCCTTGTTCAGGTCTTGCAAAGGGAGGGCCCTCGTGGCTTCCTCGATTGAGTCCATCCATCTCATCTTGGGCCTTCCTCTTTTCCCGCTGCCTTCAACTTTTCCTAGCATTGTTGCCTTTTCCAGTGTTCCTTGTCTTCTCCTGATGTGACCATAGTATGATAGCTTCTGTTTGGTCATCTTAGTTTCTTGGGAGAGTTATGTACATGTATATACACATACATCAGTTGGATCAAAAATCCTGCATGGAGAAGGTTAATCCACTGCTCCCATTTGTTCCAGTTCCTCTGCGCCAACTCACAACTTCTACAAAAATGCTTTTCATTAAAAAAAAAAATACATTGGGAAGATGTTGCATGCATCCAGAAAATAACTACATGTGGTCTAAATAGCATGTATGCCCATCCATCCTTCCTACAGCATTTGGAACGGCTCCATCTTAGACATCCAGAAGGGACCGTATTGTAAAAATTCACACCAAAGGAGAAATGGATTCTCAGTCTTCAAAAAATCATTGTTTACAATGATAACTTTTAAAATTGACTTTAATGATTCTAGATTTCCCTGTTCATTTTAATAAAAAAGTCATGTCATACATTTCGGGGGGGGATTCAGACTTCAATCTCTCCCCTTGGCAGATTGTGAAATGCAATCCTGGAGCTACAACTTCTGGTGAGTACCCTGTATAAATGGAAGCACTTCCTGATTTGGAATAGGGACATATTTTATTGTCTGTCTGGCTCCGCCTTCTGTGTGGTCCATATCTTGGGTTCCCAATGCTGCTTTGGCAAATGCTGGGAGATTCGGTGTGTGTGTGTGAGTGTAGGCTTTGAAAGGCAGCATTTGGGGAGGATGTGACATCACTTCCAGGTGATACTCTTGATTGCCTTCCTAGTCTCTATGGTCTATTTTTGGAGCATCGCTATGTGGCAGCCATTTTGTCCTCACTCCTCAGCTCCTCAGGGGAAGGAAATTGGGGATGTGTCACTACCCCAGCTGGGTAAACAGGACACCTACCTACATCTTTTCCTCTTTCTTTCTGCCTCTTCACTGTCACCTCTGGTTACTACAGAATACACGGACAATTAGAGACATGACAGTAGGCCAGTTAATGGCCTCGTGAGATGAGATTCAAGCTTCCATGTGCCAGACCGAACATGAACCTATAAAATTGCTTTCCATTGGTCCATCCAGTCCAATAGTGTCATCTCTGATGGCAGCAGCTCTCCAGGGTTTCAGGCAGAGAAGGTTCTTTCCCTACACCTTCAATGGGAGAACTTCTTAACTGGAGACACCAGGGATCGAACCTTGGTACCATCTGCATGCAAAAAAAGGAGGTGTTTGGCTTGACCTTTGAGCCACAACCCCACAGACATGGTGGGAGGGGACAAGTGGCTATTCTTCCCAGTCTGCAATGGGGGAATCAAGGAAAGTGGGGTGCTAAAGGCTTTGTGCTTCCCCTCAGCTCCCAACTGGCTCTAAAGGCAGGCAACGGTGCGGCCTGCCATAACGTGGAGAGCCGTGACAAATAAGCCAGGCAATTACAGCTGTCCCTGGCTGTGAGTGGTGTCAGATGGATCCATCACTCTAATCAGAGCTCTGGCATGTGGAGAAAATAGCTTCCAGATAAGGCTACAGAGCTCTCCCCGCCTCCCTTTGGTAAAGTCAATTTTTTATTTTATGTTGCAGTAATAGAAAATGCGACTTGGAAGCAAACCTGCGATTGCCAAGCCGCTTGGGTTGTTTATTCTCAAAAGCCTCCCCTAACGGACTTGCACTCCAGGGTGGCGGATGTCAGAGAGGGCTCTTTGAGGGGCTGCTTTGTTTGCTTGGATATAAAGGGACTGTTTTCATTGCCGCTCACCTCTATTCCAATCCAACACCCCCCTCCCCCCAGGACAACATCTCCGGAGGGAATTTCTCAAGACATATTTAGGAGATATGAGTGGAAAATGCCCATGGAGAAGAAGATGGCCAGATCAACACTTCAATAAATAAATAAATAAATGAAGGGTGACAATGGTTCCAGGTAAGGAACAGGTTCCCGGTAGCCATGTCGGTTTGAAGCAAAATCCAAAAACGAAAGCCACTTACTATTTTTTTTAAGACCCACCAGA
Source organism: Gekko gecko (assembly GCA_029375565.1). Taxonomy (NCBI): domain Eukaryota; kingdom Metazoa; phylum Chordata; class Lepidosauria; order Squamata; family Gekkonidae; genus Gekko; species Gekko gecko. The sequence continues at coordinate 62,705,037 of JAPDNY010000013.1, read as the reverse complement.
ATGCAGAAGCACAGATGTTGACTTGGTTGTCTGTACGGACGTATATCCACCTTGTGCTGCGTGAACTGCACTGGCTGCCTATTGAGTACTGGATCTGTTTCAAGGTACTGGTGCTCACCTTCAAAGACCTATATGGCCAGGGGCCTGCTTATCTGTGAGACTGCATCTGCCTCTATGAACCCCGAAGGGCTGTACAATCTGCTAATTAGCATCTCCTGGTGGTCTTTCCTCGACTAGGGCCAGGGCTTTTTTGGCCCTAGCCCCTACCTGGTGGGAGGAGCTCCCATAGGAGATCAGGGCCCTGAGACCCTGGAGAGCCGCTGCCAGTCTGAGTAGACAATACCAACTTTGATGGACTAACGGTCTGATTCAGTGGAAGGCAGCTTCATGTGTTCATGTACGGCAATCCTATCGATAAATGTCCACAGCTGGAAATCAGGGGATGAACCTATGCTCTGTGATGAGAACCCCCATATAGATCTTTTAAGATAGCCGAAGGATCCTCCTTGTGTTCATCTGTCCTACAGTCTCCCAGCTTCATTCCAAGTTAAGCTTTGAAAGAGAGCCACCCAAGAAATATGGGTAAAATGGAGGTGGGGGGAGTGAGAAGACTTAGAAAGGTATACCCCAGATCCATTGGAGCCAACCAAACTCAATGGAATGTTCTAGGCTAGAAGTGTGAGTTGCATCAAACAGCTTTGCTACTGCCTGAGCATGGAAGTTAAAAAAAGACTGCTAGGATCCGTCTGGAACGATTCTCCTCCTCCTGAGCTGAAGGTGGTATGCTCTTACCATTTACGCTTCTCCCACTATTCTCTGTTCCCTGATCTTGTGGGCCCTCCCATTGCTTCCAAAACAGGTTTGACAAAAAAATGACAGGTTGTGGGACAAAGAAAAACAAACCTGTCCAACCTGTACAATACCTCCACCACAATAATTCTCTGAAAAACTCTGTTGGCTGTCTCCAGTCTGAGGTGCAAGTAAGGTTGCCAGGCAGCGGGAATGCTATGGGGTGCAGCGCTGTAGGATAATTTTTAAAAAAAAAATAAATACAGTCTTGTGTACTTAGCCTTTACTAGAAATTACAATGAGTAGCTCTAGGAATCGCCAGAGACTCTATGGTAAAACCACAGAGTTTCTGGTGATTCCTAGAGCTACTCTTTGTCACTTTTGGTAAGGACTTTCTGAAAGTGCATGAGGCTGCATTAAAAAAAAAAGTTCTGAGCAGCAATGGACAAGAGGATCTGGGATTGGGGAATCCCCTTCCCCTAGCAGAGACTTGGCAGCCGTAGGTGCAATGGCTTAGCATCATCCCCACACAGAGGTGTATGTGAGATCCTATTCTTGACAGGGTCCTTTATGAGACAAATGCATAGAGGATATGTCTGGCAGTAACTCTTTGCCATGGCAGTGCTGAATAGAATCTCCATATTCAAGGGAAGCATATCTCTGAGTGCCAGACACTCTGGACAAACCACAGGAGAAGGCCATCACTTCTTATGGGATGCTTCCCAGAAGCACTTAGCTGACCAGTGTAGAGAAACAGGATGCAGAACTAGATGGACTCTCGGGAGTGATCTTGGAAGGCAGTTCTTGTGATCTGCTTCTCTTCCACATCTCTTTTTGGGCCAAACCAGACGTGATAGGTAGCCACAAAACAAGCCTTGGGATTTCAGGCAGTGCATTTGGGAACCCTTTTGAAGCCAAATCCATAACTGGGTTTAATTTTTTTTCTCTGCCTCTCTCATAGTCCTTATATCAAGATCTTCTTCCAGGAAAGAGCTGGGGCACTTTCTAAGTTCAAATGGGCAATGGCATGGTTTGAACTGAAGCTGCAGGGTGAGTTCACAAGCCACAATAATAACACAATAACAGTGGCAATAACCTGAACCAGAGAAACAGCAGCATTGGGTCATCTTGCCACCAGCCATCAGGGATCATGGCCTTTTATGTCCTTACACTGTTTTCAAAAGGATGCTGTATTCTGTAGCTGCAAGAATACTATTCCCTGAAAGTTTTGCTGGTTCTTCTGTTGGCAACTAGTGAGAAGGTTGTGTGATAGGAGGCACAGTACGGGCTAGGTGGCAGCACATCAGTTCCAATAACAACCTGGAAGTGGCATATGGTAGCTCTAGGAATTACCAGAAACTCTCTGGTAAAACCATAGAGTTTCCGGTGATTCCTAGAGTTACCTTATGTCACTACTGGATTTTTACCAGAAGTGATATAGTGTTGTATGCAATGTGCTTTAAAAAATAAAATAAAATCCCTTGATGCCTCTTGAAGCAATGGCAGGTGACAGATGCTGGGGGCTGGGAATCCCCCACCCCCATTGAGGGCTTTATAGCCCTAGCTACAACACTACTCAAAACATTCCCTATTCAGTGCTCTGCTTAAGAGATGCTGCCAGAAGATGTCAAGGCACCAATGAGAGGGCAGGCTTGCAACAAGATTGTACCTATTATGTGACTCTGGTGTAAGTGCAGAACTTTCCCCCTCCTCTTCCCAAGAATCCAGCTTCCTGAAAAATCTGAACATCCATTCTTACAAAAAGGAAGTTCCTAGTTCAAGATAACCTTGGAAGTCCTGGACCAAAGTGAACGCTTCCCTCTTTCAGAGGAGGGGAGGTATTCTGTGCTATTTCCAACATTTATCTGAACTTTCTACAGAAGTTAGGAGGAAAAGGAAAATGACAGACTTCAGAAGAAGAAAAGGACATTTTAACAAGAAGAGTATCGCATGGGTCACTCTTGGACTGTATGATGAGGAAGGAGACATGGTTACTCTGGCAACCAGATGGTGTCTTTACACTATGAAAAAGGAAAGCAACGTGTAGACCTGCTAGGAATTCTGCTGAAATCAAAAGTCAAGGTGAGTCCTGACATTTCTGCTTTTGGCAAAAACTTCCAAAGAATGTCCAGAGAAGGCAGAAGAGTTTGATCCAATTAGCAACATTTCTCAGGGGGTTTCACACACACTGTTTGATTTTCCCAAGTCAATTAAAGAGTGGAAGGATCTGAAGGAAGCAGGGCCGGAGAATCCTTTGCCCATTACAGTAGCAAAGTGTTGATAGAAGATGTAGAGCTGAAGCAAGACACAGCATCTGGGCAAACTTCCCCCCCACATCTGGAAGCTGTTCCTATTCCAAGACTCCACCTTGGTGGGACATCCCACCATTTCTGCTATGCTAAAATTCCAAACCCAAAAGCTGGGATCCTGGGAATCTGTGTACCAATTTAGCAGTAGATAAAACAGGGGGTAAAAAGAGACTTCCTGCTTAGGAACATCTGGAGGATCAGATGAGCGGCCAGCTGAGGCTACCCATTGTCTCAGCAGAGACTCTAAGGGCCAAACTAGACAATGTATGTGTCATGACTCAGGTGGGGGAGTTTGTGACTGCAGCAAGTGGTGCTCCACAGCAGGAGAAAACAGCACGGGAGGAAAGGCCAAAGTAGGGTTGCCAGCTCTGGGTTGGGAAATACCTGGATATTTTGGGGGTGGAGCCTGAGGAGGGCGGGGTTCGGGGGCATAATGACATAGAATCCAACTCCCAAAGTGGTTATTTTCTCCTGCTGAACTGATCTCTGTCACCTGGAGATCCGTTGTAACAGCAGGAGACCTCCAGCCACCACCTGGAGGTTGGCAAACCCAGGTCAAAACCTCCCTTCTTCTGTGTACACTTCTGAGCCAAATTGGGTCCTGGAGCACTTGGGGATGCTCGTTCCCCAGATGGCACATGTGCCAGCAAGTCGGATCCAGAAATCTGACCCCCGACTCTACTCACGACCTGATTTGTGTCACATGTATTGTCTAGCTTGGCCCTAAGAAAGGATGCCATAGATTTAGCACTTGTCTGGCTCTGACCAGCACACCTCTCGTATGTGTCTCATCTTACCCTTTCCTTGCCCTTCTTTTTTGGGGGGGTCCCTGACCTGCCTCTCTCCCTCACCCCGTGGCCACCTGTCACTGAGGCAATGATCTGGCAATGCTCTGACATGCCCTACTTACCGTACAGAATGATGCTGGCGTTAGTGTTCCCTAACTGGTTGTAAGCAACGCAGGTGTAATTCCCGTAATCTTGTTCCGAAACGTTGAAGAAGGTCAGGCGGGAGAAGAAAGCTTTGTTTTCCACTTTCAAGCCTTTCTGCCCTTCGCTGAGCCTGAGGTGAGGGAGCGTGGCAAACAAGGAGAGAGGAAGAAACGGGGAAAGATTCAGAAGGGAAGATTTTCAAAAAAATAGCTATCGAGGACTTTTTTTTTAGAAATTCCACGGCAGCCCATTATCTCCTATCCATCTACATACAACATTTTTATCCAACCCTTCCTTACGAGGAAGAAAACATTACATAATGTTTTCCCTTCCTCCATGTTATGCTCACAGCAACCACCCCGTGAGGTAGGGTAGGCTGAGAGAAGTGACTGGGCCAAAGTTACCCAGCAGGCTTCACGGCACAGGGGGGATTCACACCCTGGCTCTCTCAGTCTGTGTCTTACACTTTAAGCCAGGGGTTTCCAGCTCGGTGCCTGTGGGTACCATGGTGCTTGCCAAAACCTTTCCTGGTGCCCACCGAGTGTTTTTTCAAAAGTGGGCAGGGCCAGATGGGGTTTGAGCATAGCAGGGCTTCTGATTGGCTCTGCCAATTAAAAGGCATCCTGTTAAACAGAGCTTTGGCCTTAAATGTTGAAAAGTTCCTCTCAGAGTTATGCATAACATCGCTCCCTAGCCCTTTGTGGCTGGCTCGGCCTCCTGCAGCAGCCGTTTTGTTGTGCCCACCACCGGTGTTCCCTCTAAGCTGAGTTAGTGTGAGCTAGCTCACAGTTTTTTAGCCTCCGGCTCACACATTTTTGTCTTAGCTCAGGAAGGATGGCTCCAGAGCGAACTAATTTATGCAGTATCCAAATCACTCACTCACGACTTTAACGCCAGTAGATCACAAAGTAGAATTTTGGCTCACACGTCTCCACAGCTTAGAGGGAGCATCGCCCACCACCTGGTGTCAGAATTCCAAAGGCCCCTGCAGGCTTGCAAAAGTTGGGGGCCCCTGCTCTAAACATTGCTTAGAGGAGACTAAATATAGATATGACTTTCTGTGTTCACACGATCCCCTTATGAAGTCATTTAACCGAACCCTTAAATTCAGAACGGGAATGCTCTCTGTTTTGATTCTTTTAAATATTACTCTGTATTTTTGCTGATGGTTCCTTTTCACGGCATTTTGCTGCCGGTTTCCTAGGTTCAGTTGTATTCTTGTGTGGATGTCGTGGAGCTTTTTTACATGCAATTTAGATGGCATTTATACCTAAATGGAGGCAATTTATACAGATAGAATACATAAAATTATTGATGCACAAATAACATTTAAAATGTGTATATTTTACAGGAAACATTTGGTGCCAGGGAACGGAAAGGAATGTGAAAAAAGAGAGACTAATGGATTTGATTTGTACAAACAAATCAGGAACATTAATGGTTTCCCCCCTTCTCTTCGGTCTCCTCAGCCGGGGCCCTACTCTTGTGCTCCCGCAGTGCTGAAGGTGAAACAAGGAATCACAGAGGAGGACAAACCGTTTTCAGCCTTTGCATTCAGGCTCAGGAACTCTCTCCCACAAGGAGTCCAAAGCAGTGTTCCCTCTAAGCTGAGTTAGTGTGAGCTGGCTCACAGTTTTTTAGCCTCTGGCTCACACATTTTTGCCTTAGCTCAGGAAAGGATGGCTCCAGAGCAAACTAATTTACACAGTAGCCAAACTGCTCGCTCACAACTTCAATGCCAGTAGCTCACAAAGTAGAATTTTCGCTCACAAGACTCCACAGCTTCGAGGGAGCATTGGAAGTGCTGCCCTTCCACATCTTCTCTTCTGTGGTCTGGTAAATATTTTTTTTCTTCGTTACAGACAGCATTTTGAAGAGGGTAAATGGCCATTACGTTCCCACACTGTCCTCGCTGTGCTGATTTTTATGGTGGATGCATTATTTGCCGGTTTCCTTTTGATGTTATAAAGGACACCAGTCTAGTTATATGCAGATTTTGGTGAGCTCCTTTAAAATGTTACCTAACACAAAGGTGGGCCTATCAGTATTTCAAATAAAGTAGTAAGTAAGAATAATCAGCCAGCTTTTGTAAATATGCATGCTTGTGTGTATACATACACATATATACATATACACATACCAAGGCAGCCAGTTGTAGAGACATATTTGGACACATTAACTCAGGGTCTGACATGTTTCCCCCTTTAAAAAGTGTTATTTTTATTTATTTATTTCAAAAAAGAAAGGAAAAAAGAACAAGAGGGGAAAAAAACCCTTAAAATCCAACAATTCAATAAAGTTTTTAAAGAGTGATATATATGGGACCGTCATACCTGCAGGACCACCTCTCCCCCTATGAGCCCCGAAGAGCTTTGTGCTCATCTGATCAACATCTCCTGTTGGTCCCTGGCCTGAGAGACGCCTGCTTAGCTTCAACCAGGGCAAGGACTTTTTCGGCCCTCACCCTGGCCTGGTGGAATATGCTCCCACTTGAGATCAGAGTCCTGTGGCTGAGGCGGCAGGCGTTCAATCCATTCCTGCCCCGTCTTGTCCTGTCCACGGCACTATTTTTGACTTCTTTTCCAGTGTCCTACTGTTTCTGGACACCATCTGGACACTGGAGTTTAGGACACTGGAGCTTAGGGTAATGATGTTATAATGTATGGGTTTGGCTGATCTGTTATTGTTATTTATTGCTTTATTGTTCTCCTTGTTGCTGATTTTATATTGTGAGCTGCCCTGAGCCCATTTTCTGGGGTAGGGCAGGGTATAAATTTAATAAACAAACAAATAAAAATAAAGTAGAGACAAAAATAGAACTGCAGTGGTGATAGACCTACATGTAAGTTTCTATAAATGCTTTCCAACAATCTAAAAAAAATAAGTCCATACGCAATGGTCGTCTATATGCCATGCATTCAAATACTGATGGAGTTCTAAGGTCTTCAATCCACTGATTTAATGGAGCACCGCTGTGGTGTTAGTGTTAGATTATCGCACCAGGATCTGCTCCCCATCAGATCCTCCCTCTAACATGAAAGCTTGGGCCAGTCGCCATCTCTCAGCCTTACCGACCTCCCAGGGTTATTGTTGTTGTGAAGAAACAGAGTACAGAAGAACTATTTTGTTATATGCTTTGGGCCCCCATTGGGGAGAAAGGCAAAGTATCAACAGATAAATAACCACAGCTACTGGAAGATCTGTGTGATTAATTGGCTTGCTCTACTTCAGCAACTAACAGCCTCCCCCAGCCATGCCAGACCCACAGTGCTGGCTGGTCACCAAAAGATGGCGCTGTAGTACAGAATGCTTCTCAACTGGTACAAACTGCAAACTGGTTTCTCCTGCAACAACAGCGAATGCTTGGCAAAGAGGCAGGATGCTACTCTACATCTCTGCAATCAATATCCATGCCTGAAAATGGCTTAGAGGCAGCTGGGCCAGCCCTTTTCACCAGACTTGGCAGTCACAAGACTCTTGGATTTTATTCCTTCCTTTTCCTAACCCATCTCCACTTACCCCGCTTAGGTAATTCAGCTTCTTCATACATAGTTTTTTTAAAATTCTTTTTCTCCTCCGCCCTTTTAAATTTTAACTTGGCTAATTTCTCCCAGCAAGTGCCCAGTTCTATACTGCCACTGCCCTGATTTGCTTTGGATCCTGATTGACAGCTCATAGTAGCTTCCCATTTGAATGCACTGCTCACAACACACAGCCTACCACCTTTTGAAGAATGCCTCAAGCAAATGGGCAACACATCTGGATTTGCATTCCAAACAGACCTCTTTACTACTGAGATAATTAGTGTTGGAGGGGGGAAGAGACCCGTTTCCAGCAATTTTCAGCAGGGCTCTTCAAACAGAGAATGATTCCTTGTCCTTTTATTGTCTGGGAAAATCTGATAAATAACCCCCTGTTTATGAATCTTGGAAGACTTATTACAGAGGAGCCTTGGTACGGTAATCAGCTTTGGCGAGGAGAACTAGTATTAAACATAATTGCAAACTTTACATACCAAGGAATGTCTCAGGGCAAAGGGTCTGCACCACCCACAAGCGTTACCCGCATACTTCTTGTTCAGAAAATTAATTATGAATTAGAGTGGTGGCAGAGTGACATAAGAAGCATTAAAAACTGGTCCCTGCCTCACAAAGGCTATAGTCTCAAAGACAAAGAACAAGCCAGAGACACAAGGTAAACACAGGCAAATGGGCTTAGACTCCATTTTGGCCAAATTTGCAAAGCCCCATGGTTTCTGTACTTACATTCACAAAGGTCCATCAGTGGCTACTAGCCATGTTGACTAAAGGGAACTCCTGCATTGAGAGGCAGTCAGGCTCTGAATCGCAGTGCCAGGGGGCAATATTGGGGATGGCCTCGGCCTCTATGCCCTGTTGTTGGCAGGCCACCATGTGAGACAGACTGCTGGACTAGATGGACCACTGGTCTGATCCAGCAGGGCTCTTCTGATGTTCTTATGAATTGCCTCCTCCCTTCATCGGTACTGGTCCAATAATTAGGATTTGGTGGAATCCACCCTTCTCTTTCCCTGGACTCTGTGTAAGGCAGAATTGTCACAGCATCTTCGGGAGTGAGCGAACTACACACGGGTGTGGTTCCAAAGACCATATTGCAGAAGCATCTGCACACATTCATTTACCTTTTGTCATCTTTATACCACTGGAACTTGGCTGATGGAACTGCAGAAGCGTCGCACTGGAGGATTCCCTTCTGTCCTACCGGAACGCCGGTGCTCTTGGCCCCTGAAATGTACGGTGCATCTGTAGAGGAAGGAACAGGTCAGGGGGGGTTTTATCCTATATGTGCATCATTACATCGTTTTCTTCTCTCCCTTGCCAAAATGAACAGCTCAAGGCAGACATTCCCTTTCCCACCTGGGTTCGCAGAGAGTCCCTGATGCGGCAAAGCAAGAGCCACTTAGAACCAAACGAGATGGTCTTTTGCAAGTTTGCCATGGAGACTTGCAGTCATGCTGCAGCTGCAAGTCCCTGTGGCAACTCAAGCAAGCAAGCACACACAGATGGGCCCGATTCTGATTGGTACAGCGGTGGAGGAGACGAGAGGTTTCCTTCCCTCCCATGCTGTTTTCAGCAGCCAAAATGACCCACAGCCTCCAGCTTGTTTTGGCTGCTGAAAATGGCCTGGGGGGGGGAGGCAGGAACCCCTCCTTCTCCCCCATTCAGGAACCCCTCCTCCTCCCCCAGAATCAGGCCCACCTGTCCTTTTTACACAAGTTGCCCCAGAGACTTGCAGCTGCAGTAAATACTGCAAGTCTCCATGGAGAACTTGTCAAAGAAGTAATGTCTCAATTGGCTCTTAAGAGACGGCTTTACGGACATTTCAACGGAATGGGAAAAGCGCATGGAGATTTACTCTTCTCTGGCCTGCATATCACTCAATCAAATCAATGTCCAGGTACCCAATAAACTGCTTCTCCTCACATTTCTTTTGGCCGAGGAAAGTGAATGCGTGTTTGAGCAAGCATGCTTATGTGCATAAAAACAGACAAGCCCACAAAGCAGTGTGCGTAGGATTGTGGCAATAAAGATGGGAAGTATTATGGTTGTGGGGGGTGACTGCAATAAAAAAGGCAAATGCTATGCTGGTGGTTATTGGAAAGGGGATTGAAAACAAATCAGCCAGTATCGGAATGCCCCTGCATAAATCGATGGCGTGGCCTCATTTGGAATCCTGTGTACAGTTCTAGTCACTGCACCTTGCAAAAGACATTATAGCACTGGAAAAAGGTGCAGAAAAGGGCAACTAAAATGGCTAAAGGGATGGAATACTTTCCCTACGAAGAAAGGTTAAAGAGGTTAGGGCTCTTTAGCTTGGTGAAACAATGACTGAGGGGTGATATGATCAAGGTTTGCAAAGTTATGCATGGGATCGAGAAGGTCGAGAAAGAAGAACTTTTCTCCCTCTCTCAAAACACAAGAATTCATGGGCACTCAATGAAATTAATGAGCATTAAGCTTAGAACAGATAAAAGGAAGTACTTCTTCAGCCAAAGAATCATTAGCACATGGAATTCACTGCTGCAGGAAGTGGTGGTGGCTACAAGCATAGCTTCAAGAAGGGATTTGGATGAACATATGGAGTAGAGGTCCATCAGTGGCTATTAGCCAAAAGTTATAGATGGAACACTCTGTCTGGGGCAGTGATTCTTGGTGCTTGGGGGGCAGCGATGGGAGGGCTTCTGATGTTCTGGCCCCACCGGTGGACCTCGTGATGGCACCTGGTTTTTGGCCACTGTGTGACGCAGAGTGTTGGACTGGATAGGCCATTGGCCTGATCCAGCATGGCTTCTCTTATGTTCTTATGTGTGTGCCTTAGTGTGGTCTTACTTCTAATGACTGAATGTATACTTTAGGGCTATGCCAGAATGCTCAGGCCTGTCCTTCTTTGGGGTGACTTCTCATGTAGCTGAGTTTCAGAAAAGCAGTGAAATGCTTTCCCCCACCTATCAGTGTGGTAAACATGCCCAGTTCTTCAAGCAAAAAGACCAGTGTGTGTGCATGCACACACACATGAACACAGCACACTGAATCAGACCCTTGGTCCATCAAAGTCAGTATTGTCTACTGAGACAGGTGTGGCTTTCCAGGATCTCAGGCAGAGATCTTTCCCATCGTACACTACCTGATTCTTAACTGGAGATGGCAATGTTTGAACCTGGGACAGGAAGCATTGCCCTCACCCAGGTTTGGAATCAGACAGGATCATGCTTATCCACGTCTCACTGGCTCGACTCTATTGTCATGAGATCCAACCAAGAGAAAGCAATGATTCCTGCCGTCCTTCTGTTTAGCTTCACAACAGTGCCGGATCTGGCTACTTGGATAAAGCCAACCTTGGGCGAGGGCAACACTTTTTGCATTTTTGTTTAAAGAGCTGAGGGCGAGGCAACGTGGCACTGTGAAATGAACGGAACCATGCAACAAGTGAGAAATTGCCAGTGCAGAGGATCCGATGGAAGCTGAAGCGAAAGACCTCTGCATGAGACCCCGGAGAACCGCTCCCAGTCAAGAGGAGACAAGACTGAGCTTGAGAAGACCAAGGAGGGTCTGATTCAGGATAAGGCGCCTCCGTGCGTTCAAGCTAAAAAAAAAGTCAGCTTGGTCATAGCACATGCGCATGCATAACACCAGCTCATCCACTGAGTTAGAGAGGCATTTCCCTTATGGGTCACTTAGTTCAGACCGCCAGTCACATCTTACCTGTGATATTGCTGCCACTCACACTCTGGGAAGTTTCACTGGGTACAAAATGTGTGATTGAGCTTCCCCTTGTGGGTTTTAAGAAAGCAGTGAGAATCTTCTAGGAAGCTGGGGGTGAGGAGGCGGCTGCCTTTCTGGTGTGTCCCCCACCCCCAAGAAGACAGCAAAGGGTGATAAAACAACAGCACTTACAGTTCACCGTGACATTGACTCTTCGTACAACAGGAGGCGACACGTCGTTGGAGGCGCTGCACTCGTAGGCTCCTGACTGCTCCCGGGTGATGCCAGTGATCTCCAGGTATTCGTCTTCACTCAAGAATCCCACCGCTGCAGAGGGCCAAAGAGAGAAAACAACAGCCGTGGAATATGTGGCACGGTGGAGGGGTCAATAGATGGTGGAGTTCTCCAGGCTGATGTCTTTCGCCTGACATGGATGCTGATGAGATGCCCTGATACAGCACTTAGAACGATTCCATCTGTCTGTCCGTCTGGATATCTTGATGTGCAGGGAAGAAACATGATATATAAATGAGGGACAAGGCAGCTGTCCTTGGCAGTGTGCCACAGGTAATCTAGGCGTGGAGGACACCAAACCTGCTGGCTCCTGTGAGAACACTGCACTCTATGTGCATGTCAAGAGAAAAGGAAAGCTGTGTTCTAAGGCATACAAATAGACTCAGGGTACACTCTTAAAGATCACTTAGCATACATTCATTTCCCTTCCAAGCCATGGGTAGCAGCTGCAGTTTGGTGTAGTGGTTAAGAGCGCAGACTCTAATCTGGGAGATCTGGGTTTGATTCCCCACTCTTTCACATGCAGCTGCTTGTGTGACCTTGGGCCAGTCACAAGTTCTCTCAGAGCTGTTCTCTCAAGGGCAGTCCTCAAAAGAGCTCTCTCAGCCCCACTTACCTCACAGGGTGTCTGCTGTGGGGAGGGGAAGGGAAAGGAGATTGTAAACTGCTCTGAGGCCCCTTCGGTTAGTGAAGGGCGGGGTATAAGTCTACACTCAAAAGATGATGCAGTTTATGTGTGTTTCCTTATCAGGGTCCCTGACAGGGTTGCCATGTCCCTCCTGGCCATCAGCAGGGTGGGGTGGGGTTTGGGTTGCCAGCTCCAAGCTGGAAAATTACTGGAGATTTGCCAGAGGAGCCTGGGGATGGAAGGGACCTCAGCAAGGTATGGTGCCATAGGCCCAATCTGCATCTACCATTTGCTCCGCTGTCTTACCAAACCCACGCTGGAACAGAAATTCCCCTCCACATTGCATGCCACTTTCACTTTGATTGATTGTCGGATTTTATGGCAGTGTCCAGGCTGCATGCCGCTTGCACTTTGTTTGATCTCTTGGTTTTATGCTAGCCGTCTGCATAGATTTATGGCCGTTTTATGGACATTCAGGGGTGACTCTGCAGTCAGCCCCGGAGTAATAGAGCCCACCCTCCAAAGCAGCCACTATATCCAGGGGACCTGATCTCTACAGTCTGGAGATCAACCATAATTCCAGGAGATCCCCAGGCCCCACCTGGAGGCTGGATTCTCTAATCCCCAGCCAAGGAATCCTGGGTATTCTGAATGAATTCTGGATGTTTTTATTAAGCTAATGAAGAGTTAAACATGGGTCACACTGGGTTAAAATGGTAGCGAAGTCACATATGGCCAGGGCTCTCCATTTCGTATTCATTAATAACTTGAATAAATAAGTGCAGAGGCATTTCCACGGGCGACAAAGGCATCCAGGTGGGAGTTTCCGTACACCTTCCCCTGCCATTTACCCTGCATTTTCCCTCACAGCACCACCAGAAGGCTTTTTGAGTCCTTTTAAAAAAATGGTAATTGCTATAGTGTTACGATGTTATAGTGCTACAGCAATTACCATTAAAAAAGCCCTCGAGAAGCCCTAAAGTGGCATGGCAGGGGAAATGGCATCCTCGAAGAGCTGATGGAAGAAAAGTAGTGCCAGTGTAGAAAATATGCACCTTCCCTTCCAGATGATGGGCTGACACACTTCGACTACATTGCTTCAGAAAAGATTGCAGTAAACCAGGTTGGAGAAAGAGTGTGCAGAGGATCAGGGGAAACCTGGAAAGGGGATGATTAAGAGGATGGCATCATGCGGGTGCTAACCAAAGCAGTGCTGTGCTCCAGGGTGGAAGAAAGCTGGAGGAAAAATGTCTGTAGGGAAACAGCCACATTCATGAAAGTGTAAAACCACTGCAGTGGAATCAAAGTGTATTTACTCAAAGGTAAGCCTCATTCAGCCCGATGGGGCTTACTCCCTAGTAAGTGAGTTTAGAATTAGTTTTGAATCTGTATTGACCTTAAACTCTTATGTCTTTGTTTCAGTTCAGAAAGTTCAAGCTTGACAAAGGACGGACGGACGGACGGAAGGAAGGAAGGAAGGAAGGAAGGAATCTCAAGAGTCATCTAGTAGAACTCCCTGCACAATGCAGGAAATTCACGGCTACCCACACATACACACTCCCCCAGTGACTTGCTCTATGCCCAGAGGAAGGCAAAAGACCTCCAGGATTCCCAGGCCAATATGGCCTGGGGAAAATTCCTTCCTGACCCTGAAGTAGTGATTGGCATTACTCTGGGCATATCAGAAAGGGCCACTAGAGTGAAGCACTGACTCATCCCTTCCTGCCCTCCCTCTCATGATCTGCCTAAGTTCACAGAATCAGAAGGGAGGGAGGGAGAAAGGGAGAAGAAAGATCGGGTTTCACCGCTGTTCTCTCTCGCATTTAAAATTGCTGGTCAGACAGCCACATCTGCCTCCAGCACCGAAGTGGGCTCACTCATGCAATCCTCCTGGTTCCCTAGCGAGTTTTCTGACACTGGAAAAATCAAGTACTTTCCGGATATTTGTGCTTTGAATCAGTGGTTTCGCTGATCTGGACAGCCATCTCTTGCAATGATTGTGATTAGGTTGTCTGACCATCCTTTGTGCGATGAGGTTCCCCTCTGCCTTCCGCCTTTGTGCACATGAGCAATCCTGCGCTGAATAAATCCAACGTTTAAACATTCAAGCGTACATATAGTAGCAGTGCGGCTATCTAGACGGTGCCCGGAGCCTCGTCACACAATGCTTGCGGTTCAGGGAGGGATGTATGATCATCTCAACCTGAAATAAAATATTCTCGATCAAATCTATAGTGGGAACAAATCGCGATAAGCTTGCCATGTGACCACAGCCAAAGAACGAAAAAAAGAAAGAAAGGCCATAGCTCTTTTAATGATCCTTTCAGAGAAGTGTGATGGGGGAGAAGAAAAACACAGATGGAGCTGTCTTGTTTTTTTTCTTCCCCCCTCTTAAAATCGCTTCATCTCCTCTTATCAAATCTGTTGCAGACGGGGTGTTGTAATTACTGAGCAAAGCAACTCTGAGAACAGAGTCACACTTAATATTCCTATTAATTTTAAATGGTAGTCCTTGGTACATATGTGTGGCAATTGGTGTCATATTTTAATTAGGCTTGCCCTACACCATCTGAAATTAATAATAGCTCGAATTACCAGTGTAATTTATAAATTAACATTGCTGCAGCATTAGGAAATAAATTAGCTCCGGACAGCTGTTTCTAGCATTGGATGACAACGGCAGGGAAGTAATAAAAGGGTAAGGGCTCCCCCCACACACACACGTACACAATCTGTTGGGAGACCAAAGCCTCTGACAAGCCAAGGCCAAGGGTCATGCAACATCTTACAGGGTTAGCAATTATGCAGGAGTCCCATTAAAAGTGATGGTGAGCTCATGGCACATGGGTACACCACAGCCATGGGTATGTATCATGCAGACCAAAGAGTGGATTAACAAAACAACACCAACAACCCCCCCCCAATTCTTAGTTCTTCCAGATAGTTTCGGCTAATGGGTGTTGCTGCAGAATTCCCACGCATATGATCAGAGTTATGTATAAAATGCCAGCTTTGTATTCTGTGCTAATTAAGAACATAAGAGGAGCCCTGCTGAATCAAACCAATTAATCCACAGGGGTCACAGCCAGCCTCCTTGTTAAGTGGGGATGTCGGGTTTCCAGGTGGGCCTTCAAAGATACTTTTTTTTAAAAAGCACTGTTTTACCCCCTATCAGACAGAAACTTCTATGACTGTCTTCTTCGAGCCCAAATATCTATGGCTGCAATCCAACAAATATTTTTCTGGGAGTAAATCCCAATGAATATAATGGGACTTACTTCTTAGTAGACCTGCCTAGGATTGCTCCATGTATGTATTTTATGTGTCAAACTTAAAAGCAGCGTTTTTCAAAAAAAATCAGAAACTTTTATCTGCTTACAACGAACACCTTCTCCAAATAAGTAACTTCTTGAGGTTACCCTCCACCTTCAAACACTCTTTTCATAGTTAAAGTAGCTAAAAAAAATATTTCACTGGGGTTTCTGAAGTATAAAGGTGATTCCCCCCCCCATCCAGTTGCAACTGACTTATGAAGACCTTGTGGAGTTTTCAAGGCAAGAAACATTCACAGGTGGTTTGCCATTTCCTGCCTCTGAATAGCAACCCTGGATTTCCGTGGTGGTCTCCCCTCCAAATACAGACCAGGGCTGACCCTGCTTAGCTTCTGAAATCTGATAGGATCAGGCTAAATATATTTGGAGCAGGAAACCAGCCAGAGAAGCAGTGGGGCCTTTGGATGACAAAGGAATAAAGGGATTACTAAAGAAAAATGGAGAGGTGGCAGAGAAGCTCAGTGGCTTTTTTTTGGCTCTGTGTTCACTGCAAAAAGTGTGGGGCATGGAGTCATATCACAGCCCCTGTTTCAGGAAGGGAGCCTGAAGAACTGAGCCAAACTAACTAGAGATGAAATTCTGGACCTGCTAGGGAAATTAAAAACCTGTGAGTCTCCATGTCCTGATGGCATATACCCGAGAGTTCTTAAGGAACTCATATGTGAGATCATTGATCTACTAACACATAACCTATAACTATATTCAGCTGCTGTGCCAGAAGTCTGAAGAGTAGCAAATGATCCTTTCAGAGAAGTGTGTGACACCAATTTTTAAAAAGGGATCCAGAGGGGAACCAGGAAATTACAGGCCAGTCAGCCTAACGTCTAACCCAGACAAACCAGTAGAAACTGTAATCAAAGATAGAATTGTTAGGCATACAGAGGGACAAAGCTTGTTGAGGGAAAATCAGCATAGCTTCTGCCAGGGATTTTTTTTGTAGAAAAAGCCCAGCAGGAACTCATTAGCATAATAGGCCACACCCCACGACAACACAATATATTAGAATATTAGGCCACACCCCCATGTTCCCAGAAGTGTGGTCATCCAGCCACACCCACCTGTTGCTTCTTATTCTGTTTACCTTGTTTGTTGTCAAAACCCAGGGCTTTTTTTGTAGCAGGAACTCCTTTGCATGTTAGGCCACACAGCCTTAATGTAGCCAATCCTAATGAGTTTCTGATGTTGGGTGTGGCCTATTATGCTAATGAGCTCCTGCTGGGCATGGCCAACTCAGGAGCCAGCTGGAACTCTGTTCCTGTGGGTTCCTGCCCAAAAATAGCCCGGGCTTCTGCAAAGGGAAGTCCTGCCTCACTAACTTTTTGGAGTTCTTTGAGAAAGTGAACAAGCACCTAGACTATGGTGATCAGGTAGATATCATACACTTGGACTTTCAAAAGGCTTTAACAAGGTACCGCATCAAAGACCTCTGAGTAAACTTAGCAGTCATGGGATAAGAGGACAGGGTCTCTTATGGATCAAAAGCTGGTCAAATGACAGGAAGCAAAGAGTAGGAATCAATGGACCGTTCTCACAATGGAGGGAAGTAAGCAGTGGGGTCCCACAAGGATTGGTACTGGGGCCAGTACTATTTAATTTATTCATCAGTGATCTGGAACTGGAGTGAGTAGTGTAGTGGCCAAGTCTGCAGATGACACCAAATTATTCAGGATGATGAAAACCAAGGCTGACTGTGAAGAGCTCCAAGAGGACCTCCACAAAATGGGTGAGTGGGCGACAATGTGGCAAATGAAGTTCGATGAACTTGCTGCACCTCCACATTCAGAGGCACTAATCCTCTGAATCCCAGACCAGGAATCAACATTGGGGAAAGGCCTCGGCCTCTATGCCCTTTTGTTGGCTGTCCAGAGGAACTGGTGGGTCACTGTATGTGACAGGATGCTGGACTAGATGGGCCATTGGTCTGATCCAGCAGGGCTCCTCTTTAGTTCTTAGCCTGGGCCATTTAGGTCAGGTCACCAAATCACTAGGGATGTGCAAATATCTCCTTTTTATGTCTTAGTATTTCCACTCATTATCATTTTGAGTTGCTTTGTTCCATTCATCTTCATTGCCAATGTTTCCAAATGTTTGTTTATTTACGGCCGTTTTAATACACATGAAGCTGCTTTATATTGAATCAGACCCTTGGTCAAAGTCAGTATTGTCTATTCAGACTGACAGCAGCTGTCCATGGTCTTAAGTTGAGGTCTTTCACATCACCTACTGCCTGGTCCGTTTAACTGGAGATGCCAGGAGTTGAACCAGGGACCTTCAGCTTGCAAAGCAGAGGCTCTTCCACTGAGCCACAGACCCACCCCTTAATGGCGTTTCAGTGTCATTCATGCAAAAATAGGTGCTGACTTTACTGGTAATATTTCTATTGGGTTTTGTTAGCAGGGTCAGAAAACAAGATGAATAGTTTTGTTCCTGAGCGAGGAAAAACCCACATCAGAAATGGGAACTTTCAGTCTGAAAACTGGTATCTGAAGAACAGGTATCTGAGGAAGTGAACAATGACTCACAAAAACTCCTACTCTGCCACAAATTACGTTAATCTTTAAGGTTGCTACTGGACTCTTGTTCTTTTCTACTGCTACAGACAGACTAACATGGTTACCCAGGGCTTTTTTTGTAGAAAAAGCCCAGCAGGAACTCATTAGTATGACATGACAGCACAACATATTAGCATACTAGGCCACACCCCCATGTTACCAGAAGTGTGGTCATCCAGCCACACTCACCTTTTGCTTCTTATTCTATTTACCTTGTTTGTTGTCAAAACCAGGGCTTTTTTTGGAGCAGGAACTCCTTTGCATGTTAGGCCACACACCCCTCATGTAGCCGATCCTAATGAGTTTCTGTTGTTGGGTGTGGCCTGTTATGCTAATGAGTTCCTGATGGGTGTGGCCAGCTCTGGAGCCAGCTGGAACTCCGTTCCTGTGCGTTCTTGCCCAAAAATAGTCCTGTGGCTAGGCATCTTGATCAATCGGAAAACACAATGGCCGTGAAATTTGGTAGCATCCCCACAAATAATGGAACTTGCAGCCTAAAAACGAGGCGACGCAGCCAACAAATGAGTCATGCTTGCTTTGTTTTGTAATCCACAGCAATGATCCCCAGACCTGGCACCCACCAAACTGTTTCCTGGCACTCACTTGGTTCTTGAATCCACAGAAGCAATGCCCTCTCCTGGGGTTGCCATCTCCCTAGTCTCAGAAGGTAGGTGCAGAGGAAGCAGGACCTCCAAATATGATTGGATGGAGGCCAGGTAGGTTTGTAAGGCAGAAGGTGGTCTTTCATACTGGGAGCCAGCAAGTGTTGAGAAGATGGACAAAACTTCTCAAGAAGGGAGGGGCTTGCGTAACTCTACATTGCTACAAAGTTTTGCCCAGAAGAACATTTTGAGCTTCCTGCTGAGAAAAAAAAAATCCGATGACCTAAAAAATGAGCAGAAAAAGAAGTTCAAGCTTGGAAGCTTCTTAGGGGACTCCCACCTGTCCCCAATCCCAACACTTCCACTAACAGGTATATTTCTTCTCAAATTCTGGAAGAATTGCTATGCTAGTCTGTTGTGGGGGAAAAAAACACACAGCAATAGAGAATCCCGTTGCACTTCAATGGCTAACAAATTAATCGTGCCATGAGCTTCTACAGCCAACCGTGTCCTACATCTTTACTTCATTCCGCTTTGCAAATTTATTTATTCACACTCACACACGCGCACACGGTCTCTCCCACATTCGCAGCCTCAGAGAGGGGCTCTCAGCAGAGCCTCCCTAGCCCAGATGCTCGAAAGGGGCTGAACTGAGCCACTTGATGTAATCGGCATCTTCACAGCACCGTGATGAATTGTTAACATCCAGATGCCTCCAAGGTCCAGGGCTGGAATTCCCTTTGGAATATCTTACTGTGGGGGGAAATGCTGAGCTCATCAGTTCCTCGCACAACCGAAGGGCGAAATGCAAAGGCGGTACCCTTAAATCAATACCCTTTGGAGGGGGGAGGGGGTCATATAAAACTGTAGTTTTATATTCCACAAGCTGCCCAGAATAGACTAAAACAGGAAAAAAATGGGGAAAGAATCCCTTTATGGCTGACCTAGAATCGGCTCCTCAGTAGTGCAGTTGTGCTCTGCTGATAAAGTGAACAGGCAAGTCGATGGTCTGGAGGCGGTCCGCGCAGAAATCCCACTTCAGTTTATGAAAAAAAGGCAGCAATAACTCACTTGTCTCCTCATTATGAGCACGTGCCTCACCCCCTCCCCATTCTCCAAGAGGATACAGACCATTCAGCCAGTCTGTCCCTCTCTGGCTTAGTATGCCAGAAACTTTAACAGTCGGGAAGGCCCCAGCCCTCATTTTCAAGTTTGCGGCTTGTTCCTGTGGTCTGAGGGAGAGGCTCTGGGTTTCATTAGCATACCGCAGTCTACATTATAAAAAAAGGACGGTGAGAGTCGTGTGTGTATGTGTGTGTGTGTATATATGTGTGTGTGTGTGTGGGGTAGGAAAAGCTCTGCAGTGAAAGCTTCCTGTCTCTTCCTGTTCTAGGAGAGTTTAGCTGATTGACACACCGGATGAAGATTCCAGCTGGGAGAACTAAAGGTACACGGTCAAGGTCACTGAAGAGGGATTCACTGCCCTGTAATTCCTTTCATCACTCTGCTGTGCAGGGGCTGAAGTGTAGCAAAGGTAGGATCCGTTCAATGCATGCCTATTGAAGGGGGAAGGAGAGATTCTAAACCACATAAGAGCTAGATTCGAGCCCAGTACAGACCAACAAGGTCTTAGAGACCAACAAGATCTTCAGGATAGAAACATGTCGGTCTCTAAGGGGCCCCTGGACTCGAATCCAGCTCTTCTACTGCAGGCGGACATGGCTGCCTTCCTGAAACTAAGCTAGAAAGGTTACAGTGAGCGATGGCTGCCATCCTCCAGGTGGATCCTGGAGATCTCCCAAAATTACAGTCTTCAGGTGACAGAGTTGTCCCCTTGGAGAAAATGGTTGCTTTGGAAGGTGGACTCTATGACATTAAACCCTGCTGTCGTCCCTCCCCTCCCCAAACCATGTTCTCCCCCGGGCTCCACCTCCAAATCTCCAGGAGTTTCCCAACCCAGAGTTGGCAACCCTACTGTAAG
Source organism: Gekko gecko (assembly GCA_029375565.1). NCBI lineage: Eukaryota > Metazoa > Chordata > Lepidosauria > Squamata > Gekkonidae > Gekko > Gekko gecko. The sequence goes on along the minus strand of JAPDNY010000013.1, from coordinate 62,684,377 downwards.
CATGCAACTAGTCAGGGTCTGTTAAGGAGATCAGGCCCCAAGCGGTCAGTTGTCTGAGTTCAAAGGAAGTTGGTTATCTGCCGGAGGGAGGGGGGCTGAATTCTGTTATACAGGAAAGGAAATGGCCAAGTTCCACGAGTAACAACCAGGTATGGAGGTAGGCAGGAGGGGCGCCGGCTCTGGGTTGGGAAACAACTGAAAAATTTGGGGGTGGAGGCTGAGGAGGGGAGGGTTTGGGGAGGGGAGGGGAGGGACCTCCGTGGGGTACAGTGCCACACAGTCCACTTTCCAAAGCAGCCATTTTCTCCAAGGGAATTGATCTCTGTCGCCTGGAGATAAGATGTCATCCTAGATCTCCAGCCACCACCTGGAGGTTGGCGACCCTTGTAAACAGACAGGTAGACCGTTCTGAAGGCAGCCCTAGGATGAGGTTAAGGTCACCACAGGGAGGCGGGAACAGAATTCAAGGGTGTCCAGAGAGCCAAGCAAGCCTGACATGTCGCACAAGGTTGTTGGAGGGATTGATGACATCATGTATGAGGGGAAAGAAGTTGTACAGATGATATAGTAATAACAACAACAGAACAAATAACACATAATTCTGAAAAGTGACCGAATTTAGGACCGTTTGTTATTTTATATTATAAAACAGGGGGAATCATAGAATCATAGAATGTTAGAGTTGGAAGGGACCCCGCAAGACATCTAGTCCAGCCCCCTGCACTCTGCAGGAGCATAGCCGAAAGATAGCCCTACAACATACTCAAAAGATGGTCATCCAGCCTCCACTTGAAAACGTCCAGGGAAGGAGCATCCACCACCTCCCAAGGCAGTCCATTCCACTGCTCAGCCACTCTTACAGTTAGGAAGTGTCTCCTGATATGTAGCCGGTATCAACTGCCTTGTAATTCCCACCCATTAGATCTAGTCTTGCAATCCAGAGCAAGAGAGAATAGATCTGCTCCATCTTCTACATGACAGCCCTTCAAATATTTGAAGACTGCAATCACGTTCTCTCTAAGCCTTCTCTTTCCCAGGCTAAACACACACAACTCTTTCAGTCTTCAGAAAGTGGATGGGGAAGGGAATTTGGGACACCCAAGAAAGATTTGATCCTCCCTTTTTAGGTACTTTGAAAAACCTAGATGGAGGGTTGCCAACTTCCAGGTGGGGCCTGGAGTCTTCCCAGCTTTGAAGGATGGACTCTATGGTATCACATCACATCACTATGGTATCACATCACTGCTAAGCTCCCTTCCCTACCCAAACTCCATATTTCTCAGGCACCGCCCCTGAATTTCCAGGTATTTCTCAAGCTGGAGTTGGTAGCCGTACCTAGAAGAGCTCATGGCCTTTGTCTCCTAGGTTACGGCTCATAACCTATGGCCCTGTGCAGGTCTACTCGGGGCCAGGACTGAGGGAAGAGAGGGGTCCCCACACCACCATTCCTCTTAAATTGGCTGAGTGGCTGGATTATTTCCATGTCCCTCATTTCAGGACAGATTTATTTCGAGGGCCACTGCTGAGGTGACAATATGATGTTTTATATGTATCTGTAAACCCTTTTGACTCTGCCTGTTGTGGAGACAAAACAAATTTAGAGTCACGTGGCACCTTTAAGACCAACCAAGCTTTATTCAAGGTCCGAGTTTTTGTGCGCATGCTCACTTTTTTGTTGTGGAGATAGGTGGTATAAAAGTGTACAGTAACGGTTACATATATAAAAATCCCTGAGAGTTTTCATGTCAAGAGACCACCTGTACTAGAAGAAGAAAATGAAGAGTTAGTTTTTATACCCCGCTTTTCTCTACCTTAAGGAGTCTCAAAGTGGCTTACCATCTCCTTCCCTTCCTCTCCCCACAACAGGCACCTTGGGAGGCAGGTGGGGCCGAGTGAGAGAACCGTGACTGGCTCAAGGTCACCCAGCAGGCTTCATGGGAAGGAGGAGTGGGGAACTGAACCTCGTTCTCCAGATGAGGATCCACTGCTCTTAACCACTACACCATGCTGGCTCTCTAGTAACAGATTATACACCTTGTTTTAAGGAAGGCAAATAATAAACAGCTAGGTTCTGATTCCACTGCAACCTGTGGCCAGTTGCTTATGCCTCAGTTCTTTCCCCATCAGCTGCCATCCTTCAGGGAAAACCCCTCAAGACGGTCTTGAGGAAAAACAGGATCTCCCCTCACACTGTGGTTAATGCCATTTTTAAATAACCCATTGAAACCAGAGTCATATTTTGATGGACACAAGAACAGTAAATAAAATCTGAAGCCGTAAAGGCTTCTAAAAACCCCAAACCAGCTGAGACCGTTTACATGTGCTGGGTACGAAATAAAAACAGGACTCCGGCTCTGAGAGGAACGTTTATTGGCCAGCTTTCAGCCTCTGGAATACATTATTATCTTTTCCCTGGCACCTCTTTGCCCCTATAAAATGAGATTTAATAGAATCATAGCTGCAGCCTCCCCTGCTGGATACTGCTAGCCATTTTATCTGTCCACGGAGGAAGGCACAGATTGAGAGTAATTGCTGAAATGCCAGGGCGTTGCGGCCTGTGCATTTTTTGCCTATTTATAGTGGGAAGCTTCCTTGAGGCTCGGAGACAAATCTTAGGCATTAGTGACTGCCAGGAACAGAGGAAACAAATAGACTGGACCCGGGGAACAGAACAGGGGTTAAGTAAACACAATCTGTACACACAGCCCTGGCTGCGGCAAAAAGCAACAGGGCACTCTTGAGGCGGTGGCTGAAGAGGTCTCCCAGGGTGGGCAAGAGCAAAGAAGATTTATTTTATTTACCAACTAGGCAGGGTGGACAGGTTGAAAAGGTGGTGAAGCACCGCTCAGTTCTACCCTGGAATTTTGTATCTGGAGGAGGAGGAGGAGGCGGCGGAGGAGGAGATTGGCTCTATACCTTGTTCTTCACTACCTGAAGGAGTCTCAGAGCGGCTCACAGTCACCTTTCCCTTCCCCTCCCCACAACAGACACCCTGTGAGGTAGATAGGGCTGAGAGAGCTCTTTCAAGGACTGCGCTTGCCTGAGGCAGGATGTGTCTTAGGGTTGCCAACTCCGGGTTGGGAAATACCTGGAGATTTTGGGAATAGAGCCTGGGGAACCGTGGTTTGGGGAGGGACCTCAGCAGGATACAGTGCAGGGCTGCCAACCTGCAGGTGGTGGCGGAAGAGCTACTGGGGTTACAGCTGATCTCCAGCTGACAGTGCACCTGGAGCAAATGGCCACTCTGGAAGGCAGTCTCTATGGCAGAGGTGTCAGACATAAGGCCCGGGGGTCTGGAACCAGCCCGTCCAGGGCTCTTATGCAGCCTGTGAGCAAGGGAGGGAGTGCTGGGGGAGTGGGTGCCGTTAAAACAGGTAAAATACTAGGAGAGTGAAAACAGCACGGTCAGCAAGCAAAGTAATGGAGAAAGATTTGACTCTGGCTTGATGTGGTCCATGGGGTTGCGAACAGCCGGACTCGACTGTGCGACTGAACAACAACAAAACTTGGATCACACCAGAGGTCCATCTACTCCACATCCTGTATCACACAACAGCAAACTGGTTGCCCTTACAAAGCCCTTGATGGTGCTTCCTAGCTCTGGTGTGTATAGGATGACTGCCTCTTTAGTCCTCATGGCTAAGTAGTCCTTTAGTCCTCATGGTCTTTAATCCTCTCTTTACTCCTCATGGCTAATAGTCAGTAATGGACCAATCCTCCATGAAATGCCCTGCAATTATTTTCTTAAAAGCAGTTTGCTTTCTAAAAGACCCCCAAGGAGTGAGTTTTACAGATCTGGAAGAGCAAGTACAGGGCCAGTGCAGAAAAGCCTCTGATCATGGCACCTGCCAAATGGACTCGCAAGAAGTTCATGAGGCTCTGATCATGGTACCTTCCAAAAATACTCTCAAGAAGTTCATGAGGCTCTGATCATGGTACCTTCCAAAAATACTCTCAAGAACTTCATGAGGCCCTGTCTGATGTACCTTGGCCCTTTATTCCCACTCTCTTGACCTTCCACAAACTATGCAAAACTGAATTATTCAAGAGGGCTTTCCTATGCAGGCAATAGGGTTGTGCTGTACTAAATGATTCACAAAATTACTTGGAAAAATTGCTAGGAACTGTGGTCTATACTACTGTGTATAACTTGCCAAAACTAGGACCCTGCTATGTAATTTTGGCATCATTTAATGTGTCCTGTTAACATTTAAGCTTTGCGTCGGTTGTGTTTTTAGACTTCTGGCTGGTTCTACGACCCTAATCCTACTGCATTGTTTATTTGAATGTCCTATCTGGTCGACTGTATTGACTCAATCTGTGTAATCTACCTTGAGTCCAAGTTTTTTTTTTTAAAAAAAGATGGACTAGCAAGGAAGCAAGCAAGCCAGAAAGAAAGAACCTTAATCAACACCAAATCTGGCCTGGAGACTAACCAGGAGTCCTGTGAAGTTCTCTCAGCATCAATGTGACGTGATGCACGTAGTAATAGCATTCACATATGACAATAGTAAATGCTGTACCACTTAAAACCCTATCCCTGTTAAATTGATGAGCAATGCTTATGGAAACCCCAAGGGTGGTAAGTACTTTTTCAGCCTGGAAAAAGAAATTCCTATTAGTCTTCAACCTTCCATTAACAATTTGCCAGGGTGGGTAAGCCACAGTAATTGCCAACAACCTAATGAAGATCTGTAGACTGTGCATCACGGACTTCACAATTTCAAAGTGTTCACTAGAATTAGGGACAAGGGGCCTTTTCTTTTCACTGCCGTTCCTTTGTTGTTCTGAAATCTTGTTCTGCCCTGTGTTCCAGATCCCAGCTTAACTTGGAGACTTTCTAAAACTAATTCTGGGACCGGAAGTTTTTGCAACTTACACTAACTTTTCATTGATTTGCATCCGCCTCACAGATGACTGTTATGTATGTGTGCATTGATAAAAAAAAAAATAAGCAATTAGATCTGACATGTGATAGCATCACATTCTTGTGCACAGTGTTTTACTGAGGGTAAAACACCACACAAAAAGAACTCTGATACAGCTGATGGTAAAGCTGTGTTCTGCCAGTATGCACATCTTTATGTAAGGGGGGGGGGACAGAGAGACAAAGATGCACAGAAGGCTCTGAAAGCTGCGCTAAACTAGATGGGCATAATGCTCTGTCATTTACAAGGAAGAGCATGGGGTATTCCAGTACTACCAATTCCACTTTGGACAGAAGCCCAAGTAATTTAGAACTTCAAAACCCAGGAAGAAATGTGGATGCCTAAAGATACTTGTGTTGATGTTCAACGTGTGAAAGTACAAAGATTGCCTGAAAGACAGTGTTAAATACTTGGGAGTCATCAAGGAAGGTTGCAACCTCTGCACCTCCCACTCCATTCCTGCAATGTCCCTCTTGAGCACTTTCTCCTGAGGGGAGCTGCATAATCTAAAGGACTGCCCACTCTCTTATGAACCAGCCTGATGACTTACGGACATCTTTAGAGGCCCTGTTTTGGATGCCCCCACCTTCTGAGGTTAGGCAGGTGGTATTCCCGGAGAGGGCCTTCTTGGTTGTGGCCCCAAAGCTTTGCAACTCTCTCCCCAGGGAGATTCATCTGTCCCCTTCCGTTGCTGTCTTCTGCCCACACAGGTGGAGATGTTTTTATTTGGCTTTCCCTCAGTGATCCTTCCTTCCTGAACAATGTTTTAATCATGATTTTTATGTCTTCATACATATTTTAACTCCATTTGTAACTTGTTTTAAAGATGTGTGTTGGGGGGGGGGGAGTTGATTTTAATGGTTTTAAAAAGTCGGTTTTATCACATATGTTATAAATTGCAAGCCGCCTTGGTGGCCGTTGTGGGAGCAGAAAGGCAGGATAATCATTTTGTAAATAAATAATAATATGGATTAGTCAGTGATCTGGTGAGGAGATAGGGTTGCCATCTCCAGATTGGGAAATTCCTGGGGGTCTGGGGGATGGAGCCTGTGTAGGGTGGGGTTTGGGGCGGGAATTTAATAGAATATAATGCGATAGAGCAGGGATGTCAAGCATGCGGCCCGGGGGCCAGATCAGGCTCTCGGAGGGCTTCCAGCAGGCCCACAGTGGAACTGGCTGTCTTCTGATTCATCTTCCAGTCCTGCTGCTGTTGCTGCATCACTGTAGGTTTGCAGCATACAAATACACACCTGAACAGCATACTCAAGATTGCAACAGCACAGACATTTTGATGCAATGGCCCAGGACAGACTGGCAATTTGCCCCGGTAGCCAGTCGCGGCAAAAAAAACCCGGATTAAACAATACCGGGTTTTCCTGTCCACACAGCGGGGGCCGCTGCCGGAAGATACGGGACGGAGGCGCGCGGGAGCGTTCAGACTGCCGCGCCGGAGGCGTGCTATATTCGCCGTTTCCCCATTAATTTGGCTGTGGCTGTATGTGCGCATAAGCGCATTTTGCCGATTTTTTTTTTGCCCTGCAACGCCGGCACCGCATTGGGCAGTGGAGCGGAGCGCAGCCAATCACACTGCTGCTGCCTCATGCCCAACGCGGGTTGCTCCCGGCTTTTCGGCTGCGCGTTCAGACTCCCCGGAAGCGGAGAAACGCGCGACGACCGCAGGCTTTCAAGATTTGCGAAGGCTTTTATCAGGGTTTTTTTTAATCCGGCAGTGAAGCGCAAGAGCACCGGTAGGCTACGGGTGGGGGACGCCAGGCAGATGTGCCTGTGTGAACGTTCCATTTACTCCGGTATTGAATCGTTGTCAGCCCGGGTCCCATCCCGGGGCAAATTGCCAGTCTGTCCTCGGCCAATAATTCAGAGCAAGAGGTGTCAGTTATCAGAAACAGTTAAGTAAACAAAATATTGCAAGAGGGCTAAAGTTTTAGGCAAGTTTTTATTTTAAGTAAAAAAAACACACCCTTTGTGTTTGTGTCCTTTATAAAGTTCATATCTCCGCTACCTGGCATTACATTTTATGACACACGTGGCCCGGCCCAACAAGGTCTCACTGATGTCAGATCCGGCCCTTGAAACAAATGAGTTCGACACCCCTGCCATAGAGTCCACCTTCCAAAGCAGTCATTTCCTCCAGGGGAACTGCCCTCTGTTTCCTGGAGATCAGGGACCTCCAGCCACCACCTAGAAGTTGGCAACCCTGTGGGGAGATGGGGTATCGGGCACCATGTTTGAGACCTCAATCAGTGGTTGTGTGTGAACATGGCAATACTGCCCCGTTTCCTTCCTGTCACGCTTGTCGGCTGGGAAGAATGCGCACCCACGATGTTTTGTGTATATGCGGAGACAAAGGGAGCCATCCTTTCCCCTTTCCCAAGGACAGCTGTCTTACCACCGCAGGCAAAGCATCCTGTGAAGAGCCTTTAATAGCTGCTCCTTGCCAGACACTCCTGAGAGCTTCCCTGCCGTCACGATCAGGCCTTGTTCAATTTCTTCTTGTCGGAGCAGCTTTTGTGAACTTTTAAAAGGATACCTCTATAAGGGCACAATTAGGGGCTGAAATACGGCAGGAATTAATATTAAGATCACTCATCCCTCAGGGCTGCGGAAGTCGGCACAGCCAGCTCAGGTTATTATTACTATTAATAATAATAGTAATATAACACAGGCTGGAAAATTGAACAGGCAAGAGTCAGTTTTCATCAAATACACATTCCCCATTCATGGGCTAATTACACAAAAGAGCTATTGATTCACCTAAGTAAATGAAATTCCACCTCTTCTCTCCTGCTGCTGATTTGGGGTGTGTGTGTATGTGTGTGCTGGTGTGTGTGTGTAATCTGCACTGATTCAGACTGCCAAGGGGGGAAAAAAAGCTATAGCAAGTTTACTGTCACACCAGGATGATTCTGAACAGGCACCCGCTCTTTGCTGGATTATACCGGTTGGGATTCTGGGTAGAAGAATACTCCATCCCTCCCCTACAGAAATTGAGACGTTGCCAAAATAATTACCTGGTTTAGAAATATGAATATGTCCCCCATGTAACATTTAGCTGTATTATGAATTGAGTATCAGTTCCCTGAGAAGATTGTCTCTGGCTCAGAACGTCACATTAGGCTTGGCAAATGCAACAGGCTGCTCGGTAGGTGATTTGCGCACACAGTCAAAAATGTTCTTTAGAGTTTGCTTCGTATTATTTAATGTGGAGTAGTTGTGGTTGGGTTGCCAGTTCTGAGTTGGGAAATGCCTGGAGATCTTGGAGGCAGAGCCCGGGGAGGACGTGGTCTGGGGAGGGACCTCTGCATGGTAACTCTGCCTGAGTCCACCCTCCAAAGCAGCCATTTTCTCCAGGGGAACTGATCTTCTTGTCTGGGGATCTGTTGTAAAAGCGTGAGATCACCAGGCCTCCCCTGGAGGTTGGTAACCCAAGGTTGTTGTCTTTATTCAGGACTAAAATCTTGCCTGTTTTTTATTATTTGGGATAGGGTGTGTGTGTGGGGGGGTTCAAGTAGTTCTCCATTAATGCTGGGCTGGGTGCTACAGTTCTCAGGGAGCAAAGTGATAATGAGCCAGGACAGAATTTTAAAAAGGCAGGTAACTTACAGTGAAATCTCGGAACTGCTCAACCGAGTCTGAATCAAGCTAAGAGGTGCTCACCCATCGTTAATTAATCTCCCTGCATGTACAAAACTAGCTTTTCAGGGAAATGGATCTATCCCGGCGGGAGATCAGTTACCAAATGGAAGGCCTGATGGGAAAAACAGGAAAGAGACATTGTAACCACCTCATTTCTTGCTTTATTGGTACATTTAAAGGCAAAGTCTTGTTCACTGAGCCGTAGCCTGGCAACCCCATTCAAAGGGACGTGCGAACCCTCCCCCAGAAGCTCTTTGGATGTTTTACACGAGCAGTTTGGCAAAGGAGATGACTCACCTATCTAGCAGCTGCCTGATGAAATGCTACAGATTCTGCCTCACAAACTTCATCATCAGAAAAAAATACGTCCTGGAATATACATTGTAGAGAATGCTCATGTAGTTATTAATTGGCTTTGCAATAAAGGCTTATAAGGGTTTAGTAGCTTCACGTGTTTCAAACCGTGGCTCCCTCCACCTGCCTTTGCATGAATTTGCAGTTACTAACTAAACACCACTTTGATTTACAACATACAGGAGTTCATGCAACAAGTTTGTTCCACTTATATCAATGCCAAGCAGTTGCTAATGGTGCAGAGTCATTATTTTGGTGCAGTTAGCTGTGAAGAGGGAGGATTTTGGTGTTGGATCTTTGAAGCCTGCAGAGGCTTGTGGGGGCCCAGTGAACATGAACCCACCAAGAGGGCAGAGGACACTGTCCTAACCAATGTGACCACTCCCAAGCCATCCCTGAATTTTAAGTATCCCGATCCCAAAGTAATCCTAGGCCCTGGTCATATGGAGAATTTGCCACCCGAAAGGCAAGAATGTTAGGCGCATTTTCAGGGCATGATCACACCACAACATCTGGGAAGCATAGTGCTCCAGTGGGCAACCCGTGGCATCCCGCCGAAGATGCAGAGTTAAAAAGAACCACAGAAAGTGTACTAGTTTCTAGGAAATGTGGGGCAAAGGCAGGTGTCTGACCGCGGGAGCACCAGTATCCCATGGCACCCGGCGCCCGCCCACGTCCCATCCCAAACTGGATGTTGTAAGTCTCCATAGGATGCACAGCAACTCCAAATGGCGCATGCACACAAATAAGACACAGACAGCAGCGCTGCCCCTCCCGGAACGGCGCATGCACACAAAAAAACAGCACTGCTTGTGTGATTGCGATGCTCTGCTTCTTTGCCATGCTTCAGCATCACCGTGTGATTGGCAGCTAACAGCTGAAGCGCGGCAACCCGGGGGACCGTGTGATTGGGCTACCGCACTTTATTTTGCTCCGGGGTGAACAGCCACTCTTCCTCCCTGCGTTATCTGGCCTGTGTGACTGGGGCCCTAGTGTTCCTTTCATTGAAACCTGAAATGACTCCTTACATAAAATTTGTATGCTCTCATCCTAATGGTACCAACCTCAAGACTGGGCCTGGATTTCTCCTGGAATGACAACTGATCTCCAGACTGTAGTGATCAGTTCTCTTGGAGGAAATGGCAGCTTTGGAGGGATACACTATAGTATATCATAGAGTCTAGGAGAAACAGAAGTCCTATAATGACATCACATCCTCACTGATCTACCTCCCCTCCTCAGAGATCACTTCTCCTGGGGAAAATTGCAGTTTTAGAGGGCTACGTTGTGGCATACCATAGACTCCAGGAGAAATAGAAGTCCTAGAATATCACATCCTTCCTGACCAGTGTTCCCTCTAAACTGAGTTAGTGTGAGCTAGCTCAGTTTTTTAGGCTCCAGCTCGCAGATTTTTGTCTTAGCTCAGGAAGGAGGGCTCCAGAGCAAACTAATTTATGTAGCAGCCAAATCGCTCACTCACAACTTTAATGCCAGTCACTCACAAAGTAGAATTTTGCTCACAAGTCTCCATAACTTAGAGGGAGCCTTGTTCCTGGCCTCCCCAGGTATAGCCCCCAAATCGCCAGCAATTTCCCAAGTCAAAGTTGGCAACAATGTCTTACCCAGGACATAGGGTTGCCAGCCTCCAGGTGGTGGCTGGAGATCTCCTGCTATTACAACTGATTTCCAGGCGACAGAGATCAGTTCACCTGGAGAAAATGGCTGGTTCAGAAGGTGGACTCTAAGGCATTATAGCTCACTCAACCCTTTCCCCAAATTCTGCCCTTCTCAGGCTACACCCCCAAAATCGCCAGGTGTTTCCCAGCCCAGACCTGGGAACTCTTGTTCAACATCTCTTCCCTGCCACCCCAACCGGTTACTAGGGGGGAGCTGGGAAAGCGTGGGACTTGGCAAGTTCCACGTTGTTAGATGTTGATGTGGGAAAGCGAGACGCCGGTCTGCTGCTCAGCCGCATGTTTAGAATCGCATCAAGTTTGACTCTGAATTATGCCAAGCAAACTACCCCAAAGGAGCCCACACACAGCCCTCCTCGGGGAGGGGGTTAACAAAACCAATACAAATTAGTATTCCAGAAAAGTGTGTTATGTGTGAAGGAAAGAGAGAAAGCCAAAGAAGCAAAATGTTAACACCTCTGCTAATCGCATCAGCTGGCGACGAAACCGGCATCTCCCGCTTTTGGGAATAACGAACCCCGTTCCGTGATAGCACCTTAATCAAGTCTCCCCAAAGGGAATCTAGTTCTCTCGCGCAAACAGTCTCTCTGAAGGCGATGCTGGGGAAGCCACCTTGTTTCTCCACGGGGGATTCATTTTGTAAATCACTCAGACCTTTCCTAATTAAATGCAGCTTCTCAAAGCCAAAAAGAAGAGAGAAAGGAACACCAAAGCACTTGTTAGCTGGGGAAACAGCGTGAGCTGATTGAGGGGGCTTGCTCAGCGGTGCTTATTCACCATCTCCCTAGACCACCTACAGCACAGAGCATTTTGAGCGCCTCCCAAGCTGAGCCCACACTCGGGTTTCACTGTACTGAAACCTAGAGAAATCCCCAGAATACCAGAACTGGGGGACATCCAATGACAGTGGGCAACAGTTCACTGCCACAGGAGGTGGTGGCAGCTACAAGCATGGACAGTTTCAAGAGGGAATTAGATAAACATATGGAGCAGAAGTCCATTAGTGGCTATTAGCCACTGGGTATAGATGGGAACTCTCTGTCTGGGGCAGGTGATGCACTCTATTCTTGGTGCTGGAGGGGGCAGCAGTGGGAGGGCTTCTAGTGTCCTGGCCCCACTGCCAGACCTCCTGATGGCACCTGGTATTTTTGGCCGACAGAGTGTTGGACTAGATGGGCCATTGGCCTGATTCAACACTGGCTTCTCTTATGTTCTTATGTAACAGATTCAGGACAGACTAAAGGGAAAATATTTCTCTACTCAACGAGTAATTAAATTGTTTGATTCACTGGCCATGGGAATAGTGATGCCCACGAGCATAGGTTACTTTACAAGAAGGTTAGGCAGATTAATGGAGAAGACATTCATCCATAGCTACTAGCCATGAGAACTAAAGGGATTCATGATATTCAAAGGCTCCCTGACCCGGATGACCCAGGCTATTATGTACGATCTCAGAAGCCTAAGCAGGGTTGGCCCTGGTTAGTATTCCAATGGGAGACAAGCAAGGAAGTCCAAGGCCTCTCAGCAGAGGCAGTAGGGTTACCAGCCTCCAGGTGGGGGCTGGGGATCTCCTGCTTTTACAACTGATCTCCAGCTGACAGAGATCAGCTCCCATGGAGGAAATGGCTGCTCTGAAGGGCGGACTCTGTGGCACTGGACCATGCTGAGGTCCCTCCCCTCCCCAAATCCCGCCCTCTCCTGGATCCACCCCCAAAGTCTCCAGGTATCTTCCAACCCAGACCTGGCAATCCTAAGAGGCAGGAGATGGCAAACCACCTCTGAATGTCTCCTGCCTTGAAAATCCTACAGGGTCACCATAAGTTGGCTGCAACTTGATGGCGCTTTCCACACCCAGACACACCCAGGTAGCAGACCTCTAAATACCAGTGCTACGAGGCAGCATAAGGGCAAACTGGAGAGCCAGTTTGGTGTAGTGGTTAAGTGCGCGGACTCTAATCTGGGAGAACTGGGTTTGATTCCCCACTCCTCCACTTGCACCTGCTGGATGACCTTGGGCAAGCCGTAGTTCTGATAAGAGCTGTTCTTAAGAAAGAGCAGTTTCTGTCAAGAGCTCTCTCAGCCTCACCTACCTCACAGGGTGTCTGTTGTGGGGAGGGGAAGGGAAGGGAGTTTGTAAGCCGCTTTGAGACACTTTTGGGTAGTGAAGGGCGGGGGTATAAATCCAATCTCTTCTCTTCTTCTTCTCTTCTTCTCCTTAACGGCCCTTCAGGGCAACTATTTGATTATTGTATGAAACAGTACGCTGGACTAGATGGACCAGTCTTCTAATCCAGCAGTGCTCTTCATATGTCGCTAAACCTTTCTGGGAGAACGTCCACTCTTAACGGGAGATTGTACAGATACTTCCTAGAAAAGCCACAAAAACGCATATTTCTTTGGCTTAGAATATGAATTCTGGTGGCACCTATTGATTATCTTCCAGAAGACATCCAAGTCCAGACCCTCATGACCATGCCAAGCCACTGGAAAAATATGCATAGGATCATGAAAGTATATACCTCCTAATATAGTGGACTTTCCGTTTTGCTCTGGAGAATCCCTGGGGTTACTTGAAATCTTAGCATAGTTTCCTCAGTGAGAAGATCATTAACGATGGACAACCTTCTCTGAAAGACGTCTTAGCTGGCATCACCACCACTAGTTGTCTATACACATATACAAGGAAGTGCTGAATTAATTCTATAACTACGGGGGTGAGTAAACTCACCACCCCTGGAGCGCAGTAGCTTTAAATTGTGGAGTTCTGACAGATAGCCCCTGCCCTAGCTTACAGAAATTAAGCGGGAGACACCCAAATTTGACAGAGCTTCAAAACAGCAACATAGGTCTGGACATGCGACTTGGAGATATTTTCAGAGTTGCTGATGGCAGTGGTTGTTACCCACATTTGTTTTAAAATGAGGGGAAGGGGTAGCATCACCAAACAGAGACTGACGATTGTGGTTTTTTTCAGAGGAATGGGGATGGAGGGGTTGTGAGTCCATTCCTTCACAGTGCAGGTCGAATAATCAAGTATTCTTCATGAGTGCGGCCAGTCCCAGTGGTGATGATTTTCTCCCACACTATGTAGGCTTCTAAATGTCATGGGATTTGACAGTAAGTTACAAAGTGTGTGTGTGCATACCAGGAAAACACACAGGTATGCTGTAAGATTGTGCACGGTGTGCGTGAGCGGCAATCACACACCCTGATGCAGTTCTGAAAATTCTTTTTGTTTTGGTTTTTTAAAAGAAAGCTGTGCTCCTTGCAGTTGTCCATCTGCCAGCAGATGCAGTCCTACGTCTCTTCATGTACAGAGTGCTAAGTGTGCTAAGAAACAAATAGAAAATGGATCCTTTGGAGGGTGGACTCTATGACATTGTGTTGGAAATATATGTGTCGCAATGTTTAAATTCAGTCATTATAGGGTTAACGTGTTTATCATGTGCTGTTGTTTAGACTGACCTGGAAGGGAACCTGGCAAAAAGCCAATGGGGAGAAAGCCCGGGAAACTAAAGTCTATTTACTAACAATCATTAGTTAATGTATTCAGGCAATTTCCTTCTAAGGTCAAGAAGAAAGAAGAACCTCTATTACCAACTGTGTGGTCAGTCTGTCTCAAGTGTTTGCTGTTTTGTAGATTTCCCATGTACCTTTCCCTTTAGAAATAAAGATTTTTACATAGAAAGAAAATGCCTCCTCTCCAATGAATCTATTGCAAGCTCTGAATATCTAACTTATTTTTACCAAATTTCCAACACATTGTACCCGACTGCAGTGTTCCCTCCAAGCTGAGTTAGTGTGAGCTAGCTCACAGTTTTTTTAGCCTCCGGCTCACACATTTTGGTCTTTGCTCAGGAAGGAGGGCTCCAGAGCAAACTAACTGTTGCAGCAGCCCAATCGCTTGCACACAGCTTTAATGCCAGGAGCTCACAAAGTTGAATTTTTGCACACAAGATTCTACAGCTTAGAGGGAGTGTTGCCCCACTGAGGTCCCTGTCCTCCCCAGGCTCCACCCGTAAATCTCCAGAAGTTTCTCAACCTGGATCTGGCAACCCTACCGCCCGTCCCCCACCAGTGGCCAGGATCTGGCAACCCTATCAGGGTCAGTAAGGAGATCCACCAAGGAAGACCCTGTAGAGAAAGGCAATGGCAAATCACCTCTGCTTCTTGCTTGCCTTGAAAGCCCCTCTCTGGGGTCACTGTAGGTCAGTTGCGACTTGATGGTACTTTACACACACATACACAAAGTGGAAAGATTTCTGGGAGATATGAAGCTTGAAAGCAGAGGGAATCTGACCAACCCCATTCACTAACAGCCTGCCACATTTTTTTTTTTTTTTTTTGCAAAACACAAAAGTACATTGAGAGGACTCCCTGCTCGTGCAACCAAAGACACGGCTTAGCCCTCCTTGCCAGTGGTGCCGAGTGACTGACAGCTTGTGACACGGATTTCACAAGCCCCCAGTCCGTTTCTTCCCCCAGGCCCTTCCTCCGTTCCTCCCAGGTGCTCTTGTTCCTTTCCAAATTTTAACAGCCCGCGCAGAGGGACCTGGCATGTCCAGAAGTCAACCGCGGTGCATTCTGGGAGAGGCGAGGCCGTGCACTTGCCGTGCACCATCAACAGCTGGCGAGAGTGGCGCAGCCTTCTGAGAGAACAGATGATAACTTGCGCTGTCAGGCCGAGAAGCCAGGCAGAACGGGAGTGGCTGCAGCGGAGCAATTAGCAGAGATCTTCAGTCAATCAGCAAAGGGCCTCCTCCCTCCCTCCCCCCCACACATTCCAGCCCTTTGCACCAGAAAGACATGCATCGTGATGCTCCTGTCATTTGTATGCCTGGCGATGGATTGCTGCTTAGACCGTCTGAAATCCTCCTGGGGCAGGATGGCCCTGTGGAAACCGCAGGGACTTGGCCCCACATGGTACCTCGATTGCATTCCTGATTATGACAGTCCACGCATTCCATCTAGGGGCTCATGTTCTGGTAGTGTAACAGGTGACCCAGCAGCCTCCAGGTCTACACATTGCCTGCTTGGAAGTTCCCCTGAGAAATGCTATGGCCACAGCCTTGAACTGCATGGTGGGAGGCAGGCAGGGATATCAATGCATTGCATAAAATGAAAGAGAAGGTGGACTTATGAACACCTCCTGCTTGGACCAGTTATGTGCTGTTCAGCCCCCCCACCCCCCCATGCCAGGGCTGCGGCAACACCTGGGGATGACGCAGGGGGGCTGCTCTGACCCTACCTGTCACTGCACAGCAGCCACAATGAGTGGGAGAAAGGGGCAGAGCGGCCATGGCTGGGCAGAGAATGCAGGGAGGGCTCTCAGATTCGAGGGGGCACTGAGAATTCGGGAGGGGGCATTGCCCCCATGGGCCCTGCACTAGCCACAGCACTGCTTCTCCCTCACCAGAGCATCTAGAAGTTAAATCTCTGAAGGGGTAGAGACTTCTCATCCCTCCTGCACATGAATGTTGTTAAGGCATCATGTGCACGAGTGCTAAGTTAGGATACAATGCACAGCCTCCACATTTTGACTTCTGTGTTGGAGGATAGTTATGTTTTTACAAATATAACTTGAACTGAAACCTTGGCTTTTAGGTCAGCAGATGATGGATTTTTGCAAAGTAAATCAATATAGGAGATGGAGTAGAATGGTCCAGCAATGTGCAATCAGGGGGATGGAGGGGTAGTGACCCTTGGTGTTAGAACAGGGATGTTACAAGCATGTTTTTTTTAATCTTATTGGTAAACTGTTGAAGGTTGTATTACTAAGAAGAAAATACACTATTTGAAAAGGTTGCAAGTGAAAAATGCCAGCAAAAGGATACAAGAAAGGCTTGATGGCTGGTGTATTTTCAAGACCATTCCCAGCACCTGATTTCCAGACAGGAAAACCAGCATTGGATAAGATATGGATTTATCTTGGAATAATTACAACATGTTTGGTCAAATATTGGGCAAACCACTGCCTGGCCTGACACAGAATGCCTGGATATCCCGGCTTTCTGATACCTCTGTGGGAGAGCACCTATTTTGCATAAGAGAAGAACATAAGAGAAGCCATGTTGGACTAAGTCAATGGCCCATCCAGTCCAACACACTGTGTCACACAGTGGCCAAAATCCAGTAGCCATCAGGAGGTCCACCAGTGTCAGTACTCCAGAGGCCCTCCCACTATTGTCCCCCAAGCACCAAGAATACAGAGCATCACTGCCCCAGACACAGTCCAATCTATATGTTGCACCTAATAAGCACTAGTGGACCTTTGCTCCATATGTTCATCCAATTCCCTCTCGAAGCTGTCTGTGCTTGTAGCCACCACAACTTCTTGTGGCAGTGAATTCCATGCATTAATTACTCTTTGGGTGAAGAAGTAACGACCCAGGCTCAGTTCCAAGCTACTCTGGTTAAAAGAGTCAGGTAGGAAGAAGGAGGAGGAGGAGGAGGAGGAGGAGGAGGAGGAGATTGGATTTATACCCTGCCCTTCACTTGGAGTCTCAGAGCGGCTTACAAACTTCTTTCCCTTCCCCTTCCCACAACAGATACCCTGAGGTAGGTGGGGCTGAGAGAGCTCTTTCAAGAACTGCTCTTCCAAGGATAGCTCTTGTCAGAACTATAGTAGAGCCAAAAATGAGTGATCACGGGAGGAAGTGGAAATCTAAAAACAACATCCTTGACAAAAATAATGAAGAGTCAATAAAGATATGTAGCAAAATTATTTACTGTAGTAATTCTGTAGAAAATTATCTTCTATTATCGCTCACATGCAACGAATGCTGCGCAATATAAACAATTTGTTTCACAATAATTGCTTTATCTGAGCATGTAGCAATTACAATTCTTATCAATTACTATTTATCAACACTTGAAGGAAACATTCCATGTTGAGTCTCTAATAACAGAACCCAAGGGGGGAATCAAACCCGGTTCTCCCAGATTAGAGTCCGCACACTTAACCACTACACCAAGGGATGTGAAAGATCTTTGTCCTGGAGAGCAGCTGCCAGCCAGAGCAGACCATGTGGCGCTTGATAGACCAGTGGTCTGGTGCATTATAAAGTAGCTTCACGAGTTCACGTAGTTCTGCTGCTAAAGCTAAGCATGTATAGTTCCAAAAACTCCCTGGATGACAAGGCATTGTGTTGCCCAAAGTAACCCTCCTCCTGTGCTATGCCGGCTGGATGCCAGGTGGGCTCTAGACATAGTGCCCTTTCTAGCCTGTCATGGACTCAAGCTGGGTGGCAGCTGCACAGCCATGGAGGAAGCTCTCCTTCCTCCTACCCCTGGGGTACAAGATGGCCTGGAAAGCGTAGGCTTGCCATTCCCCTGTTGCCGGCAGCAGAATCCCCAGGGTCACTCAGCTTCCCCTGTTGGCTCTCAATGGATTGGCACCAGGGTGGGGGAGGGAGGAATGGGGAGGACAAAATGGCATCTGTTGATACCGCAATGTCATTTCTGGCTGCATAACTGGTAGTGACATCACTGTGTCAATGGATGCTCTAGGATTCACCTGAAACTCTATGGTTTCCACCAAGAATTTGGGTGAATTTTGAAGCACCCAGTGACGCAGTGATGTCACTTCCAGTTGCACAGCCAGAAGTGACGTCATAACATCGACAGATGCAATTTCTGTAGGCCCTGTCCTCCACAGTTTCCCGGGGCTTGCCAGATCCTTGGAGACCCTCTGCAGCTTGCATTCAACCCGCATGGCGGTAAGAACAGAAGGACCGTTTGGGATGCAACAGGAGGCAGAAGCTGCACCTGTGTCGTTGCTCTCTGCAGTTTCTGCAGCCCAAGAGGTTGCTGGAGTCATTTGGGTAGTGAAGCAGGTGGACCTGACTGCTGGGGAAAGTGTTAGCAGCACCGCCAGCTGGCTAGCCATCGCTATTTATGGGAATCCTTCCTGGACTCTGGAAAGCAAATGTGTTCCACGTTCTAACTGGCTCCCCTCTTGACCAGCAAGATCTTGTTTTAGGCTTCCCCCCTCTCCTAGCAGCTTCCTCCGCACCTGTCAGCCTCTGGCTCCGCGTCCCTGGTCAAGGAAACCTTTGCAATGAATATCTGATTGCAAACAAATCTCTGAAAACCACTCTGCATTCTTTGGGAGGAGGAGAGGACGTGCCAAATCGATCATTGCCCTGAGTAAGTCAGCCCTGCAGGACTGTGTGATAACCATTTAGGGAGGACAGAGCTATCAATGGCCGCTAGCCATGACTAGTTCAAACCTTGGTTATCTCTGAATAATAAACAGTTGTGTGTGTGCGTGTGGGGATGGCTACTGACCTGCCTTTAGGTTTCCAGGAAACATCTGGAATGCCAGAGCCCGCCTGCATCAAAGATCTCATCCATCGGGGTTCTTTTTGATAACGTTAGGCCACATCAGTCTCACAGAGAGAGGGTTTTTATCCCTTAACAAAGTGCTGAAATGATATGAGCTTTCATTCTGTTGATGCTGCGAGGTCCCTCTCCCCAATTGCCTTCATTTGCATGTCTCAGACATAAGACCCTGGGTGCAGCTGAGGTCCCCGGGTGTCCTTCCGATCCCAGACTCCTTGCGCATCAATTCTCTCCGGCCCACTGGGTAGCACAGCGCCTGTTTTGCATGAATCAACCCCCAGGTTCCCTGCCCAGCGTCTCCAGTTAAAGTATCCCAGGGGTGCCAGAATCAAGGACAGATAATGAGGCAGGCATGAGACCTATATTACTAACACCACTCAAAGGAATCCCGCGGAGTTTGTTAATAGCACTGACATCATGTCATTCAGGGCCCCGTGTCCTTTCTGGAAGCGGGTGGGAGGCGGCAGCAGGAACGGGCCCAGAAGAGAAAGGTATAAATAACAGAGCGATGTGTCTCCTGTGGAGCTGCGGAGATAAGCCAGAGCGGGTACATTACAGAGATTGTCATCTACAAGTTGGAGGACACTGTCTCGCTTCGCAAAGCCCCCGGGCTGATGGGAGCTCATCTGTCAGAAGGGGAGGGGAGGTGTCAGCTGGCCAGGAGGCCTGCCCAAAACTAGCAATGCTGTCATATGGGCACAAGGAAAGATCAGATCAGAACAAAGGGGCAAAGGAACTGGCAGCATCACCATGGCACATTGGGCCAGTGATAGGGGAGTTTCCCAAAGGACAGGGCCAGAGCCTCGTGACTTTCTGATATCAATCCATTCCCCACATCTCTTTTTTGCAGCCATTCCAGAAAGCAGAGGCAGTATGCTCAAAGGACCGAGCGAACACATGGAGTAATGCACTTTCAATCTGCTTCCAATGCACTTTCCAACTGCATTTGACTGTGTGAAACGACAAAAACAGCCTGCAAATGATCACTAGAGTGCATTGCACAATGCACTTTAGTGATCTCTTGCAAGTGGATGTTGCCATCTCACACAGTAAAATCCAGTTAGAAAGTGCATCAGCACTGGACTGAGAGTGCATTACTGAGCGTATGTGAAAGTGGGTCCAGTGTAGGGGGAGTCAGATGACTCTCCTCTGCTGCTCTTGCCAAGCAAATGGGTTGCATTAGGCTATGGGTCATGTGGCCAGTGTGAGTTTGCACATTTGCTGAGGCCTGGGAGGCCTTTGGTGTAGAGCGGGTTTCCCAGAAATAAATAATGTCCAGAGTTCCCTGCAATTATCACTGGTTTCTGGGGTATAACCTTACTTTGGGCAGGAGATGCCCAGCCTGGTCCAAAGAACCATCTACAACTTTATACCAGGCCCCAGATTTGCAGGCACATTGGACTCAAAGGCCCAATGAGGAGGTTCTGCTGAGGAGGAAGTTCCAATGAGGAGAGCCAGTTTGGTGCAGTGGTTAAGTGCATGGACTCTAATCTGGGAGAACTGGGATTGATTCTCCACTCCTCCCCCTTGCAGCTGCTGGATGACCTTAGGTCAGTTACAAGTTCTTTCAGAGCTGTTCTCTCACGGGCAGTTTTGGAAAGAGCTCTCTCAGCCCTGACTACCTCACAGGGTGTCTGTTGTGAGGAGGGGAAGGGAAAGGAGTTTGTAAGCCACTCTGAGACTTCGAGTGAAAGGGTATAAATCCAATCTCCTCCTCCTTCCTGCCAGGGCCAGCTGGAGGTGTTTCTGCGCCATAGGCGAGGCGCAGGTGCCAACCTTCTGGTGGGGCCTGGAGACCCTTTTGCTGCCTCCTCCTCCTCCCCCTCCACAGCAAGTCCAGGAGGGAGGGGGAGGGTGGGCGAGCTGCGGCGCTGCCTCCTGCCGGGCATCCTTGTACTGGTGGTGGTGGCGGCTGCCCAGCAGTAGCAGTGGCAGTGGGTGCCCGGTTAGGGCGGGGGTGGGGCTTTTGGTGGGGCGGGCGCAGTTTGGCGCCTGAAGGCTGGCGCGCTCTAGGCGAGCGCCTAGTTTGCCTAGCGGGTGAGCCGGCGCTGCTTCTTGTGACCCACAGCAAGTCCTGAATTCAAGATGGCTGCCACAGAGATAAAAAGAGAAGAGGAAGAGATTGGATTTATACCCCGCCCTTCACTACCCGAAGGAGTCTCAGAGTTGTTTAGAATCTCCTTTTCCTTCCCCTCTCCACAAGAAGAAGAAGAAAAAAGAAGAAATTGGATTTATATCTTGCCCTTCACTTCCCAAAGGTGTCTCAGAGTGACTTACAAACTCCCTTCCCTTCCCCTCCCCACAACAGACACCCTGTGAGGTAGGTGGGGCTGAGAGAGCTCTTGACAGAAACTGCTCTTGAGAGAACAGCTCTTATCAGAACTATGGCTTGCCCAAGGTCATCCAGTCTGGTGCAAGTGGAGGAGTGGGGAATCAAACCCGGTTATCCCAGATTAGAGTCCGCGCACTTAACCACTATACCAAACTGGCTCTCAACAAACACCCTGTGGGGTAGGTGGGGCTGAGAGAGCTCTTTCAAGGACTGCTCCTGAGAGAACAGCTCCGAGAGAACTTGTGACTGGCCCAAGGTCACACTAGCACCTGCATGTGGAGGAGTGGAGCATCAAACCCGGATCTCCCAGATTAGAGGCTGTGCTACACCAAATTGGCACAAGCAGATGGGGGGGGATGCTACAGCAGTGAAAAAAAAGGAAACTCTAGCTGTTGGTGCCATTACATGCCATGGCAACCTCAACCTTACCAGCTCACCTACTGATATTTCTACCCTGGAAGTGGCACCTGAACTTGCAGAGGCTCAAGAGAGGCACACCTGTGATCAGCGTGGAGGGAGCTAGCAAAAAACAGAGAAAGGTGATTGGAAAAGGGATGCAAGCCATCACTGCTTGCCTTATGACCTGGGGAAGGAAGAGCTAGTTGATAACTGGCTATCTTTGTGTTCAATGTGACAGTAATCCCAGGTGAGAGCTGGTGTGGCTGAGTGGTGGACTAAGACCCTGGGGAACATGGCTTTGAATCCCTACTTCTACCATGGAAGCTCACTGGGAGACCTTGGGCCTGTCACAAACTCTCAGCCTGGCCTTCCTCACAAGGTTGTTGCTGTTGTGAGGGAATGGAAGAGGGTAGAATGATGTTCTAAGCCGCTTTGAGTGCCAACTGGGGAGGGGGGGGAGCAGGATATAAATAAATAAATAAATGCAAATGCAATAACTTTGATCTGCCTGGGAATTATTTGTATTGTTCCAAAGAGAGAATCTGGATAAAGGAGGGATTTGAACCCAGGCCTCACTGATCACAATGAGTGATGATACCCAAGAGTATGACTGCTCTGGTTTGTTTGTTTTCTTATTGGTTTCTGAGTGCTCAGAACAAAATTGCGTTTGGTTTATTCCTGATCAAAACGACAACATTCAACACTCAAAGGGATGCCTCCCTCCTCCACCACACAACTGCTGTAAAACAAATATAAAAATGCCATAGAAACAGTTAAAATGGGGAAACAAGAAAGGGAAACACACATGGTGAAAATGCTTGCAGCAAATATGCTTGAAAACTAAAAAGAAGGAAACATGACAGTGGACCCGGTCATACGGGCCAGAAAACGCGGGGGGGAGGCGTGGCAGTTCATCCCAGAGTAAAATAAGGCATGGTAACCCGATCGCATGGGCCACCGGGTTGCCACGCTCTGGCGCAGAGCGCCGATCACACAGCGCTGCTACAGCGTGGCAAAAAAGCAGCGCAGCAGAGCACGCAAGCCACGCTATAGCAAAGGGCGCATGTGCCGTAGGGGGGGCTGGCCGCTGTCAGTGTCTTGCGTGTGCGCATGCGTCATTCAGCATTGGTGCACATCCCATGGAAACTTACAACATCCGGAAACCCCGGGACATGGGTGGGCGTCGGAAACTGCAGGATACTGGCGCTCCCGCGATCAGACGCCGGCCTTTACCCCGGGGTTTCCGGAAACTAGTACTTCGACCCTAGTAGTTTTTTACTCCGCGTTTTCCATGGGAAGCCGTGGGTTGGCCACGGGAGTGCTATGCCTCCCAGATGTGCTCGTATGATCGCACACGGAAAGTCCGCAGGGCTACCGTGCCTTCAGTGGGGCAACTGCTCCGTGTGAATGGGGCCATAATTGAGCACCTGTGGCCCAAGGTAGCCTGACCTCATCAGAACTAGGAAACTAAGCAGGGTTGGCCCTGGTTAGTATTTGGATGGGAGACCACTGAGGAATACCAGGGTTGCTAGGCAGAGGTAGGTGACAGCAAACCACCTCTATTTTTCTTTTGCCTTGAAAATCCTTTGAGATCGCCATAAGTCAACGGGGACTTGATGACACTTCCCCCCCCCCCCAATGCAGTACCTTGAATCTTGTTCTCCTCTTCCTCATTTGTCTTCCTTCTTTCCATCTTGTTAAAAAAAAGCACAGCAACCCCATGCTCTCCTTCCCACTTTTCAATCATGCTCACTGAGATCTTGTCTGTTTTCCCTTTCCTTATTTGTCCTTTCCATCTGGACAATTACAAGCTAATAACTGACAAGAAAGCAAACATATGTTCTGGAAATTATGTGCCATTCTCATGCCACCCCTTTGCCGTTCCCAGCTACGTGGGATTTGCCTTCAAAAGCTTCCCCAGCTGCACTGAAAGAGATGCTTCCCTGGGAAATTCACTCCCAGGCTGGAGTGGAAGAGAACCCAATACCAATATGCATACCAATATATAATACCAAAATACCATACGTATGCTAACTCATTCAGTCCTCACCATGGTCAGGGCCAGCTCCAGGTGTCTGGGTGCCCTAGGCAGAACAGCCTGGGGTGCCCCCCACTGGGGATGCCAACTTCCCAGTGGGGCCTGGAGACTGGGGGGTGGAGGTGGAGCGCTGGCTTTCCTGGAGGCTCCGCAGCTGCGGGGCCCCCGGAAAAGCCAGGGAAGGGGGCGGGGGTCTAGCTGCCACCCCCTCCCTCCCAGCGCCAGCTTTCCTGGGGTCTCCGCGACTGCGGGGTCCCCAGGAAAGCCGGGAAGGGGGCGGGGGGGTCTAGCCCCCGCCCCCTTCTGCCCAGAGCCGGCTTTCCCGGGGGCTCCACGGCTGCGGGGCCCCCGGGAAAGCCGGGAAGGGGGCGGGGGTCTAGCGGCAGTTGTGGTAGCGGGTGCCCAGTTAGGGCGGTGGGGAGGCACTTTTTTGGGGGGAATGGGGCGCCATTTGGCGCCCCTGAGGCCGGCAGTGCCCTAGGCAAGCGCCTAGTTCGCCCAATGGGCGATCTGGCCCTGACCAGGGTTCCCTCTAAGCTGAGTTAGTGTGAGCTAGCTCACAGTTTTTAGCCTCCAGCTCATACATTTTTGTCCTAGCTCAGGAAGGATGGCTCCAGAGCAAACTAATTTATGCAGTAGCCAAATCACTTGCTCACAACTTTAATGCCAATAGCTCACAAAGTAGAATTTTTGCTCACAAGACTCCACAGCTTAGAGGGAACACTGGTCCTCACATATGTATTCTCAGCAAGAAGGACTATACATCCTCTGTATTTTAGTGAATTTCTTTTTTCAGTATGGTATGTTAGAATACTGAATGTCATGCAAGGAATATTGGGATGTTTTGCTGATAGAACGCTGCACCCACCTCGAAGAAGAAGAAAAAAATGTTTTAAGTTACCTCCGTGTCTGAGAGCAAACAAATGGAGAGTCTCAGTTTACTTCCCACAATTACAAAATATACCTTTACACATTTATCTCCTATTTTGACATATTTATTGTTTTACTGTTTCCCCCTTAATTAAATCAAATAACTGTTGACCTTATAACTTAGCTTGTTATTTAGTTTTTGTCTTCACATATCTTAAAACATCTTCATCCTGTCACATGTTAATTTTCTGTTCAGCCTCTGTTTATAAGTTCGAACTCTTACTTTCCATTCCAATGTATTTGAAAAAGTGTGCCTTGCACATGAAAGCTCATACCATGAATAAACCTTTGTTGGTCTTAAAGGTGCCAACTGGACTCTAAATTTGTTCTGCTGCTTCAGACCAACACAGCTGACCACCTGGACCTGTTGGAGATTGCAAGTTGCTTACAAATCTGTCATTATGGAGTTAAATGTTGTTGTTAGTAAACAGAATGTTGTAGTCATCTGACCTACAGTCTGTAGGAGAAGTGTTCAGTCAAGGCGGGAAATTTGGGGGAGTTGTTTATCCTAATTAAGTGACCTGTAACCTTTCCATTGATCAGTTAACATCCTGTCTGTTCAGAAGTACTGTTGTTAAATATGTTGCCTGACAATTGTAAAAAAGATGATCGATATCTTATTGTTTATTTGACTACAACAGCTAGAATTTTATATGCTAAATATTGGAAAATGTTGGAAGTTCCAAAGAAGAAAGAACTTATTAACAAACTTCTGGAGGCAGCAGAAATGGATAGGCTGACTTTACATTTGAAAGGTTTGACAGAATCCACTTTTCAAAACACGTAGTCAAGATTCTGTACGTGATATAATAATTATAATAACGTTTAATGATAAGAGACTGGATATCCAAGAAGCGTATAAGAGATACAAAATTGGTAAGACTACTGTTAGTTTTTTGTTACACACATTGTTAAAGCAGTTAGATTCTATTGGCATAGACATCGATTATGTATTAGTTAAACTACCTTCCATTTATGTTTTGTGTTTGCATTGTATGTTTTGTATGTGACAAGTACTGTTTTGTCTTATTGAAAATACTTAATAAAAATGTATGTCCCTATTGGGGCATATACACACACACACAAACACATCCTGTCTGTAGAAACTGCTTTTGATCTTGTATGAGCCCGTTCGCGGGGAGGGCAGGGTAGAAATGTAAATAATAATAATAATAATAATAATAATAATAATAATAATAATAATGATGATGATGATGATGATGATGATGATGATGATGATGATGATGATGATGATGATGATGATGATGATGCATTTATTCACAGGTTTATGGCTCTTTGTTTTCAGCAAGAAGGCCAGAGAAGAGCTGCCATTCCCACATTAGCAATGTAGCTGATAGGATGTAGTTAGATGCTAGAATGTATTCTTTAATTTCTTTTATCCAAAGTACCCTTCCCTAGTATTTTCTTCAGTAAAGTTATGAATCCCTACTTCTGCCATGGAAGCTCACTGGGAGATCTTGGGCCCATCACAAACTCTCAGCCTCGCCTACCTCACAGGGTTGTTGTTGTGAGGGGAAAACCCAAAGCACGGCGTGGCTCTTGTCTGTTGTACCTAGCCTCTGTTTAATGACAAAATCCCAACACCTTCAAAGCCCTACATGGTTGGGGACCAACATACCTGGGCACCGTCAGGTGTTCACCTACTCTCCTATGAACTTGCCCAACCACTACCATCAACTTCAGAAGACCTGCTACAGGTGTCCCACCTTTTGGGTTTTGGCAGGTGGCCGCTTGGGAGATGGCTTTCTGGGCCACGGAACCAAAGCTCTGGAACTCGCTCCTCAGAATGGTTCATCTGTCCCTTTCTGTTGCCATCTTCTGCCAACGGGTGAAGACTTTTGCGTGTGTTTCGTTTGGCATTCCCTCAGTTTTCATTCCTCTCTGCTATATGTTTTAACAGTTATTTATATGGCTGTGATCACACAGGCAGTTTGGCCCGATACAGCCACTCCTTCCCTCTGGATCAAATGGGCACAGTCAGACAGCCACATCTGTCAGGTGTTCCCCAGCCACATTTATCCTGTCATAGGATGACTTGGAGCTGGGTTAAAAAGGCACCACATTGCAAGTGGTGTTTTTGGTTCCCCGTGCAGTTGTTGCACATGGCCGAATGTCTGAACATGGGGGAGTGCACGCAGAACAGATTTGGCACTCTGAATCTGAAGATCCATTCCACTGCTAGGGAGGGTATGTGTTTTTTAATTGACTATATGCATGTACGTTTTGAAAAAAAATTGCGGCAGCACGCTCCATGGCTGAGGCGCTGGAATAATGTCGATGCTTGACCATGGGATGTCTGTGTGGGTAACCCGCAGCAGGCTGTGCTGTGTGGCTGGTATGCCCTGCAACATTTTAAACTGGTTCAATTAGAGGTGGCACCATATCGTACCAAGCCGCTAGTGTGACCACAGCCTATGTATGCCGTTTTAA